>LPNX011012425.1:48510-87737 GCA_001517045.1 Pseudotsuga menziesii
TCGTGTTGTCTGGTGGACTTGAGATGTGCTCATCTTTGGTTTGGGATTATCCCTGGTTGTCCTTCCCTTCTTCACAAGGCTGTGAAGGGATTGGTGTGCTGCGGTATGCAGTGGTTGGTCTTCGAACTGTGTTGGCTTGGTCGTTCGTGGAAGGGCTGGTAAACCCAGCTGTGTTGGTTTGACTGATTGTGTCCCCTGGCTATGTGTAAGCCTTCCTTGACCCTTATCCCTAGAGGAATCATGCCCAGCTCAGGGGTGGCAGCGCTGCTGAGAGATTGATGAGCACGCTGACCTATGGTTGGGTGGAACGTTGCAGCGACGTAGCTGGTTGTGGGATTCTCCATCCAAAAGATAAGTAATCTTGGCTATTTTGTCTCTGCAATTTAATCTACTGTTTCATGAATCATGATGAACATGTGAATGTTGTTTTATGTATATGTTTGCTTCCGCTGTGTGATTGAATATTTATGCATTGAGTAAATTGTGCCTGTATCATGATGGATTATTCATCTTAGCCTGCATCTGGTTATCTAGTATGCATTATGATTAAGCTTTTAACTCAGCATTTATTCATGTTTATGTTCATGGGGTTGTGTGCCCGGTTGAGTGATTGGTGTTCGTCGCGTCCTCTTCGCCGGTCTGAGGGATGGGGACATGACAATGGGATTGTGACTATCAAGTAAATGCCTTATTTGCATAGTGGCATTCCTACAACAGTACACTGGAAATTGTAAAAAATTCTAATGTATGCCCTAAAAATTCTTATGTATGCCCCTCTTTTAGTCACATACAATTCTCCATTCTCACTTATTGCTTACATTTCCTTTTCCTTTTACTAGCCTACCCCCTTTTCAACAATAATAGTTGCATATTTAATCAAGTGTATTTCTACCGAGGTGGCTGAGTCAACCAAGTTGACCCCCAACCGAGCTGACTCGGCCTTTGAAATGATTCGAGTGACAAGTTTGGTACCGAACCAAACAAATCAGGGTATGACTGAATTGATCGGTAACAAAATGGTCAATTCATCCCAATCCGTACTAAATTGACCAAGTGAATGTGGGAATGCACAGGTCACACACATGACACTTAAATTCAAAAAAAAAATTTACCTAGAAATATAAACATCAAGACTCTAAACCTACTTCATTGTCGAGTCAATTAGCTCTGTAGGATTCCTATACATCATAACACTATTTGGAGTAAAACACATGCCACCCATGTGCAAAATAGTCAATCTATAAAGCAAACCCCAAATACAAAAACATTCTTCACAAAATAGGGCATGAACCATGTGAACAACCTTCCAAGTGGACTAGCTCAATGAGTAACCTCCAAGCATGTAATATCTCTCATGAAATGATGTATAAAAGAGTGTAAGCATGCTTCAAATGATGATGTTCTCCTTTGGTAGGGATGAACACTACCCTTATGCATGTGTCTCCAAGGGTGAATGTTCCTCAAATAATGAGAGAAGGCCTTCCTCAAATAATAAACCAGTACACAAATGTGAATTGACCCTATTTAGGGCTTCCATAACAAACTTGGTATTTTTAATGTCACACTAGGAGCAATGTTGGGTAGTTCTATGGGCATAAACAACTCTAGAATCAAGTATGAGCATCAAATGGACAAATCTGAGCACTTTGGTAGCATTATGAAGGTCACAACAAACAGTAAAGCATCTCAAATCAGCTATAATTAGGCCAACTTTCAGATCTGGGCACATTGCAGCAATAAAAGATGATGATCAATGGCAATAGGAGGCTGTCTTTGCAATTCTGGATGTGAAAATGAGAAATATGTGGGTGAAAGAAACCCTAAAATCTCATTCATATGCCTTATAGCAGCATCCACATGAATTCTGGGCACAAACAAACTTGTTTGACAGTAAAAAAGGGTATGAAGCAACCCTATTTCACCATCTTGGGCACCCTTGTGCACTTATCCATCACCAAACACGCGTACCTCTAAATCTAGGCCAAATTGAAGGGTTAAAAGGCAGTTCTGGGCATGAATAGCCCTATAAAAAGTGACGAACAACGGAAAAATAGGCTTTGAGAAATGTTTGGTTGAATTTGAGGGTTGAAATGACATTAACAAACAATTCTAGGCACAAATATGGACATAAAGAGCAGGCCTAGGCACTCCAACAGCCTCAAACCTTCAGTCTGGGAATAAATAAGGGTTGTTCCAACCTCCTAAACAACAATTTATAGCAGTATCATGAATTCTGGGTGCTCTTTCTCCACGAAAGGGGGGTAAACAAACCTAAATAAAACCAATACCATTTAATTTTAGACCCTATAAACCAAGTTGGATTGTGCTTTAGGTGATTCTCGGCAGTCTCTTGAAGGAGATCAATAGCAAATAACAGTCTTTGGTGGATTTCCTTGCAACCGTAGGTCACAAAACAACCCTAAAAATCTCTGGACCTATGCACAAGAGAAGTAACAACCCCATTTGGCCCTAAAATACCACGTTTGTTCTGCATTAAGGGCCCCTCTCAGTGCAATGATTCTTCCCAATGTTTGACAGTTGCCCTGTGATTGCCATTACATGATTTCCATCTATAAACCACTATTGTGGTTTCATCATTGCTCCCATTCAAGAACAAAAAAGTAGACAGGACTTCTCTCCTTACATTAATTCCACGTGCACATAATGACTAGCTTTCGTACTTCCTAACTTTTCAGTATTCCTTTTGACAACAAAATTGAAACATAAAATAATATCCTTACTTTCAGCATCTTGCACAGCTGATGGCTTTGATTGAACTGTATAAGTACTTTGTTCCCAAATTAAATACTTTGAGACCTACGAACGAAGGGGAGCGAGATGAATGGTTGAAGGACTCCAATGGAGGATGAATTGATGCCCTGTTTTGCCTACCCAAAGGTCCTTTTATAATGAAGATTATCCCTAACTTATCATTGATTTGTATTCTTCTATTGTTCACCCATACTGCTCTATGAAACAAAGTTTTATGCTGATCTAGTATGTATATTCATGATGATGCTTGTTTTCACATATTAATTTTCAACCCTAAGGAAATGCTAACTTGTTTTTCCATACTAATTTTCAGCCCTAAGGCAAATCTAAGGCAATCCCATAGTAGAAAGAACAAAAAAAGACTATACCCCACAAATCAAAAGGCTCTTAAATTAACCATATCATGCCTTCCTCAATGATTTGATGAAACCAAGGGGATGGAAAATGGGCAAGGAAACATCAAATATCACTCACACCATGGAATAATTCTAAAGCTAACCAACTGTCTAAACCACAAAGGTCATCTTATTGTGTTAATTGTAAGAGGGACAAAACAAAATAAGACATGGTGAAAATTGACATAAAATGTTCAAATAAAAAATAAAGGACATCAAAATACCTAGTACTTGATTCAAGACCCAAAGCATAAACCATAAGATTCTTAATTGTCCATTAATGGCCAAGTATTACCTAACCCAAATTCCAAGCAACTAAGCACCTCATGGTCGAATCATGATATTGCAGCAGTCTGCATACATCCTTCACTTGAATGATGTTAGGATTGCCAAGAACGAACATCATTCAAGTGAAGGATGTATGCAGACTGTTCCAGACATTATATCTCTATTCATTCGATTTCCTACAAAGTGTTGTAGCTTTCATAGTGCTCCTCTCTGTTTATCATTTACGTTCAAAATCACGGTGAAATCAACAAGTCCAAGCAAATCTTCTAGTACATCACCTTTACAGTAATGGACAAATAATGATGTTGAGTTCTTGGAGATCATGTAGAGTGGATGTTTTAACCTTTTCAGTGCTACTCTGTAGTGCATAAGGCAGCACTTCAGAGGCATATTTCCCAGTGGTAACCTACAACAATCATATATATATATATATATCTAATCCATGGTGGTGAAGAGCGAACATTTCCAGATCTGCTACTTGGCACATTCAGGAATGAAAATAATGTTTTAAATACATTTATATCAGTCTGTAATATTTGCTGATTTATTCCTTTTAGCTTGTCTTGATGATGCTTGTTTTCCCATATTAATTTTCAACCCTAAGGCAAAGCCTAACTTGTTTTTCATACTTATTTTCAACCCTAAGGCAACCCTAAGGCAATCCCATAGTAGAAAGAACCAAAAAAGACTATTCGCACAAATCAAAAGGCTCTTAAATTAACTATATCATGCCTTCCTCAATGATTTGATGAAACCAAGGGATGGGAAAAAGGCAAAGAAACATCAAATATCACTCACACTACAGAGTAGCACTGAAGAGGTTAAAACATCCACTATACATGATCGCCAAGAACTAACATCATTTAAGTGAAGGATGTATGCAGAATGATGCAGGAATTATATCTCTATTCATTCGATTTACTACAAAGTGTTGTAGCTTGTTTAGTGCTCCTCTTTGTTTATCATTTACGTTCAACTTCACCGTGAAATCAACAAGTCTAGGAAAATCTTCTAGAACAATGCCTTTACAATAATGGACAAATAATGATGTTGAGTTCTTGGAGATCCTGTAGAGTGGATGTTTTAACCTCTTTAGTGCTACTCTGTAGTGCACATATATATATATATATATATATATATATATATATATATAATCCATGGTGGTGAAGAGTGGACATTTCCAGATTTGCTACTTGGCACGTTCAGGAATGAAAAGAATGTTTTAAATACATTTATATCAGTCTGTAATATTTGTTGATTTATTCATTTTAGCTTGTCATGATGATGCTTGTTTTCCCATATTAATATTCAACCCTAAGGCAACGCTAACTTGTTTTCCCATACTAATTTTCAACCCTAAGGCAACACTAAATTTAAAATAATAAAATATTTTAAGTAATATTTTAAATATTTTAATATTTAATAATAAAATATTTATGTATGTAATATTGCATGAAATGGTAACTAATTTTAGATTTTTCTTATTTAAATTTAAACTTAATTTTATATTTTTCTTCTTCTTTTAGATTTGATCTTGATGCCTATGTGAGCTTTCACATGAGCATCTACCAATTGACGACCCTTGGGGTTAGCAACCATAAAACTATCATGACGTATCAATTAAGGAGGATCCTTGGGATTAGCAACCATAAAACTATCATGACGTATCAATTAAGGAGGATCCTTGGGATTAGCAACCATAAAACTATCATGGTATCTGAAAAATTGAAGGTACCAATATCAACCTTAGGATGCCAATCTCCACTATTTTTGCACCCATAACCTCACAAAAACTCTGTGAAAACAAAAAGTTTGGAATTTGTAGGTTACTAGAAATGTGAAAAAATTGGAGTTACCAATAAGAGTGATGGTATATCAATTGATATTAGTGATCAAGTAACTAGCAAGTATTGGATGCATACACTATCAAATATGTGGTATGAACCTCAATACATCCCTAAACTAAGATCTATGGGTATATTTTTATTATTGTTATTGCCCAATGATGGTTATTTCCATTCATTTATCAAATTACGCGTGGATTATGGTGGGTTTTATTTCATGAAATGATATTTCTAGAGTAGGGATTCTTTACTATTTATAGGCTATTGAAGAAATTCAAAGGTGAAACTTTTTTTTTATCATCACCATTAATGACTCGTTTATAGGCATTATCTAGGCTCTCCTTGTTAGGTACCACATGTACCTTCTCGTATCCCCTATCTTTTGAAGGGTTGAAGGTATTACAAAAGGAAAAATATAGTATCCCAAACTGATATTCTATTGTTTTGATAGTATGTTTGTAGGTTCGGTGCTTTAGTTATGCTAGATTGACAAAATAAAAGTTGCATGCAAAACAATGTCGTGCTAAAAGGCCCTATAATATAGTTATTTTGGAGAATAAATAGGAAGAAGACTGTCATTGAGAGAAGGTACACATACCAATAATCATAATTTTGATAGTATGTCGAGATAGGTTAGGCAAGCAAGAAATGCATGTAGTGGAGGATGTAGGTACAATTATTAAAATAGTTTATTTAGTCAAACTTATTACCTTTCTTTTTTGCATTGACTTAGCCACTTTCAATTCACTAACTCTAAAATAGCTAATAAGTGTTGGCTAATAATGGTGACGATTCGTGGTATTATGTTTCATTAGGTTGCAACATCACAAACTAGTGAAGCATAATACCACGAATCTTCACCATTGCTTGGTTGAACACTTGTTATCTTTTGTGAGATATAGTTCATGTGGACAGAGTTCTTGAACTCTGTCCTCATGGACATTTTTGTTTGATGATGATATTAACAGGTACGTAGAAAAAAAAATTAATATTTTAAAAAAATAGTTATTGTAAGTGGATTACTTCATTCAATCACTTAATGAAAATATATTGGATAGTCCAAGCTCTCATGGTGTTTAGAGCTTGGGAATTACTAGGTTAGGTTCGAGTTTCTTTCTAATATAAGGTTTCTATAATAAAACACCTTAAAGAAGAAATCCATAACATTTGACAGAATTCTGGAAAACCCCTGCTGTCGCTACAATTTGGAAAATACTGGGTTAGGTTCGAGTTTCTTTCTAAGATTGACAAAATAAAAGTTGCATGCAAAACAATGTCGTGCCAAAAGGCCCTATAATATAGTTGTTTTAGAGAATAAATAGGAAGAAGACTGTTAGTGAGAGAAGCTACACATACCAATAATAATAATTTTGATATTACATCGAGATAGGTGAGGCATGCAAGCAATGCATGTAGCGGAAGATGTAGGTACAATTATCAAAATAGTTTATTTAGTCAAACTTATTACCTTTCTTTTTTGCGTTGACTTAGCCACTTTCAATTCACTAACTCTAAAATAGCTAATAAGTGTTGGCTAATAATGGTGACGATTCCTGGTATTATGTTTCATTAGGTTGCAACATTGCAAACTTGTGAAGCATAATACCACGAATCTTCACCGTTGCTTGGCTGAACACTTGTTATCTTTTTGTAGATATAGTTCATGTGGACAGAGTTCTTGAATTCTGTCCTCATGGACAATTTTGTTTGATGATGATATTAACAGATATGTAGAAAAAAAATTAACATTTTGAAAAAATAATTATTGTAAGTGGATTACTTCATTCAATGACTTAATGAAAATATATTGTATAGTCCAAGCTCTCATGGTGTTTAAAGCCTGGGAATTGCTGGGTTAGGTTCGAGTTGCTTTCTAATATAAGATTTCTATAATAAAACACCTTAAAGAATAAATCCATAACATTTGGAAGAATTCTAGAAAACCCCTATTGTCGCTACAATTTGGAAAACACTGGGTTAGGTTCGACTTTCTTTCTAACCTAGGGCTTTTATAATGATCTTCAATGATCTAGGGGTTAGGTTCTAGTTTCTTGCTTATAACAAAACATGGCTCGACAATCCTGCTCGGGGCAGTGATCGATTTTCATCCTTCTCAAACGGGCCGAGCATACATGTGAGCAAAAAAACTCTAACTGTCATGGCTATGGTGGAACTTGAATCCTTCTCTAAGCCTCCCTTAAGAATCTCATTTGGGTGGGGTCGGCTTAATAGCTTATTTGGGAACCGGTTGCTGAGATAACTCACATAAAACCAATCAAACCAATCAAACCAATTTGAATGTGAACCAAAATGTGATGGGTTCGTCCACTAATTGTAACGCTCAGACTGGCCAGACTTCAGAATCCATATTAGCCAATATGGGTCAAATGCGAGTTAGTTGAAACTGTCAAATTGGGTCTATCATTAGCGGATCAATGTAAATGCATGCACAGCGAAGAAAACCCATGTTTGAAAGATGATAAGGAAGGATTCAATTTGGTGAAGAAGCAGGTAGTATAGACAGAGACCCTTTGGGTTGTTGGTAAAAGTAAAGTAATCAAGTAGGCAAGGTAAATAAATGAGCTGTCTAATTACTCACCCACACAAGATCTCGTTCACCATAACCGAGTGAGAAGGAACACATCACCATTGGACGAGAGAGTGAGGACCATTCGACCCCATAAAAATGGGGGTTTTCTTTATCCAAAGCCTAAATTGAGAAGGCGGGATTGAAATGTACCAACCCTGCACAACTTGAGTCTAAGCCTGCTCTAATAGCCTATGCCTTTCCTCTATTGGCTAAGAAACCCTAGAAATTTGCAGGACTATATTAACAATTTAAAAATAGACATGAATTAGGGCACGGTACTCACAATTTTGGGATCCATTGTCTCGACTGACAATTGGCCTCCTTGTCCGCTACAAAACCACAATTATCCACTCTCCTTACTCTTCATGGCCGGTCCAAATCATTGCTCCCACTAATATTGTTCTCCGGCAAGTTGGGCAGATTGACCCTTGGTCAATGAACGACAAGCACCCGGCGAGATGCACAGCACAGAGGAAAGTTTTCTCATGATCATTTAACACAAGCACCCGATGAGATGCACAGAAGAAGCTTTCTCGTGAAGCTAAAAGGAAAATAGCGCGCCACAGTTAGTGTTTTTTGTGCTTTTATGTTTTTGTTATTTCATTTATATATATGTATTATAAATAATTGTTTTATTATTATTTATATATATATATTTTTATGTTTTAATTAATTTATTTATTTATGCTTTATTTTATTTATTTATATATATACTATGTTTTATTTTATTTATTTATTTATACTATGTTTTATTTATTTTTATATACAAAGAGGGGGGTGTATCTATGTGAGTCTTTATGTGTGTAGTGAATCTATGATGATGAGGATGAGGATGTCGCTGGTGATGATCATGATGTTATCCATGACGTCGATCATTATGATGATGATGATGTTGATGAAGATGAGGATGCTAATTATGAGGATGAAGATGATGCTGATGATGAAGACGAAGATGATGATGATGAAGATGACGACAATGATGATGATGGTGGTGGTGGTGGTGGTGGTGACCGTCTTGATATCATATGAAATGATGAAAATGATAACCATGTTGATGATGATGATGATGATGACGCTGATGATGCTGTCGATGGCGACGATGTTGTTGGTGATGACGACGACGACAATGCCGTCGACGGCGACGATGATGATGGATGATCATGATGTTGATGGATGATGATGTTGATGATGATGATGATGTTGAAGATGATGATGATGATGATGATGATGAAGATGACGATGAAGATGGTGATGATGATGATGAATATGATGATGATGAAGATGATGTTCATGATGATGATGAACCACATGATGATGATGTTCATGAAGATGATGATGATGATGATGATGATGATGATGAAGATGATGATGATGATGATGAAGATGATGTTGATGATGATGAACATGATGATGATGATGATGATGTTCATGATGATGATGAGGATGGTGATGATGATGACGATGATGAACCACATGATGATGATGATGATGACGACGATGTGTGATGAAGATGATGATGTGTGATGATGATGATGATGATGTGTGATGATGACGATGTTGATGATGATGATGTTGATGATGTGTGTGATGATGATGTCGATGATGATGAAGATGATGATGATGATGATGAAGATGATGATGATGATGATGATGATGTTCATGATGACGATGAGGATGGTGAGGATGATGATGATGATGTTCATGAAGATGATGATGATGATGATGAATATGATGATGAAGATGATGATGATGATGATGATGTTCATGATGATGATGAGGATGGTGAGGATGATGATGATGATGAACCACATGATGATGATGTTCATGAATATGATGATGATGATGATGGTGAAGATGATGATGATGATGATGATGATGTTCATGATGACGATGAGGATGGTGAGGATGATGACGATGATGAACCACATGATGATGATGTTCATGATGACGATGAGGATGGTGAGGATGATGACGATGATGAACCACATGATGATGATGTTCATGAAGATGATGATGATGATGATGATGATGATGATGATGATGTTGATGATGATGAACATGATGATGATGATGATGATGATGATGATGTTCATCGTGATGATGATGAGGATGATGAGGTTGGTGAGGATGATGATGACGACGACGATGTGTGATGATGATGATGATGATGAAGACGATGATGTGTGATGATGAAGATGATGATGTATGATGATGTGTGATGATGAAGACAATGATCATGAACACGATGATGATGATGTTGATGAAGGGCCCAATTCTTTTATAATCATTATAATCTTATTTGTGCCCTTTTTGAGCTTGGATTCAATATAACAAAATATGATAGACCAATATGGTAACATTGCCGTCATCATTGTCATCACCATCATAAAAAAAGTCATAAATTCCTAATAAAAGAAAGAAGAGAACAATGATTTATTATCACATACACTTTTACTAACAACCTTGACATATATCTTATTTAATAGCTATAAGGCACAAATATGCTATTGAGGAGACTCAAGCTTTGGTGGGTGGAATGACAACAATTAGGAGAGTCAAAATTTGGTGGATGGAATGACAACATTTAAATGACTTAAGAAGCCATTGTTGTGGCAATTTAACAAAGTCTAAATTGCTAAAATGATTTTGATGTTTGTCACCAAACTATAAATTTGCGGTAAGATCAAAGATTTATGAAAAAAATGGAATTTGATATAAGTTTTCGTGAGCCATAAGGTATGTAAAAGATTTAAAAAAACAATAATGTTATGTTCTACATTCTTCACATCAAGATCTTTTTATTATAGCAATAAACTAAGTAAAAATTTTGGACATCAATTTTTCTAACTACATTCTTCTATATAAATATCTTATTTAAATTAAATACTTTTTTAAAATAAACTTAAAACATTCAAAACAAAAATATAATGATAAATTCTAAAATTACATATAAAATATTTTATGGAAATTAAATATTTCAAATATAAATAAAATTAAATATTTATAGCTATAATCACTTTATTTTTATTAGCAAATATCACGTCAAAAGAAAACCATGTGTGTTACTAACTAAATGTAGCTTATGTGCATTATCAAATGATAAAGGTTTAGGCTTAAATCACTTTAAATTAATATTTATTTATAGTATTTGGCAAAATAATTAACTCACACTATCAAGATATTAGTGTTTTAAAACACTAATCTTCACACTATGATGATGATGACGACGATGATGAAGATAACGATGATGCCGATGATGACGACGATGATGATAATGATAATTTTGATGACAACAATGACAATGATAATGATGATGACAATGATGATGGTCATGATGATGAAGACGACAATGATGATGTCGCCGATGATGATGAAGATGACGATGAGGGTGATAATTATGATGATGGCGATTATGATGATTATGATGATGATGATGATGATGATGATTATATATGATGAAGATAATGATGATGATGGCGATGATGATGACGACGATGATGAAGATGATGATGATAATTATGATTTTGATGACGACAGAGACAATGATGATGATGATAATTATGATTTTGATGACGACGATGACAATATTGATAATGATCATGACAATGATCATGAGGATAACGATGTCATCTTCATCGATTATGATGTTGGTGATGATTATGTTGATGAGGATGACAATGATGAAGATGATACGACGATGACGATGACGATGATGAAGACGATATGACAACGACGATGAAGATGATATGAAGTAATTAATTTGATCTAGGTTTAATTATAATGATGGTGGTGGCGATGAAGATGATCATGATGATGGCGACAATGATGACGACGATGATGATAATTATGATTTTGATGACGATGAAGACGACGACGATGATGGTAATTATGATTTTGATGATGATGATGATGACAATATTGATAATGATGATGACAATGATCATGAGGATAAGTCATCGTCTTCTTCATCCATGTCAACGTCTTCTTCATCTAAGTCATCATCTGTAGCATCATATCCATAGTCAACATTGTAAGGGTTGGCCATATCATCATCG
Source organism: Pseudotsuga menziesii (assembly GCA_001517045.1). Lineage (NCBI taxonomy): Eukaryota > Viridiplantae > Streptophyta > Pinopsida > Pinales > Pinaceae > Pseudotsuga > Pseudotsuga menziesii. The sequence goes on from LPNX011012425.1 coordinate 60,455, forward strand.
TCGTCATCATCAGTTATGCTCATTGGGTCATCATCGGTATAACTTTCATTGACATTGTTTGCTACATCATCGGATTCAACTGTTTATTTGAGTACATCTTCTGTTGGATCATCATCATCATCTAACTCATGTTGATCATGCTCTGCATCGTCGTATCTTTCTTCCAGAGAACCCTCTTCATTAGCATCGTCTAGGTTATACTTTACCAGCCTTCTTCTTGGATCGTGTCTCACAACAAATGACCAGCCTAGTTTACCTGGAACCTCTGAGTAAAATACTTGTTCACATTGGCTTGGAAGAACATAGGTCTTTGTTCCTGGCTCAAACAACCTTGTGTTTACCATGGTAAATCCATTATCATGTTCAATAATAGTTCTATTGGGATCACGTTGATTCAATCGTAACCTGTACCATTTGACAATGAATAGAACTACCTTAAAGGATTTAAAGTCACACTGTATAATATCTTCCAAATACCCATAGTATCAATTTTCTGAGACTTCTGGATGTCTGTCAGTTCTAGATGAAACACTGGTAACCTCAAAGACAGTCGATACCCCAGAATCTGATGTTTTCTTTGTTTCATCCCATTTTTTGATCCGATATATACCTCCATTGTAGACCATAGCCTTATAGTGTTTTACCTGCAATAAGCAATACACGAAAAGATTACACAACCATTCAGTCCTTATGTAGCAATACATGGAAAAGAAGAACGTGTACGTCAAAATGTAATTTGCAAAATAAAATATTTAGAGGGATTGATTAATTATATGCTTTCCATTTTATCTTTTACACCATATGCCAAATCGATTTCCCTTTCTGTTAGATTTCTATCTCCATTGCGTTGTGATGCTTTTACTAATGAAGCCACACTTTTCCATGATATTCCATGACCCAATTGTTCGCATCGTTCAATCCATACCTTCATCTAGTCAAGATTGTTTGCGATGTATAAATGAATTTCATCCCATTCTCGACCAACTGTTTAATGACAATAACCATTAAAATGAAAGAAATGTGTAAATCTCCTGAACAAAGTATATGCTCTTAATTGAAGCAATTATGACTAGAAAATACAATTAGAATATGAAGGATATAATAAACATCCACTAGCTAATAATTACCTTTAAACTTCCTCAATATACCTTTCCCCTTCAGTTTCTCCCCTTCAAATTTGTTATTGGAGTCCGGATCACAAATGCAACGTAAATTGAGCTTTGACACTAAAATAGGAAGATATTCACTACCGTATATCCTTCCATCATAGAACCCTTAGCATGTGCTCGTTGTCTCACCAAACCCTTCATAAATTTCAAGTGCCTCTCAACCATCCACATGGACCTTGAGTGCACAGGTCCACACAACTCAATCTCCTCAACTTGGTGTATGAGGTAGTGTTCCTGTGTATTGGAAAATGATGATCGTAGATGCTTCTACATTTCACACATGAGACGAGGAATTTCTCTCCTCTAATACTTTATATCTTCTTTATGGATTTCTTTAGATGTCAACCATCTACAAGTGACGCAAACCAATAACGATATTTAACAAAAATAAACATTAAATTACAATATATGTTGAAATAGTGCACAAAAAAAACAAATATAAATTATACGGAGAATTAAAGAAACACTAAGCACATGCAAGTAATCGCTAGTTACCTCATGTATTTACCAAGATTATATATAACTTGTTTGACATTGTTGTCGAAGTTGTCCGGGAGAGAGAGAGGTAGAACATACTGTATCAATATACAAACCATGCCATTTATTAAACAAAAAGTATACAAACAAGAAAAATATATATACGCAGTAAATTGACAAAAAAAAATTATATGGACATAACAATAATAATTACCTTGATGAAGACATGTTAATCATGTGTTTTGACCCCCGCAAAATCACCTTTTTTGGTTATGATATTCTTCAAGTTTACACAAAATCCAGTAGGAAATTTAATTTTCCGCATTACTTCTTTGACAACATTGCTTTGTTGCTCCATAAACATCCATGGAATTGAGTTTATATTAACTTGTTCTCCATTGGTATAAAATTGGATGACGTCTTTCATTGCATGGTTGCTTTATTGAATGTCTTTGCAAGCTTTCACAACTTTATCTTTCTCCCTCCTTAGCTCTAGTAGTCGCCATAAGGTTTCAGTAACATTCTTTCCAATATGCATTGTATCAAACAAATGAACAATTTGTAGGTGCTCATAGTAGGGCAACCTGCTGAATTGAATGGGATAACTTTTCATTCCTCGTGGAAGCCCATTAATTCCTTCCTGATCATGATGGACATCATGAATATTAGTTTATAAATAAATTACATCATAAATCAGATATGGCCACTACAGTAAACAAATCACAATAAAAATTAAAATACATAACAATTCATATAACGTCTGTCGAGGAACAAATAATTTTCACAAATCGTCCGTCGCTTCTACAACAAAAATGTCGAAATGTTTAAAACAATTTTATTTATAATGGCCATGCGTCAGATATTCGATACCTTGAACATAGTTACCATTGAAAATATGGGACCATAAATTTAAAATCATGTAAACCTTACATTTAAAAAAAAAAAACTATACATCCCATTGGATCTATGACTCTAAGGGGTCGAATATCCGACACTATTGGGTACACATACCATCGGATATCCGACACCATACCGTCGGATATCCGACATCAGACCGTCGGAGATCCGGTGCTTAAGGGTCGGATATGCGACACTCTGGGGTTCGGATATCCGACGCCTGCTGTGTTGGATATTCGACGGTGCTATAAAACTTTTTTGATCGCCATTCTTTTCAGTGATTGTTGTCCGACCCATCCATACGAAATGTCAGATGACGTTGGATTCTGACGTTGGATTTCGGGTTCAAATCCTGTTGTGTGCGTTCTTTGATGCCCCCTTCATTCACTTACAACCATTGAGTGGACTTGGTGGCATAGAGTTGACCATTGGTGTTGTGCACCAGTTCCATGCTTGGGGGATCAAAATATTTCTCTATATGAGGAATAATCATGGATGGAGAAGCAACATATGAACATATTTCTGCCCTTTTATGCCATTCATCCACATATGGGTTGGTTGGAAGGCTACATGTCACACATGGAGTATTTATGCAAAAATATTTATGCTCATGGTCGGTGGAAGGAAACTAAGCAAGCAAGCATCCAAGAGAATTTGTTGAGACATATATCTTGCAAAAGGTGGCCTCTATGGAGGAAATCCACATATTTGGATGGATTCTTGTACCCTTGGACTAGTGGAAGAGATTTGAGCCATTGCATGTGTTCACATGGATCTTTTGTTTTGAGTGTCTTTCGATTCCCTTGTTGGATGAGGGGACACATGTTTGTATTTATTGCTTGCATTCTTAGAGATCTTTTTTATGCATCATTTTCTTGTGAGAAACCTGGGCATCCTTGTTTTTTGGATGATGCCTACCCTGTTTGCGGTTGAAAATAGGATTTTCACCCTTGTCACTTAAGCTTCATTGATTTCATATATGATTCTTGTGTGCATTGGGCACATAAGAACCTTCCTAGGAGATTAGAGAGACTTGTTTGGATTTGACCTCACCTTGGGGACATGTATTTTATGATGGAGAATTTCTCTATGTTTCAACCTAGCTTGGAGGGTGACATATTTCTATGCCACTTGCATGATCCAGTAATTCTTCATGATGTTACTGGTATCCTTAATAGTACTTTTGATGGTGATGGTTTCTTCATGGCGTTGATGATGCTTAGGAGGATGCACACTAGACAGTGGGATCCTGACATTCCTTGGGAAGTCAAGTTTCCACCCTTGATACTACCACATTGATACTTGTAGTTGAGGAAGTGGGATTCGTGCATACTTTTTCCCAAAAATTTTTGTTGGACGGAATTCTCACTAATGGGGATGCAATGCAAGCAATAAGACCCTGGAATTTCTTTTCTCTGGAGCAACTATTTACATGTTGGCTTGATGGAGCAAGCCAACGCTTCTTCACATGATTTCATCTACGTGGTATCATGTTCTAGTTCTCCTACATGGGGGATACTTCTTTGGGTGCACTTGTTTTTGGACACTAGAATGAGGCTAAAACCCCCTGATTTACAGCATACATCCTGAAGGAATCCCTAACTCACTGGATTTCCTTGCCCCGTAATGTCACCCTGATATGAATATAGAAACTGCTAAACCATGACTGCACTAATCCTGCGGAGATGCTAATCAACACCTGTACCACCACACTGGTCAACCTGCACCACACTACACAACAACAGTCACTCTTGACCGCTGCTCATTAATTGTTACTGCTAGCCACTACTCATCAACTATCACTACTCATCATCTGGCCACTTCTCATCAACTGGGCATTGCACCACACCTATACCAATAATATGTACTAACAACCTGTGCAAAAACATATGTCTAATCAATATGTTGCTCACAGCATCCGACTCAGTCAATATGAGGCTAACCAACTACACACCAAACTCAGTCCACTTGAGTTAAACCAACTGCTCATACAACTTATCCAGTGTGAGTCAAACCAATTGCACATAAGGCAACTTGTGCCAATCCTTCTCAACTGAACCAACCTGTACCAATATGCTTGTGTACCTGTGTCTCAATCATATAATTGTGTTAATCTAATCAAGTGCTATGATAGTCAAACAACACTTCTTACTTGGCCTAGTTCATTAAGTAAGAGACACATTTGAGCGACCAAGATACTTCACATATGGTTAACCAAACTTTGTACAATCACACTCAACTCAATGACACCAAAACCAACCTCAATCACAATCAATGAATACTTGACAATTAAACATGATAAACCTCAGCCAACTAACCTCGGCCAAGATGATAAAATACTTACCAACTATGTCAAACTCAGTCAATCTCATAAACTCTTGGACATAAAATGATTTTTCACTCCACTCAAATCAAGTCAAAAAATCAAACAAATATCAAGCAAATAGTCACTTACAATACTATCAAATGTTGTCATTAACAGTCAATAACAGTCCAGCTCCACTTAAGTCAAAGACACAATGATCAACACTTGTCAAACTAGTTTTCAAAGAAAACACTTGGGTTGATCAAATAAATTGCTCACAAAATATATTACTTACATATCAACTTCTCATTCAATACTATACTATACAACAGTCAAGATAAACACCAATATCTATGCCAACAATATCCAAGATAATCATCAAGATCCATATCAAGATCACATCAATATATATGCCAATATAACCATCACCATAGCCTCCATAACATATTCAATGAATTCAAAGAGATACCAATATAGAGGCTCACATACTAAGATAAAAGATGAACTCTATCCATGAGAGACATGTGCAATCACAAGAGAAACCCAAAAGCATGAACCATACATTTTTGAAGATCACAAGATGACGAAATAATAGAGAATCCAAAATAAACTGTAGATAATGTCATCACATAGCCCTCAAATTTTGTAATTCTGACTATGTATGAGAAAGTTATGTCAATTTTAGTGAATCTCTTCAATCCTCAAATATGCCCAAAAATTTCTACTCAACAAAGTTTCACACTTTTCTCCAAGAGTTGCGAAATACCAAAGAGAGACTTGATTGATGAATAAATGAAATGTTTGATCTTCTATTTATACATAAAATTTCAATTTTTAATTGACTATGCCGACATGTAAATAGAAAATTAATAATTAACTAAAGTAATTGCATTTTGTTTGGTCGAGTGACCCAAAAGATGAGGTGAATTTGTTTTGACAACATTACAAATTAAAATCTCTTCAACCGTGAGGAGTTAGGAGACTCTACACATATCAACGTTGTTATCATTCAGAAAGTACCTAGGCTGTGAAAGGTAGATCCCGAGGAAACCATAGAACCACTTTAGAATGTATTTCTGACCTAATACAATTAGAGAGGGATCTCTCAATATTTACAAAGCCTTCTTACTCAGGGTATTCAATCAATGACAGTCATAAGGTTGGATTTTTGATAGGACAAGTTTGTTTTAAAATATTTTGTAGGACAATCATGGAGGAGACCATTGGGCAATGGAGTCAATAATCAGATAAGAGTTGAGTTTCAAGAGGTAGGGGTTTGAAGGTTTCATGGACAGAGGCATGGTAGACACCATTTCCTCAGTCTTGAGGCATTTGCAAGTTGATTAGAAGACAGAGGGAGACAACCCATCAAACAGAGCACCTAGCTAGGGCGAGTTCTGTAAAACTTTATCAAAAAATTGTTTGAAAATGCTTGAGCAAATGAACCTAGAGCATGTAAGATGAATTCTAGTCCATAAAACTACTCCTCAAACATGAAGGCAAGTACAAAATGGAGTGGAAAACTAGAAAAACAGTCATATCAGAAGATCACTTACTAAGGAAAGTGATGGCACAAGAAATCTCTGCCATGGAAACTTCAACCTTCCATCTTTGTAATTTTATTCATTCTCTGAAATTGGAGCTATTACAAGCAAAGAGCCTCTATATTTTTGAAAATACAACCCCAAACCTATATATTACATCTTAATTTATAGAAAAACTACATCTACTCAATCTAAAATTCGAAATCTAACTAAAATCTAAAAATAGAAAAATAGGCTTCAAAGCACCACCTCCATATATCAAGAGGCAGACTACTGAAAAATAGGCTTCAAAGCACCACCCCCATATATCAAATAGTGATGTCTGTGTGAAATATGAGAGAGGTTTTTGTAACTGAACATGTTCCCGACAAAACCCATGTCTTTATTTTTCTATATTCCCCTCCATCTCCTCGAAATCTGCTTTTGAAGTTGATGACTCAGACAGTAAACTGAAATTCTGGAAAATTTCCTTGTGAATATGACTACAATTCTCCCAAACCATAATACCGGTTTAAACACTTAGAGAGGTTATTGTAGATAGGTATGTTCTGAGGAAAAAAATCTCTCGATTTCTGAAAATTCGTCTCGGTTTGGCAGAAACAACTACTTGAAATAAATGACTAAAACAGTCATTTTTATAAAAATTTGCCTAGCTACTACAATTGATATATGATACTCCATGAGGATGTTCCTGATGTTGAATATGTCCCTTGTATATTGTATCTAGCACTACCATATCTACTTCCTCATGGAGGGATCCCATTGAAACTATCGTATGAAATAAAAATTGTCACTAAACAAGCCAAAGTTTCTATTAAAATTAACAACTAATAAAAATAACTTAGATGCATTAAAGAAGATGACATCTTGTACATACCAACTGCATAAGATATCATTGATATGATAATTCAGACCGAAATTTCTTTGCATGTTTAAACCATAACAAATTTACATTTGAAAATAAAGACAATTAAATTCACATAAATTTAACAGACGAAGGAAAGAAATATTTTTCCTCAGTCGATATCAAACAAATGGATCTTTTTAAATTGACTAATGCTAGTATGGGGAAATAATGATTTCTATCAGAATAAACATAGAAATTTTTGAAATTAAAATGATAACAAAGATGGAAATACTCACTGATAAAGATCAAGTACATAATTCATATAATCACCTCAAACCAAAATCAATCAATTTAATTGTTAATCAAACACCACATGACAAATGAGTATTATGATCAATATCCATTTAAAAAACACTTTTTAATTAAGAAAATCAACCATATAACTCATATGTTTATAAATCCATACTGAAGACTAAGAGATCTGAATCTGAATCAAACTTAACAACAGAAATTAAAATGCAGTGCCAGAAACACTTATTGAATGGTGAATAATATAAAAATAGCTACTGGTCATTGACAAAATTCAATTGATCAAATGGTTTTATAATTTGAGATACATATCTACATAGAGGCAAGATCATATCTACAAACCTTGAGACATAATAACAACAATAATGAAGAAACAAATCATGAAAATATAAAGAAAAACTACTTATATATTTTTTGTAATGATTTGTAAACAGAAATTTAGTAAGTCTAACTTCGGTCCTTCACCATTCCAATTCGAACCCTCACTATAGTTTGGGATTTCTCCCTTTATAATTAAATCCTACTTATCACACTAGAGAGAGAAATCGAATATCCAAACTTCTGAAATATCATAGATTGTCTTATCCCAAGTTTTTTTGGAGTAGCTTAACAAATTATCCTAACTTTACAAAGGATATAACCAGCATAGATCCAAATCCTATGCTCTATCAAGCACCGAGAGGGATCAAATCTTTGGAGGTGCAAGCCTCTTCTTAAGTATTGCACACAACTATCAACTTTGGTGTGATTTATTTAAAGTTGACATATAATATTTTAATTATTAATATTTAATACTATTTATGGTCGACATATAATATTTTATATTATTTTTTTATTTTGTTAAGAAAGAACATTACAACATCTCCCCACACAAGGTTTTAAAACCATGTGCAAGGCCCTCCTAAAACCATGGATCGTTTAGGAGACCTTACACATGATCTTAAAACCATTTACAACGACCTCCTAAACCATGCACAATAAAACCATGGGTTGTTTAGGAGGCCTTGCACAGGGTTTTAAAACCATTTGCAAGGCCCTCCTAAACCATGTACAATAAAACCATGGGTTGTTTAGGAGGCCTTGCACATGGTTTTAAAACCATGTGCACAACCAACATTTTTTTTTGCAGATAATTCAATTTTTTATTTTTTATTATTTTGTTAAGTATGAACATTACAACATCTCCCCCACATTGTGTTGTTTTTCTGACCGACATTTTTTTGGCCGATAATTAAATTTTTATTTTGTATTGTTTTGTTAGGTAGGAACATTACAACATCCACCCCATATTAGGTTGTTTTTGTGGCCTACATTTATTTTGGAGGATAAATTTTATTTTTATTTTTTATGGCCGACATTTACATGACTAACATTACATAACGTTACAAGATCTACCCCATGCTGGGTTGTATAGCGCATCTCGGTGCAACAATATATTGTGTCCAAGAGATAGACCAAAGAGTGCATCGTGATCTTACAAACGTAAAATCTAGCAATGCATCCAATCATAGAATCATATCTTGCCAGCGAGAGATATTTGATTTGAAGCAGTCCCATTGTGAATTCCATAGTTTATACTCATGAGACAAACAAGGAGAAAATTATTAAAAGAAATAAAATAAAAAGCATTGAAATGAAGTGGTTGCAGAGTCTTTGATTTTACAACTACTTTGAATGAAATAAATATGCAAAATCTATCAAACCAAATTAAGTAATAATAATTAAACAAAGGCAAACAAGCTGGATTACCTTTATAGAAAACAAACAAGATGCAAAACCATATATACATCAAAATGTATGAGTGCATAAGTTTTGATTATTTTGACCTGATAGATTCTGAAGAACTGGGATGGACAAAAATATTGACACCAGAAGTATGAATGATCGTGCTAGTGGTAGAAGTATTCAATTTCTTCCTCAATTCACTAACTTCATCTTGATGTTGTTCATTAAGTTGATTAATTTGATCTTGAATGCTTTGAATATGGCTTAATTTGATCTTGAATGCTTTGAATATGGTCTGACATAGAATAAATCTTAGCTTGATACCAAGCCATTAAATTCTGACAATTTGGAGAGGAACCCTGTATCATGTTCTTATCATCTATCCCAAAACATGGTTTTGCTTAAAACAATCAGCTTCGGATTTACAATTATTCAAAGTTGCAACAATACCTGGGAGACCCGATTTTGATTTCAATAACAGAGGGAGATTGCTAACAAAATCATACTGAGAGAACAGTAAGCCATTATATTATGACAATTTGGAGAGAAATATTGTCTCGTGTTCTTATCATCTATCCCCGAACATGGTTGCTTAAGACAATCAACTTTTGATTTAAGATTATTCAAAGTTGCAACAATACTTGGGAGACCCGATTTTGATTTCAAAAACAGAGGAAGATTGCTAACAAAATCATACTAAGAGACTTGATTGTGTTGTTGACTATTAGGTTTAATAATTTCAATAGGCTGCCATTCATCCTCATCCTTTACATCGATCACTAGAATAAGATCTTGTTTTACCTTAGGTTTACTAACTTTAGCTTTTTGCATCCTAGTATAGCAGGAGAAAAGTCTACCCATGCTTAGCATCAAGGTTATTCATAAATTTACAAGATGATTTGTGAGATTGAGATTTTAATTCATGTAAAATGTCTTGCTTGTTTAGTGGTTGGGCCACACTGCACTTATCGCCATTGACTACCTACTTAGCGGATTCCATAACCGTAACTTCATCCTGCATGTTCACCTATTTCTCATTATTAGTAAACTTTCTATCAACACCTGTAGAATTTCCACTGGGAGTTTTAGAAATTTATTTGTCAAGGATCTATTGCGAACCATTCAATGGATTTAGAAATCGGACTACTCCCAGTTTTACCAAAGAATTATTCACAATGCCATCCAGGTCATTAAAGCAAGTACTTTAAGAGTTAAAATTCTTGTTACCTACCAAATCACTATATAGAGGAGACATCGGCTCTTGTTTGACTGGAATGGTGTTAAGGTTAAATCGATCATTCTCATTATAGATAGAGTGCAAAATCCCCTATGCTCGACGATAGGTTTCTGCAAGACTTATCGCTTGGCTCCAAAATTGTCATTTTTCATGACTTTTATTGGAGTTCGAGTTACTAGTTTCAATTGTTGGGCTCCCATCACCTCTTCCTACATTCAATCTGGCACTCAATCTGGAATTCCCCTCATTTCTTCATATAGTTGATTTCATGCTCATTTTTTGAGCAATCGTTGCGAAATTATTGAAAACTGTTCAAAACCCACTTCATAAATGGCCCCATTTACCCCTATGAATGGGAAGTTTTCATAGTATCTCAACGGATTTGGAGAAAATGTTTCCTGAATAGAGCGTGGTTTTACAGATGGAAATCAGTTTCCAAATCATGTGCTGGATAGATTGGATCTTGTTTTATGATTTTTTTTTAGCAGAATTGTTATGTAGGATCCAACGAGGAGAAGCTCGACCTAGGCTATAAGAAGGCCCGCCCTCCGTATGTAAAGAGAGCAGGTGGTTTTTATAATAATAAAACTTTGGTTCAATTGGCAATGGTTTTTATAATAATAAAACTTTGGTTCAATTGGCAATGGTGATTAATTATTTGTGTTTTATGATGACATAATAAGCAATTTTGGCATGGTTACAACGTGAGATTCGTGAATCAATTGTGGAGTACAAGTATCTAGTTTATGGTTTCTTCAAGGCATGTGTGCCTATTTTCCTGGGCCCACCAATCAGGTCACATATCGTCCTTTCCTATGTATATTAATTTGTAGGTTAGTAGTTAACGGATTATTTGTTGTAGATTGAATTTTTATATAGATTTGTTATTTGAATCTGGTATAATTGACATGTTTCTCTTAAATCATAGATTGATTTCAAATAGCTTGAATTGGTTTGATCCTTTCCATTTGTAAGATCTTGAGAAATCATCTACCTTTGGATTCAAGTAAATTATATTTTTGGCCAAAGTGCAATCAGCAAGTTGAATTTATGAGTATTAGTTGAAGGATTTTTATAAGTGATTATTTTGAGAATGTTGCGATTTGAAACAAAATGAACTTGAGAATGGTTAAATTATGATTGAATCTCTAAGAATAAACTATGAATTAATGAAAGAGGGTAATTATATCTTGCAAATCTGGTTTTACACAGTCAATATTTGGATTATTATTATTTCAAAATATGGGAGGATTTTAATTGAAATGATTTCGTTAGGACTTAATTTGAATATTAAACTGTAAACTTAATATTGGCAATTGCTTTTAAACTCAGATCTGAAGTGACTTCATATCCATTAAATAAAACATTCCCTTATTTAAAACACATGAATTATCTCTTGCATATACACTTACATTCTGAAATCAATTTGGTTTAATGAGGTTTATTATGTGCACATAAATTTGGGATTCAATAAAGAGAGCATTGTGAGATTTAATTCTTAAAATTCCTTATTTAAATCTTTAAATCTAATTATGTTATTCTTTGTTTTTACATTGATTCTGTACCAGTCCATTTTCTGATTCAACACTCATTTGGCATCGGTTTTTTTTTGCTTTGTTTTGTACTAATTATGCACTATTCAGTACTCATTTTGTACCAACAATTGTTTAGAGTAGATTTAGATTTTATTGATTTTCCTTTTAAATTTGTTTGGTTTAAAACGTTCTTTCTGGTTAAGTTTGGTTTACCATTTGCTCTCAATGCACTTACTTGTTTGGTTGAGTTAGATTTTATAAATTTAGTATTATATTTTATTTGGTGTCAATTTAATTTAATTTCAAAGTTCTTGAATTTCATTTCTATTAGTTCCAATCTTCAACATGGGAATTAATGACCTAAATCGATAGATATAGTCACCTTATGATGGGTTTCCTCCCAAGATGATTGGGCTAGTTTTGATTGTTTTGTGTATTTGGTGGCATTATATTAGGCTAGAATATGCTTCAATCCCACACATACTATGCTTGTACCTCTAAGTCTACAGATCTCGGTCGATAATTTAATGTCGTAAATGTTATCATATATTTTTACTGACGACTGCCTCATTCAGGATAAAAGGGTTTCCCGTAATCTAAAGAAAGAGAGGAGCCAATAGCAAAAAATGAGGAAAATCAGTCTCCATGTGAGTTTGTGAATTCAGCGGCATGTGGGTTATATCATGTTTCTTGGGAACCGATTATTCTATGACAAGATGATCATCCAATTCATCTCATACACCAGGATTTTCACTCACATCCTCCTTCAAACCTTCCATGACTGAGCTTTCTGTTTGTGGAATAGAATATGATTGAAGACTAGTATTGGAAACAACCAATTCAGGGATACCAACTATTGTGCTAGGAAAATCATCAAAATCATTCCTTACACAAAATGCATGCAGAGAATAACCTAGTTGACTGAGTCGAAATTCTACTAGAATTCAAATAAGGCCATGATGGCAGAGAACCCTATCGAACCCTTTATAAGTACTCTGATAACGTATTGACATAGATGCCAAGATTTTTAGAAAAAAATAGGGCAGATTAAGTTCAAAACCAAGAAAAGCCATGAAAATTTTGATATTATACATAAGCACTGTGCTATACCTCCCTTTTTATTTAACAAATTGTCAAATAGGAGCGAACATGTTTTGACAATGAAGTATAAAAAGATTGAGAAACATACCTTTCATGTATTTATGAGATCTTTAGGATTCTCCAAGAGTTTCTTCCATGGTACTTTCTTCAAGGTAGTATTCGTATGCCACTTTTTACCAGTAGTTAGCATCCCAATATCTTGAGACACAAATTCTTCATCTAATGACGGTCCAATGTCACCCATGACCACCTTGGTCCCGTAAAAGGATTCAGTGAAATCCTTGGTATCCCTCACACTATGTCTGTGAAACTTACGGATGAATTGCACCCAACCAAGCACAAAGAATCTTTCACGCATTTGTTCATCGAGCTCGACTAACTTAGAATTTACAGGCTCAATTCTCTTAATCAAACCCATAGTATATGAGGATTGTAACTTGAGAAGTTGTCTTCTTGAGATGCAATGCCTAACATAAGAAAACCAAACCCTCAGTGTGTAGAAGAAAGATACAAGGTCTAATCCTACTAGTAAGCATGAAAAACTATGCAAAGGAACATGCACATTGTAAAAATGAAAATCAAGTTCTCAAGAAAATTAACCCTAGTCCTCCAAGTCTAGAAAAAACATGAATTGGGTTGAGCATACATATCGTGGACTAGATAAATCACACCTCTCTATACACATGTGTCAAAGAGTTAAAAGCAAAAGGCTAGCTTAGTTAGATCGTGGCTTTCGAGTGATCTGAATTCAAGACACAACTATGATTCGAAATTTGAAGGATTATGGGGTTGGCTATGGAAATTAATGTCCAGGTTGAGGAGAAGCGAAACATCATGCATTCAAGAAAACTATACTAAACCATGAGGCACGTAGATCATTGCCATTAATACAGTAATGATGAATTTTTCAAATGTGATAAACACTCATCATAACTCTTTATGCCCATAGTTTAAGAATGACTATATGAATTAGTACGATAACAGCTTGAGTATTAAAATTGAAAATAACTAAACATCATGATCTCAATTTGTTATTATTGGAAAGATATGATAAATAATAAGCCACTTAGTGTCATCATGGTGCTAAAGAAAACACCAAAGAATGGATAGATAATCGAGAAAATGAACACCTCCAATAAGCTAAATTAAAACACTATAGAGATTATATAAGGTGTATTGTTAAATAATATGAACAATCTCAAGCAAATACATTCTAACCAAGTTATCAAGTAGCACCAGAGTATGGCAAACATTGGTCTTCATTAGGTTATTGGAGCCATAATTGCTAAAGTAAATAAAATAGCCACTAATTCACAAGGATATAAATCATATTCATAGTGCAAAATATTCCTCATATTTATTCAAATTAATCTTGGAAATTTTATTAATACATTTAGCGTTTTAGAAATCTATAAATGATAAAGACCAAAGGAGAGCTTATTTGATTGTAGATGAAGAATAACATTGAGTTCCATGCTTTCAGTCATGGAACTTGGAGTTAATCGTTATCGTATCAATATTATGTTTTTTTGAGGATCATTCAACTATACTTACAGGAATAAGTTATGTGAGCTACCAAAAATTAATTAGAATTCATGGCATTCGAATTTTGTACAATCAATCAAATCAAAAACCAAAGTAAGAAGATGAAATAAGAACTAAAACTAAGCATGCAACTAAAAATAATGACATGGTGCCCTGGATGCGGGGGATGCATCAAGAGGAGAAGCAGTCAGGTGAAGCGATGACGGATTGACACGGGCAGTGACTTCGATCATGGAGCCAAGGACCCAAGGCCACGTCGCAATCGCTGGCATGGCACGTATCGCGCGTGATAAAGAAGGGATGGTTGAAAACGTTGCAGGAGGCTCGCATGGGAGGACTGTTCCCTTCGCACAGCCGAGAGACAGAGGCCAAGATATGTGATTATGGAAGGACGTCAGGGTAAGGAGATCTTATCGCATGTGAAGGATATGGAGATGACAAGCAAATCCAGTGGGATGATTTCAGGGATGATCTAACATACCTAGGTATGCATTGCCAAAATATCCTACTGGGTGCCATCCCACTATTTAACTAGGGAGAAACGGGACTCCATAGCCACAGAGATTTTGGAACGAGTTTGTTAAACACTCGCAGAGAGATAATTATTGGGAGAAGCACTCGCATACATGCAGAGTGCATAGGAGAAAAAGGAAAAGAAGGCTCCATATTCCAAGAGAAATGGCAGATCCAACAAGTGGGGAAGGGAGCACTGAAGAGGATCAATGGGAGCGACTGTTCAATGAGGAGATGCCTGCCCACATCCAACATTCCATCGCTGGCATGGAGGAGGAGATTTTCGGCGAATTCAGGGTGAAACTGGGAGAGGAAGTGGTCATGTCACATTATTGGTGCCTCAAGTTCATTCTGTCTCGTTCCATGAACGAGAGGGAGAGCTATGCAGAGCTCATCCACATCATGGTGGGTAAATTCAAAGACGAGGCGGAGAACAACCTCAACCACATGCTCAACCTGCTGTGTCTCTCTGGGCCACCCTTTCAGCGCATTCCGAAAGAAGAAGACACAGACATGGAAGAGTCCAGCCAAGCGGGGGTCAACGATGGGCAAGGCACCAACGACGCCCAGGATGAGGCCAAATCGTCTTGAAGATGCTAAGTTGTGGCTTTGGTTTGGTCTTTCCTTTTGTTGTTTATCAGTCCATGCTTAGTCGGCTTATATTATGTTCTCCTTGTAATCATGATTGAGCGCCCACGCTTAAAGGTTGGGTGGCTCTCATGCTCCTTCGACTCTCTATTTGGGATATACTCTTCTTTTTTCTGTTCTGGATAGCAGACCGATGCGTGACTCCATGTTTTCAGGAGCAATGCTTGTAAATATTCTTAGTTTAATGCAGTAATAGAAAGGTCCCTTCTTACTTTAAAAAAAATGACATGGCAAATTAATTTATGAAACCTGCATAAATAAGTCAAATTAACAATAAGATACATAGTTAAATTTAAAAACCAAAAAAAAATCTTTCAAACATAAATATAAATGTGTAAATTTTAAATATACCTCTCCAATATGCTCTTCTACATTTCCGGCATTTTAACTAGTGGTGACTCTAAAATTATGTTCATTTAACAATCGAGAAAACTGAAAACAATAAACATTTACATAACGTATTTATTACTATACATCAAAAAATAATTTATCATACATAAATATAATGTAACAAAAAGTTTAATTCAAAATAAATAAATAAAATTAATAGATTGAAAGTACACAAACCTCTCCTATACTTGACGTGTCATTAGATATTATATCCGAAGCTATATTAAGACAAAGCTTGGCATAAGCCTTTAGATTTTCAATTCCCATACAATCTAACTCATCATTTGTTTTGTAAACAAAATTTTGTCGAATAGTGGATCGAGCCCTCTCTCGACTCAATCCAACATCAACTCCTACAAATTCCGAAGTCAAACCTTCGGAAACATTATGCCTTGCAATTGTCCCAACTTGTGATGTGGGCTCCATCTCCGATTTGTAAGACACAAGCCTAGGTGGACAAGATATCAGAGGTGGAGGTCGAAGAGTACTGGGATCTCTAAGGGCACATTTTCGATTGCATATCCTCCCCTTTCCAACTCCATAAAACTCAGAATGAATATCAGTATAGTCTAGCTTCATTCCTAAAAAAAATTCATCATAAAAAAACCTAGCAAAATAATTAGGAACCTCATCGTTCCATGGCAACTGACCATAGGCTGCAAGAAACCGATCATATAAAAAATGTGCAAGTTCAGGGTGCTTAAAATATTGCACTTTCAATGCTTTCCGCTTTAGGCCCTCTTTGAAGTTGAACGTTGAGTTTGCATGTTCTCTAGTCACCCTCTCCTTCACAACAGCCCACTTGTCTGGACCCATCACTTGTGCCTTTCTTCTTTGTATCAAGGAAACAAAACCATCTGTTGTTGGTCCAAGATCCTCATACACCTCAATGAATTTTTGTAAAGATTGTAAAACCATCTCTATACTTTGTTTGTTCTCTGGAGCAAGATCCAAACTAGAAATATCATTTTGCAGCTTGTCATAGTGAGCCCTACAACTTTCAAGGGTTGTTTGTTGAAGACCACTTTCCCATGGAATCTCCTCCGGTAAATTTGATGGATAGGTCGTAATGGGCGTACAACCCTTAGCTAACTGGACATATTGCGTCCTTGCTCGACCTTCGCCACCCTGTGTAGGATGACGAGCCTCTTGCAAACCTTGCCTTGCTTCCACACTTGTCTCCCATACAGAAGGTCGAGATCCACGTTCACCCATAGATGATAAGGGGGAATCATTTCTACCACTATCACCACGTCGATGATCAGATGAATGTGAACTATACAATAAGCTTGAGTCCCAAGGTGAAGTCGATAATATTCGAATTTCATTTCGGACACCAACTCCCGAAGAATGTGATGACCTCCTACGCTTCTGTCTCAAAGGCTGCTCTCTTTCCATTGGATATGATATCTACAAGTTTACACAAATATCAATTTCTACATGTTAATTAATCAACTTCAAAGACCTAGCTACTATTAAAACTAAGATTTCAATGAAATATAAATAGAAAAACAAAGGTGGTATGGAGAAATAACATACATAAAGATGGTGAGGCTTCTTTGTGATAAGGAAGATCCCTGAATCCACTAAATACACTGGTATATGATGGTTACTATGCATGCTATATAACGTTTTGACCCCGACACATGCCATAAACTTCTTTTGGTTCAGAGGCCAAAAGGTTGAAATATAGAGTAATTTGAAGCCAAACATGTTGATCCATTAAATAATTTTGCAAGTCAAGAGGTGGAAAATGTGGGGAGATAGTGTGTCAGGCCTAAAGTTCGAGAGCCATAATTCCTCAATCACTAAGGGCCTAACCTTCTACATGTTAATTAATCAACTTCAAAGACCTAGCAACTATAAAAACTAAGATTTCAATAAGGACCTAGATATCACTAATATTATCTAATAGTTCTTTAAATGATTAAAGCTAATTTTTTATCTGTTTCCATTTTATATGATATCTACAAGATTACACAAATCAACTCATATCATATTCAAATTCTATATGTTAATTCCTCATCTTCAAAGACCTAGCCACTAAAAAACTAAGTTTTTAATAAAGACCTATATGTCCTCAACATTATCTAATATATCAACTCATAATATATTCAAATTATGCATGTTAATTCCTCAACTTCAGAGAAATAGATCCTATAAAAACTAAGTTTTTATTACCTAGATGTCCCTAATATTATCTAATAATTCTTAAAATGAAAATAGCTACACTATTATTGGATGTATGAGAAATTAACATAGCAATCTCTGTGTTTTTTATGTATTTTAGATTTTTAAAATTAATGGAAACAATATCATCAAATATGAAATTAAAACTACATTTCTTTATGTCAACTACAAAAATTTTCATTATTCCATAAAATCATAAAAAACCCTTATGCTAAGTAAACTTATCAGAGTCAGAGTTGATGAACTCTGCATGGAAAAAGTTCCTCAACTTTGTCCACATGGACAGAGTTATGTTCATCACTCCATTTGGACAGAGTTCATCAACTCTGTCCATGGACAGAGTATTCATTCATGAACTCTCTCCATAGACAAAGTATTCATTTATGAACTCTGTCCATGGACAGAGTTGATGAACCAATATCTTCCTTATAATACCTATGAACTAAGATTAAAGTTTTAAAAAATGCACAATATCCTAATTAAATAGTAAATATAAACTGATAACTAATCAGCATTGTACAAGTTATATGTTTCTTTTATGATTTAGATTAAAAACACATAAGATCAAACAAATCAGTAATCAGAAAATTTGATGTTTTATGTGTAATAATGTTTTTTTGTTTCTGATTTATATAAAACGTACTAAAATATGTTTTGCTAAGTAAAGTTATCAGGGAAAGAGTTGATGAACTCTGCATGAACTACATTTTGCTAAGTATAAAATATAGTCTAAGGCAAGTGCAAGTACTTACCTACTCTACAGATAGACACTACTGCTGGCTACTAGCTACCTAGTCGTTATAGAGTTGTTAGTGAGAGCATCACTATTAAATATAGATAGAGCTTCTATTTCTTCTTCTGCACTCATGTTTAGTTTCAATACTGACTATTATTAATCAGCTATTGTGATTTCATGGATTTATCACATCAAGTGGCAAGGACATAAAGATTTCAACTTGGACTAAGGCGAGTGTCTAAGGACAGACTACATACACCTATGGATTCCCCCCCCCATTAGTCCAGCCTATCCCTATCATTTTACATTACACTTCTGGTTGTTTTGGTCTCCATCCCCATAAGAAGATAAAGCAATTCTTTCTTTAAACTTGCCTTTCTCTATCTAACATTTTCTCTCTATGTTTCGGAAAAGCATGAAATGGCAATGGAACTTAATGCAATGCATCATGGACTAAGATAGTCATAAAGTGACATGGGACTTATACTTCGGCTAGTAGTTGTATGGACTAAAGCAAATAGTAGAGCTTATGGACAAAACTATATAGTTATTACACTACAGCTTAAGTTGTAACTCAAGCAAGATGTGAAATGAAAAGGTTTTGAAATCTTGTCCCCTACCAACGAAAAAACATACAGAAATAAATTGTTTATTTAGGGAGTTGATCAGCTATGTCCATTTGGACAGAGCTGTTCAACTCTGTCCATTTGGACAGAGTTCATCAACTCTGTCCAAACGGACAAAGCAGATCAACTCTGTCCATTTGGACAGAGCTGCAACCTATGCAGTCTTAAATGTCATTTAGAGATTCTACATACTGCAATTGCATTAATGGTGACATGAATTAATCATTGCATAACCCACCAAAACCCCCTAAAGTATATATTTATATGAAGTTACTTCCCTCCCACAAATACCTTACCCTACGTAGAAACACCCCCTGCTCTGCGGTCCGTTCACTCCCTAGTTCCCTTAGTTTCCATGACATCCATTTCATCCCATCTGTATATCCCAAGTTCCTATAAACACCCCAACCATGGATCTTTTCTCTGGTGGAGTTATTTAAGCCTACATAACCATGGATTTTTTTGGACAGAGATGTCTAAATATTCTATAAAATTTCATGTACATAGAGAATAAGAATAAGCTAATTAAAAAGTTATGGATTTTTTTGGACTGTCTAAATATTCTATAAAATTTCATGTACATAGAAAATAAGAATAAGCTAATTAAAAAATATAGAAAAAGAAAAAACATTAATAGATTTCAAGTTTTATGTTAAATTTTGTTTAATTAAAGTCATTTAAAATAAGTATTACACTTAAAGCCAAATTCAAAATCTAAGATCTTATATCAATAGTGCTTCATATGTTCTTTTGATTTTTTTTGCAATCACCTATGTCCAAATGGACAGACCTGTTCAACACTGTCCATTTGGACAGAGTTGAACCAAATGGACAGGGTTCAATGTCTACCAGATTGCAAATGGAACTATGGCTAGTTGTTCCCATATTACAAATGAAACTACTATAAACATAATTTTTTACCATATTAATTACTAGTCACAAACACAAATTACTATAAACACAAATTATATGATGCTTGGCCTTTTCAATAACAACCATTCCCCTACACCACTAAGGCCCATGGGAACCATTAAAAAATGTGCTTTGGCATGTCCTTACTTAAGTTATTCTCTAACATTACCCCTACACCACTAACGGCCATGGGAACCATTAAAATATAGCATTTTTTCAATTATAGCATATCTAATGTATAGTACTATAACACTTGATTTCAACTTATAACTCTTCATTCAAAACAAATGGAGGTCTTCACATGTACATATGCCGAATTGTAATTCCTAATATTTATTTGAAAAACACATATCTTAATGCATGTAAGATTCACCGTAATAACATAGATTTATGGAAAAAAAATTCTTGAATATAATACATTTAGGATCTTAGGTTAGTCTGAAGTCAAGCACATTACAAGACTTCATGTTGTTCAACCTACGTAGATCCCAAATTAGAAATATGTGAATGCCAAATTATTAATTACTATAAACACAAATTTTTACCTCACTGTCAAGGGGCAGCACAGCAACACCACACCACGAAAAGACCATGTACACCTCCACAAACAGACCTCCACGAACAGACCTCCATGCCGAGAGGAAACCAGACAGGTAGAGGGGTGACAGGATGGCAGATGTACACGTCAGACGACTAGGTGATGTGGAGGGAGATGACAATCAACGACCAACCAATCGGGTGGCGAGACGAGACGGGTGGCGGGAGGATCAGGACAACGACAAACCGCTGCAGGTGAAAACAACGGAAATGAGGCCGCAGCTGACCTTATATGGTAAAAAATTATTCGGCTGAATAATTATTGAAACGCTGATAAAAATTATCGGCCGACAATCTGTTCCGTCAAATTAAACGGTTACCGTTAAAGTTTATTCAGCCGAATAACTCCATTATTTGGCCAAATAACGCCCGCTATGTTGTTTGGGCACACAATTCTCACGGAAGTGTTACCCAACTTCGAGTTTTCACCCATAATCAATATATTACGAACCTATGTGAATCTAAAGAGTGGGTACCCATTCATTGAACCTATGTGAATCTAAAGAGTGGGTACCCATTCATTTTGGTAAATGAAAGGGTGATAGTTTCTACATGCCAACAACTTGCCAATGATCCAAGATTGTGCATGCATCAATATATGACTTAGTAAAAGGAAGAACTAGATGATTGCCAGCTACCTAGCATTGCTTATGTGCAATAGAAGACTTAGTAAGAGGAAGATCTATGCTTTTTGAAAATCAAATTACTCCTATGTTAATTAATGATTTAGTAAGAGGAAGAAATTCCTTGTTTACTAAATTGGTTTGTAGTTTGATGTTTATAATTTATTTAATGTGTTTGTATAATTTTTCGACATTGTCATGATGATTACAATCCACTTAAACCAATTTTAGCTTATTGAATTTTAAGAAAAATCTATATTTTCCCACCAAAAAACCATATACTTGATACTACAAAAAGAATCAAAGCATACATCCATTTTCATCATCTTTTTCTTATTCAATCTTTAAGAAGTAACTACTTTCCAGAATAGAGAGAAAATAAAAACTATTCCTTAAAGTAAAAATGTTTAATCAAAATAATCCAAATGCATCCCTACCATAATAGTCAATCTTACCTAAACAAGATGCATCGCATCAAGGAAGATCAATGTTATTACAAATATTTTAAAATCGAAACATAATTTGCACATAGACAACATTTTACGATAAGTGTTTTTCATTCTACATTGTCTTAGTATCACAAATATTATAGATTATTCTTCCTGTAACATTTTAGGTATTGTACAACCCCAATTTCGCAATGAAAATCTCAGGAGAATATAGTGATATGGCTACAAAATCTCTAGAATTTCTTTGTGCTAGTTAATTTTATAAGTTAGGAAAAAAAACTTGAAGCACATTGGATACAATTACTAGTAATTATTGGTCAATGTTTCCATAATAAATTTATAAATCTTTTTCCCACATGAGTTGGATACTCAAGGACGCATACACTAATAAATAATTTTGCAATTATAATTAGATATCAAAATGGTATTTATCATTTAATAACATTTTTCTAAAAAGAAATCCAAGAATGAAAACCTCATGTTTTCATGTGCTCAAAGCACCACACAAAAAAATAAGTATAGGTGCATATTTCACATACAAGAGTACATACTACACTCACAAGATTTTAACCTTAAGAAAATAATTCTCAATCTTTCATTTTTCCCCTTCTTCGTTTTAACTTCTTGCAAACCCTCTTCTATACAATAACTAATTGTAACTCACAAGGTGAGAGATCATGATTCATAGAAGGAAACAATTCCTTACCTAAATCAAATGTATCTATTTCCTGAAGTATATTTACTCTACCTGAAGGAGCTTCAACTACCACTACCTCCCTCGAGGAGGAAAGCCCTATATCCATATCTTCTACTCAATTCCCCAAGGGAGCGAAATCCCCACTCAACTATTGGATCAATGTTGTTATCTAACATTGCTTCCTCTATAAAACACAATTTCTTCGGTTTTTATTTTGTACTTTTTTTTTTTCTGGGAAGATTAGCTCAATCCTTGGGGATAGGTAGCTTGTATATGTTCAAGAAGGTAACATACATGCACTCGAACATTGTGAGACTTGTGCATATTTAAAAATTTCCCATTTGAGAATCATTTTGTCCAAAAGACCCTCACTAAGGTCTATCTCAACACAAATATGAACCTATGTACAAAAACCAATTACAACTCTCTCAAGATCTAATTTTAGGTAAGTGCTCAAAGTGTTCCCAATTTCCTCAAAAACTAATAAATACTACAAAGGTATGGAAAATTGGAAAGATGGACCCAAACTAGCATTCAAGTAATATACATAGAATTAGCATCAAACTCTAGGAACCAAGGGATTATAAAAAGTTTCATGCTTTCCCAAAATTAGAGACCCTCCTCAAACAGTTGTTGATAATCAACATGATTACAAAGAGATCTCACACTTTTTTGTCCAAGTTGAGTGAATCCACTGGTACAATGTTGATGTAGAAGGCTAAATTAAATTTGCAAATAATTGCATTTTTTTCATAAAGTGAATGTATATGGGCTATGTAAGGCCCTTGCCTTGGAGTTGGAAATGGGAATTCATTGAGACAACATCGAAAACATATGCTAGAACATTGAAATGGTTATTGGAAAGCATCAATTGGTTGTGATGACAAGTTGCAAGTCTGGATGAGCATGCCTTGGGTGGTCTTACATGATGACAAAGCATGCCTAAGTGTTGGAGATATTGGCGAAGCTATTTGGCTAAGTATGGAAGAAAGATGAGTGTTTTCATATGGGGTGTCTTATAGAATTTGCATGATGGCTTGGACAGTGGATGAGATATTCCTTGGTTCATGGTTGTGATGGCCCCATTCGCCCCCAACTAGCGGGGGGGATGATCAACTTCCAAACTCCCTTTGCTTTGGGAAAGTACAAAAGTACAACACATATCCAACAATTGTGACAATATATCTCCAGTGCTATGATCTCCAACATCGACACCTCATCAACATGCTCCACAATATAGGAACTAGGGAGAGTAAAAGGGAAGAGTAGAAGGCGTTGAAGCATTTGGAATGGTAGAAATGTTTTTCACTACATCCCTAAAAGACACAGTTTTGGAATTTAAAGACAGCCCAAAACAATTACAACACCAAAATGAGGGTTGAAAATTTTAAAATGCAATAGATAAACAAAGGATTTTGATCCTCAAAGTTTTCCTTCATAAACATTGACAAGGCACAAAAGTTTCTTGTGATACCTCCAATTTCTTTTTAAAAACTAACACCAAATCTGCATAATTCACCCATAAACCCAAAGTGTTCCCAAAAAAAATCTAGCCATAATTCATTGTCAACATCCAATGAATGACAAATAAACTTTTTATCAAACATCCAATAAATGACAAATAATCCTTTTGTCACAAACCCAAAGTGTTAAAAAAAAAATAATAATAACCATAATTCATAGTCAACATCCAATGCGAATGAATGGAAAATAAACCTTTTTATCAAACATCCCAAGAATGGAAAATAAATCTTTTGTCAAACACCAAAATAGTCAAGCATTTCTTGAAAGAACATGTATCACTGAACAATATGAATACATTGTTAAACATATGAACAAAATAGTAATAATATCTTTATAATTCTATAAGCGTAACTAACAAAAAAGCCAACAAACAATAAACTAATAACTAAGCATTATGGGAGAATAGGTATGCAATATGTTTTATGTTTAATACTTGGGGTATATTTACGTTAGTCTATTTAAAAATGTGCAAAGCGATTGTCTGTAGTAGACAGAGGCATAAAATTTGATGTCCTACCCCCTTTAGAAAAAATGCAGATAACAATTACAAATTTACAATGGAGTGGTTTCATGGATTGTTTTTTTTTAAGGAGAATGCACATCACAACGAAAGACTTCGTATTAGCTTTTTTCTAATACATATTGAACATATTCTCAAGGATACTACATATTTATCTAGAAAAGAAACCCAAGTTTAGCAACGAAAAATACTTTTGAAAACTGCTTATCAAGGATTACATTTCAAGCCTAACTAAGCCTGCCACCAACGTAACAAGCAAATCCTAAGGATCAGATCCAAGGAAGATGTCATTGCATATTGTTGAAAATATGTCATAAACTTAGCTAAAGATTTCGTCAAACACTTAGCAATACTTTGATTTCATACTCCTACATTCTTCAACATTCATGCATGTAACCCATATACATTCACATGTAACTAGTAAGCAGAAATACACAAGCTAAATAATTTGCAGCGGAAATAAATGAACAGTAGACAAGCATTCAACCATAAATTTGACACAAGATGTTTGGGCAATGCCCCTTGAAAAACACCGAAGGGAAAATCGGTCCACAATGAGAGATTTTATTACTCAACTTAACAAAGAATTTATCAACAATATTACAACATTAATTACAACCAACAGAAATCTGTACCAGTTGCCTAAAAACTCTTGTCAAAGGTGTTGTAACTTGTATGGCCTCTACAATTGGTGTTCAACCTCGAAACCCATGCCAACTCTGCCCAATAAGCAATTCTCCTGTTGTATGGACCTATACAGTCGACATATAGTCATAGTATGGCTTGCATCAACAATAATTGTTCACAACATGTCTTGGGATTTGTGCCCAATTGTACGGACAACAAAAAACGGCCAACAAGCTCCTCTTCTCTTGATTTTTGTGCCGACACCCCTTCTCTCAATTCTTGTGCTCTAGTTGCCTTGGAAGATGTGGTCACTTCCTCTTGTTGCAACCTCTTTGCTTTCTTCTCAAGCTCTCAACTCTCTCACTCAATTGTGTGTGTCTAAACTCTCCTACTTCTCCTTTTATTAATTGTGAGAATGATCGTCTCTTCACTTTTCCAAGTGACTTTGTCTCTTCACCCCAAAAGTGACTCTTCATTTTCCATGGGTGAGACAAATTACACTTAATGGAATAAAAATCAATTTTCACTCGTGACTTTAATAAAAACTCACGTTAGCTTTATAACTCTAAAGTTAATGACTAGGAAAGTCATCTAGATCCTTTCTACATTCCAAGACAACAAGCAATGCAGAATACCTCCCAAGCTATAAAATATAGCAGTCCCTCTTAGGGAGGGAGGTACTTTTCCGGCACCTCAACCTTGACCTATCCCCAACCCCATCACTCCATCTGTTGTTGTAGTTGTTCCCTCTGAACCAGGAGACGCCTCTCTGGCCCCTGCATTGGACCTTGTGTTGAAGACATGTGTCAATCACGTCTAAACTGAGAATTCACCTCCAGTGTCATCTCATACCAACTCAGTTTCCTGACTAAACTAGATGAAGTCTCACGGCCAACTATCTCGGTCACCACCACTAAACCCGAGATCCACTTGGACTCGCCATATATAGGTTGTCTCAACAACCTGTACATCCTGCCATCTCAAATGCCAAGTACTCATGTTGCATCTGGGCTCTCTCCCTTCGGATAGATAATTACTAATCCATTACAAAATAGGACCGCATATCCATCATCCTCCGGAGTTGACCCTAAGAGTAAGATTTTTCTCAGCTTTGGTACTAAGAACACTTTGGTCACCTCCAAATATCCTCTTGACTCCAACTAGAATCTATAATATCCCGATTTTAACCCCTATTGCATTAAAATTTTACATGATGTAAATATTGTTATTAAATCATGGTGAGGAGCTCAAGGCCAAGGCCCCGCCATCGATTTAGTGTTTTATGTATCGGGAATTAAAATCGATACCTATGGTTTTCGTGCTAGCCAAGCACAATATAAATTGAGACATCATGTAAATATGCAATTTAATAAAATACCGACAACTAGCTATGCAATGTGTAACGTCCCCGACCCTCCGACCGGCGAAGAGGACGCTACCAAACCATCAAACATCTGGGCAACTAGCCCCATGAACATGAACATACATAAAATGCTGAAATAAAATTCTTAAAACATAAAACATGCTAAGATACATTCAC
>LPNX011012425.1:92485-190632 GCA_001517045.1 Pseudotsuga menziesii
TGTTTTTTATCTCTTAAATAAGAGCTTAAAACATCATAACCAAATCATATACACATGTATATTCATAAGCAAGAAATTGCAAAATAATCCAATTTTTATCTGTATTGTGCGTTTCCTCGCTGGTCCACAGGATCCTACTTCGCTTTGCAAGCCTTGGGATCGCCTATGGACTTGGATGTTAGGCCAGCACACAGGCTGCTTCACAACATCCTTATATATATATATATATATATATATATCAGGCACAGTCAAGCCAACCTACAATTGGGTTTATCAGACCATCTAGCCAAGCCAATATACAATTGGGTTTATCAGGCTGCAGTCAATCAAGCCAATACACTACTGGGTTTATCAGGCTACTCAGCCAATCCAGCTAACATTTGGGTTTATCAGGCTATAGGTAGTCAAGCCAACACTGTACGTTTCCACAATTTCCATAACATCAAATAATTACACAGTCAAGCCAACCTTTAGTTGGGTTTATCAGACTGAGGACAAATCACCTACACTTATATCAACAACCAATCAGCCAAGCCAACGCAATTGGGTTTAACAGGCCATCAACAATAACACATGCACTTATATCAACAATAAACGACCATTTCCAGGTCCAGGATCTACTATGGATCCCTAGGCATATAATAGCCCAACATCTCCTTCCAATACATCTATATGTCGACTAGGAAGGAAACTTTATCATTACCATTTCCAGGTTTCATTTCCAGCAGTGAGCTCTAATTCCACTACCCCATACAACACAAGAAACCACCCCCTTCTTTGCTCTCCAGTCCCTTGGGAATGTCTCCTTCTCTGTGCTCTTCAGTAGGAGGTAGGATGAGCCCAAGCCATAGTCCATTTAGTGTGCAACACCAGACTACATCTATTTAGCATGACAACATACTCAATATAAGCGACTCATCAACGTTATTGTTCTAAAACTAGAATCACATTTTATATCATTCACTATCAAGTATTGAGACACCAGGAGTGCATCCACCCCCTAGGGTGTAATCAATATTGAAAACCCTTTCATGATTCGACATCGAGAAAGTGTGCACCCCTTTCTGATGTGAACCATGTAGGCCCTATTCATACTCAAGCAATCTGCCATAATGGAAATAAAATTGAAACATGATCTGCATATCGAATTTAACAATTTGACATGCATATTCTTAGCTAGGGTCAGAGAACACTTATCCATTTGCCGAGGCAGTATTCCTTCGTTAAGGAGGAATGGGGGCTCCCTTCTCTGAGTTGACAGTCCCTCGGTTTGCCATCCCAACTCCTTTTCATATTTCATATTCACACATGTCTTACCAACATAATCCATACCATCTCACTCATGTTGCTTACCAAACATGTAGTGCAGATGAGACATTTCCAAAATGTCTAATGGAGTTTCACTCGAAACCCATTTCCAAGATAGGGGGAAATATCCCCATGAAGTTTGGCTCCTGCAGGCCATCACACATGGTTTTCCTGCAGTGTGTACCCCTGGCACATCCATCAAGTAGCTAAACAATCAATCATTATCTGATAATACATTCCAAATTGATTGTTCTATAACCAAGCAATGACATTAGTAATTAAATTCACTAGGAATTTGCAACTCTGTCTACTACAGAAATTGATTTGCTTGGCAATGAGGTGATCCTCATTTGTGGGTCTCTCGTAAGCAACACCACTATGCCCATTATGATCTTATGCTTACTAGCATATCATGAACACCCACTTACAATGCGTCCTCCTAACACAATTCTATGCAAGCCAATCGTGATTAGTAGTTGTCAGCGATTTTTTAAATCTGAAATTTACAATTTTAAATTGACAATTCATTCAGCATACAAACTATTTTCACAGCCATGAGACTCTTCTCATAAGGTTTGGCTCTTTCACATGGTATATTCCAGCCTTCGTCATGGTCTTACTCACATTGCCATGCTCCAAGCAATCTACCTGAAACCTGAACTTCAATCAGCCAAACAATTGGTAAGTATTGATGCATATAACTTTTTCCATTGCTGCAACAATCACTGAAGCATTTTGAGATCTATAAAATTCAAATACTTCCAACTGTTAGCATATCAATACTACCACGCAATCATTGTCATAATAAAATTTGCAAGGTCACACCATTTATGCCAAAATGGAATGTTCAGATACTTCTTACTTCACCAGTGTATCATGTGTACCACATTTCCCTTCCATAGAGCATTTACGGCAGCCAATTGATCATGACTACCCTCTTCATGCACTTACTATCCTGCACTCATAACAGCTTTTGAAGTGGTTCCAGAATTGTCATCAATTCATCATTTCAGCCATTAGTTATTCATAATAACACATACATGCATGACACATTTTTGTATGAATGCAGCCTAAATTTGAAATACCCACATGGTATCAGATTTCTTGCTTTTACCACTCCATGCAATTGTCATAATTAAACTCTTACCTTCATGGGTCCTACTTACACCCTTGACATTACCAGTCTGGTTGGTTCTTTTGCAGGAGATTGCAGAATTTGCTCACCAACTTTTGATTCTGGACTTGTTGCTTTATCCCTTTCTCCATAAGGTTGCTAGTCACATTTGTCAGCATCAGCAACATATTTAGCCACGTCCATGTTGTCATTGATTTTTCCACTAATGCCAACACCAATGCAATAATTATCATTAGTGGCTCATTATAAATGTATAATTCTCACTATTCTTACCAACATGTAATATCCTATGCATGCAAGGCATATCCTTATACATTTCATGTATAAAACTTGTAATCATAATTAGCAACACATGGTTTAAGGAAATTGCCATTTTCAAGTCCCTCATCTTTGCATGGAACTCCTCTTCCACATAACAACTGGTTTGACTTCATGGTCTTACTACCTCTAGGCACGCAATTCCCGAATTGTCCATATTGACAGCAGCACATTTCTCTTTCAGGCAATCACTAGCACTTTGCTGCTCCACACTCAAATTCTGGTGCCTCTCCCTTGTTCCCTGCTGGATAAGCTTTCCAATGCCTATCCACGTGCTTCATTCTGACCTCGGGTGTGGAAACCACCCAACTTCAAAAATGATGCTTTTTACCAAATGTATTTTGGTCTGAAATGTTAACTTCAGCCACCTGGAATTTTCTTCTTTTTCAGCGCTGTAATCCACTGACAGTC
This sequence comes from Pseudotsuga menziesii, assembly GCA_001517045.1. Lineage (NCBI taxonomy): Eukaryota > Viridiplantae > Streptophyta > Pinopsida > Pinales > Pinaceae > Pseudotsuga > Pseudotsuga menziesii. The sequence goes on from LPNX011012425.1 coordinate 95,658, forward strand.
TGCTGAAATCCACTAAAAAACAGTTGGAATTTGCTCAAAAAAATTCCACTTTGAAAAACCCAAAATTTATTTCTCCCTATCGGGTCTCTTTCGTACTAAGTTTCCGATGTTTCGGCAGCCAAAATCTCTAGTTTTTTTCCGCGCTCATCGGCGGCCTACTCATCTATCTTTTTCTAGCGTTTCGGGTCTGTAGTTGTCTAGGCTTCCAATCTGCATCGACAATCGGATCCTCTACTCATCGGACGGCTAGTTCTCTAGGCTTCCGCAACGGCGGGTTCACCAACCGTTAATCTTTTTCGATCAGCGGTCTCTTCAACTATAATTTTCCAATCGGCGATCGGAAGCACTAACTACTGCGGCGTCGGGCGGTTAGTCTTCTGGGCAGCCGCAATGGCGGGCAGCAATCCTACTGTAGGTTCCGCAGACCTTAATACTCCATCAGTGCTCAAGACTACTAACTTCTCCCGACACATTGGCGGACCCAACAACTAATTTCTTCTGCTGTGTCGGCGATCCCATCGTCTATTTTCCACCGACGACCTCACACTTCAAGGAATTTCTTCTTCATGCCACCGCTGTGTCGACTATTCCATCATCTAGATTTTGCCAACAACATCGGCTGCTTCGTCCTCTAGTTTTCGCCGACGTTTCGGCGGTCTCGTCGACTATTCATCGCCGAAACTGCGGCTCTATTTTAGCGATCATCTCCGACGAAGCTTCGGAGAACCCTTCCCAAAGCATAGTGAAAAGTTTTGATTTCATTTTTTCAGACTTAAACAAATTTCCAGAAATCCTTGCGTGTTATCTTTTCCTCCTTCCTGCCGTCGTATCGGTGATTGGAACGTTTCCCCCCTACAGCATGCTGCACCGACGGTTGGATGCTTTATCCATTATCGGTGGTTGAAGTCTCTATCCGTCAGAGGATAGTCCATTAGACAGCCACAATGGCGGACCCACGATCATCTAATTTCTTCCAATGTCGTTCATCGGCGGTCAAAACAACTATTTTCTTCCGACGTCAGCCGCCGCATCGGTGGTCCCATCCTCTAAATCGCGTCAATGGATCCGACTAAGTGAGACAACGTTTCGGTGGTTTCGTCAACTAACTTTCGCCGATCGTCGCTCCAATCATCTAATCATCGGCAAAGCAATCAACTAACTTCTGCCGACAATTTCCATACTTAAGAATTTTCAGCGAAAACTTCCTTTATTCTTCCGCCACGTTGGCACCTTCATCACCTATTTTTCGCCAACGTATCAGCGCTGTCATGGTCTATCTTTTGTCGACGTTTCGGCGTCCTCCAGGATATCCCGGTCGACACTGCGGCTCATCATGACTGATCAACTTCCGACGGCCCGACACTTCCAACTTTCCGAAACACTTTCCTTCTTCCCTTTCGCCGCATCAGAAGGCTTTCCATCTAAGTGAGCTAATGTTTCGGCGGTCTCATCGTCTTCCTTTCGTCTGCGCCATCGAAAACCCTTCCTCTTAAATGCGTCGACGTTTCGACGACCATCAGCTGATGGCTTCCGACGAATTTTCACACCTTTCGTCGTCCGCCGGTGGTCTGTATCGAGGCGCCTTCCACTGCGTCGAAGGTTCGTCCCACTAAGTTTTCCGACGGCCAACAGCCTGAACACTTAGAAAAACTTCCGAAATTTTATTCTGTGGTTCCCGTTGGGCGGCCTTCCGCTTAGGTGATCCGATGCATCGACGGGACTTCAGATTAAGTCCTCTGATGATCTGATGATCCCAGTACTTAGAGGAATTTTCCAAAATTCTCTTGTCATGCATAGGTTTTCTTCTGTTTTCTGTTACGCAGAGGACAACCTGCCTCTGCTAGCTGGATTTCTCATGGCCCTCTGAGGCCCAAATGCTGCAATGATGGCTATGTCACTACATCTTCACGGCTCATTCAGGCCCATATTGTAACATTTAGCTCTGATACCATTCTGTAACGTCCCCGACCCTCCGACCGGTGAAGAGGATGCTACCAAACCATCAAACATCCGAGCAACTACCCCCATGAACATGAACATACATAAAATGTTGAAATAAAATTCTTAAAACATAAAACATACTAAGATACATTCACATACACAGCGGAAGCAAACATACATTCAGGCATTCAACATGTTCATCATAGTTCATTAGCCATGAAATATAATTGCAGAGATGAAATAGACAAGGATACTTATCTCATGAAGAACTTGCCCCGCAACCAGCTACGTCGCTGCAACGTTCCACCCAACCATAGGCCAGCATGCTCATCAATCTCTCAGCAACATTGCCACCCCCGAGCTGGGCATGATTTCCCAAGGAATAAGGGACTAAGCAAGCTTACACATAGCCAAGGTACACAAATCAGCCAAGCCCACACGGTAGGGTTTATCAGGCTATCGAGGAGCTAGGAGAAGCTAAATGCTAAGCTGGTGAGCTCATGGAAGAGCTAAGGACGCCTACACCAGAGCTAGCCTGACCTCTAAGACACCCACACACACCCAACACCAGGAAATTAGTCCCTTAGGCCCTGACCCCCCCCCCCTTTCCAGTGCCACTCTGGGGTTGTGGAGAAGAAAGCCAACCCTCTGGCTCTGTCTGTGTGGCTNGTTATCAAGCAAACCAAGCCTTCATCCCACTCCAGCACAGTCTGAAGACCAACCACTGCATGCATGCAGCCAGACAAGCAATTCACAACTTGGGCAGGGGAAATCAACACCTGAATCGTTCTTGGCCCTATCGTGGCCAAAATGATTCAATCAATAGCCTACAACAGCTCAAACGCGGAAAAGACCACAGCCAGCAAACAACCATGCAAACCACAGCACACAATTCCTAATGAAGCCGCTGGAAAACTTACACAGACCCTAATGGGGGAGAAATAGACTCCCAATCTGCACGTGAGGGAAAAACGCAGCCAACACAGCGTATGTACTCTCAGCAACCATCGATCAGGGGAAGACAACAACCACGGTTCAACAATGAACACCCGGGACATTACACAGTCCGAACAGGAGCACCACAGGAAAAAGGGAACAACCTCTCTGCGTGAATGGAAGGGAAAAACCACATACTCCGACCAGCAATCCGTGAGAGAAGAGAGAACAGAGCAAAACGTCCCTGCGTGAGAGTGAGCAGAACCGACGAGAGAGTGGGGCAGTGGTGTTTCTCTTACCCACGTGAAGGTGGAGAGACGGCTGGTGGAGTGGGCGTGTGGCAAGGGCTGAGAGTCCTGCCGCCGACCACCTCCCAGCAACAACTTCCCAACTAACATCAGGGCTTTTAATGGCTGACACATGGCTTCTCCCCATAGGCTCATGGTTTAACATTCCCCCCTCCTCATCCTTAGGAAATCATGCCCTTTTCATTTAACGTTGCACCATCGTAGCTGGATGTAGGTTTATTTTAATGAATGTGCATATTTACATGATGCAAAACTATTATGTGTCGGATAGCACGATATACCATCGACAACAATCCCAATTGTCGAAACATAACACAGCCAAATCGATGGTGGGGTTTTTGCCTTTAGCTCCACACCATGATTAATTACAACATATACATCATGTATATTTTAATGCAACCGGGGTCAAAACCAGGGTGTTACACAATGCAACAAGTGATGGGGGCATGATTTCACAAGGAATAAGGAGAGAATTTATTCAAACCCTTGAACCAATAGTGTTAAGCCAAATGTCAATGAGAGAACCCATAAAATTTTCAACTACCCATTTTGTCTTATGCACCCGATTAATTCTTCCAGAAGTTGGTTGAGGTAGTTAATGCATTGGGAATGGAGAGGTATGGCAATCAATTTTGTATTGGGGCAAGCCATCAATTTTGGGGAAAACGTATTTTTGCTTGTGGAGCAAGAAAACACCCAAAAATTGGTGTCCATTCCATTTCCTCACCAACGTTTTTCTCTTCCTCACGCAGCTAGAGCTAGCTGGGGCATTTTACTTCATGTTTTCTGTAATTTTACTCATCTTTCCATGGTTGGGAATCTGTTTTTGTGTTGATCAGTGGACGAGAAGGAGAGATTCACGATTTTGGTGTTTATGGAGGTCTTTTTTGCCCCTGCAATGCCCATAAACATTTTCTGAAATCGAATTGCTCTCCCAGAGTGGATTTCCCCATCTACCATTTCGTTTTTGGTTCCCATAGCATTTTTCTTCATATCCAACACTTGTGTTTGTTGTTATGTGCATCCTTGTTTTGGTCTGAACTATTAGGAGTGGAAGAGGCCCAGAATTAGCTTAATAAACCTAGTGAAGAGAGGAACCTCACAAAACGATCAAAAGAGGTTGGCTAATCTTCTATGCACACCTGAGAGAACACTAGAAGGGAAGGTATGGCCTGAGGGACTGTGTAGTAGTGAAAGGAATACTTCCTTGTGTTGGGTGTGTAGGTATTGTGGAGGCCAGGCTAGATAGATCTTGTAGAGGTGTCCATAGCTCTGTGGATGAGCTCACTAGTTTAACAATTCTTCATTTCCATTGCCTTAGTAGCCTGATAAACCAAACTGTAGATTGGCTTGGCTGAACCTTGGTGTGTATTTGGCTATGTGTGAGCTTGTTGTTCCCCTTTTCCTTGTGGAAATCATGCCCAGCTCGAGGGTGGCAGTTGTGTTGAGAGATTGATGAGCACAACTGCCCTATGGTTGGGTGGAACGTTGCATCGACATAGCTAGTTGCTCGGGGTAGCTCATTTTCAAGATAAGTGCTCTCTGAGTAATACTTTTACGACGTATTTATTTTATGAATTATTATGTATTGGATGAGTGTACTTGCTTCAGTTGTATTTTCATTTATTATACATCTGCATATATATTTTATTTCCAATGCATTCTTGATTATGTTCATGGGGCTAAATGCTCGGTTAGATAGCAGTCGTCGCGTCCTCTCCGTGACGAGAGGGGAGGGGAGGGGACGTGACAAAATCTAACACATCCAACCCCCTTCACTGCATGCATGCCAGTCAACCCCACTATCCACATGGCAGTCTGAGTCAATATTACAATACTCGGGAACATTGTTCTTATCCTTGTCATGTGACACGATGCCCCACAGTCCACCAACCATGCACCTATGTCCCTACACTCTAACTCTGCTATTGCATGGAAGACAACTCATTAAGGAGAACTCGTTCGCAAAGTCCTCAGTCTCAGTTGATGTTGGTGGTCTATAGAAGTCTACGTCAATTTTACAATACTTGAGAACATTGTTCTTATCCCTGTCATGTGACATGATGCCCCGCATTCCACCAACCATGCACCTATGTCCCCACACTCTGTAATTTTGTTATTGCATGGAAGACAACTCACTAAGGAGAACTCCTTAGCGAACTTCTTCGCAAAGTCCTCAGTCTCAGTTGATGTTGATGTCTATCCCTTGTCCTCTTTCTTGCATTTCTTCTTGTTCGAACACTGGCCTGTATAGTGGCCAAATTTTTACATGTAAAGCATTTAACTTTGCTCATGTTTTTTCTCAAAAGTGGATCCCCCGCTCGTCGCCTTCTTGCTTTTTCTCTTTCCCACAAGCGAAACATTATTTTCATCAGCACCACCCTCTGCCTTCTCTTGATCTCTGCTCAGAGAACCCCCTCCCAAATCTTGTCTTAAGTAAATCTTCCCACAGTCTCTCCCATGATGCAAAGTATTTAACTTTGCTCATGTTTTTCTCAGAAGTGGATCCCCCACTCGCCTTCTTCTTGCTTTTGCTCTTTCCCACAAGCGAAACATTATTTTCGTTAGAACCACCCTCCCTCTGCCTTCTGGATCCCACTCGCCTTCTTCTTGCTTTTGCTCTTTCCCACAAGCGAAACATTATTTTCGTTAGAACCACCCTCCCTCTGCCTTCTCCCGATCTCTACTCAGAAATCCCTCCCAAATCTTGTGTCTTGAGTAAAATCATCCCACAGTCTCTCCCATGATGGAAAGTTTTCTCTAACCACCACACACTTCACAGACACATCCAACTCTTTGCCCTTCAAGGCTATGCGCACCAACTTTGAGTCTAGAACAATCTCACCAACACTCAACTCATCCTTCACCTACCTAAGCTGGGTGAGATGAGAGGACACACTTTCTCCCTTGGTCATCCTAGTATTGTGGAGTTTGTCCGTCAGGGGCCATCTTCCTATTGTTGTTGTTGTTCTCGTACAAGCTTTTCAGCGTATCCCACATTTCCTTGGCTATCTGCTTCTCGGCGAAATGTGGAATCGGGTGGTCCCTCACTCCATCTAGGAGTATCATCTATGTCCTTGCTTCCTTCACCTCATGGATGTTTAAAGCAATGGGATATAACAAAGACGGTACGTTTGTGGTAATAACAAACAACCGTAGCTTATTCCCCTCCAACCTATCCTTGTCCAACTGACAAAGATCCTTTTTTCCCTTCTTCCAAGCAAAAGCCCCCCGCAAATCACTTGTAACCCAAGTGCCACAATCTGTACCAAGCTGCACTAACCAGCAAAGCACTTGCTCAATAGTTGTACACACAGTGTCCACTAAGCTTGAGAGCCCTAGCTCTGATACCATGTAGAAAAATCTGTCTTAAACACTAAAAGTTCAGCTACAGATTTTGCCACACTTAGCAATGCTCCAATTTCAAACTTCTATGGTCTTCAACATTTCATGAAATCGCTTGCAACCCAAGTGCCAAAATCTGTACTAAGCTCCACCAAGCAACAAAACACTTGCTCAACAGTTGTACACACTATCCACTAAACCATATAGCCTTAGCTCTGATACCATGTAAAAAAATTTGTCTTAAAAGTTAAAACACTAAAAGTTCAGAGACAGATTTCGTCAAACACTTAGCAATAATAATCTGATTTCGAACTCTTACAATCTTCAACATTCATGCATATAAAACCCATATGCATTCTCATGTAACTAGTGAGCAGAAATACACAAGCTAAGTGAATTGCAGTGAAAATAAATGAACAATGGACAAGCATTCGACCATAAATTTGGGCAATGCCCCTGGAAAAACAGTCCAGAATGAGAAATTTTATTACTCAGTTTAACAAAGAAATTCTCAACAATATTACAGCATTAATTACAGCCAACAGAAATATGTACCAGGGTCCAGTAGTCTAGAAATTCATGCCAGAGGTGTTGTACGACCTCCAGCAGAGTATTGTTCGCCACAACCAATTCTCCTGCTGAATGGACCAGTACAACAGTCGTACAATCACAATACATCCTGTACAGTCACAGTACAGCCTGCAACAGCAATAACTGTTCACGGCCTGTCTTGGAATTCATGCCGAGTTGTAGAGGCAAAAAAACAGTACGGCCAGCAAGCTCCTCTTTTCTCGATTTCTGTGCTCACACACCCCTTCTCTCGATTCCTGTGCTCTAGCTGCCTTGAAGATGTGCTCACTTTCTCTTGCTGCAACCTCTACCTCTCAACTGTCTCATTCAATTGTGTGTCTAACTGTCTCCTACTTCTCTTTTTATTAATTTGAAAATGACTTTGTCTCTTCACCCCAAGTGACTCTTTATTCCATGGGTAAGACAAATTACACTTGATGAAATAAAAATCTTTTTTTCACTACAACTTTAATAACTCGTATAAACTTTATAACTCTAAAGTTAATGACTAGGAAAGTCACCTATGTCCTTTTTACATGCCACACTTAAACTATAAAATCTAATACATATTTAGTTCATGTGGTAAGAAGATGAACAAATTAACCTGTACACATTTTTACAGAGCTTGATTCAAATTTTGAATAAAGCAGGATATTGATGCTATTATATAAATCCCAATCTTTCCATTACAAGATTCTGTTTAAACTTTCTTTTCACTTGTCGTTATATTAAATCATAAAATTCAGAGATACAGAGCTAGAACACATTGAAAAACTGCCTGGTCTCTATCTTAAAAGACATTATAACAAGATTACTAACGTTATATTCTTATTTTTTCTTGTTAGTAACTGTTATGGAATGCGTTTAAGACATTCTTAAGAATTCCTGCTCAAGGTAATATATTCTAAACATGATTTCAAGGAAACATATTCTAGCCACAAATTGACTTGACCCCTTAGTAATTTATGAATCAAGCTCCAGTATTCGTTGAATGTGTCAATATGTTGTCAGGCTGTAATTTTCAAATCTCTAAAGCATACCCAAGCTCTCCATATGAATTCAACAACAATCCATAGTTTGTGGACACCCAAAACATTTAATGAGAAAAAGAGAAGGCAACGATAACACAAACCAACCACCATCATTCTGTTTAGACATTTAGAAGTGAAATTTGATAAGTTATTGCATTTGTAAATTGTAGTAATGTTTGGATACAACAAAGACAAACCAAATAAAATCTCTTACATAAAAATGAGTGCAGCAGAACGTTGATGGGGATTTTGGGAGAAAGGAAGCACCCTTCAGGGACCAGTGCTATAACATGTATTGCAACTAAAATTCCATCTACCTTAATTCTTAAAACTGGTTCAAAAAAAACTTGATTATTAAAAAAAATCAAAAACCCACTAGTGATGGTGATTATTCATTGAGTTCAATCCTCCCAAGGTAAGGTCCTGCCTTAAAAAGGTCGTACTTGGTTACATATATTTTGTGCTGAAACTATAAGTTTAAGGTGTCTTTTGATACTCCTAAAGTGGTGGACATTTGCATACTTGGTCACATATATTGTGTGCTGAAACTATAAGTTTAAGGTGTCTTTTGATACTCCTAAAGTGGTGGACATTTGTATCATAATATAATGTTTCTATTATTTTGATTGAGTTCAAGCCTTCTCAGTCAGGTAAGGTCTTGCCTAAAAGGTTGTACTTGGTTGGTTCTCGTCTTACCTGACTGCAAACATTGTAATGGTTTCATATAGCTTTTGTCTTGAAACTATAAGCTAAAGGTGTCTTTTGATACCCCAAAACTGGTGGACATTTGTGCCACACATAATGTTTCGTCTAAACATGCGAAGTAACTGTTTATAGATACATACAAATTTCATTTAGTTGGCATTTGGCATGTAAACATGAAATTTGTAAGACAAACTTAATTCTCAATAATGAAATATGCTGAAACTATTGACTAACAATCCAATTGTATACAAAAATTCTATCACTATGAACAAATCCACAATGGCTATGAATGGGTCATAGATTTACCACTAGCTACAAATCTACAACAACTGATATTATTCTGAATCACCAAAGCCTGAATGGCTATGAATGGGTCATAGATTTACCACTAGCTACAAATCTACAACCACTGATATTATTCTGAATCACCAAAGCCTGTTTCCTAAATCCCTCAAAGTAAATATATTCATTCATAACATCCCAGGATATGACTAATCAAAGTGAATTAGTTCCAAAAAGAGTCTTTTAAAAGATGCAAATAAAACATAACTACTTTTAAGAGGTAGGTTATAAGTATCTGGTCTAGACCACAATAAAAAGATGGACAAGAGCTAGAGCTAGTTAATTACAGTCGCTTATAGTGTATTCAATGCCCATTGTATAGGTAGTGGCACCTAATTTCATTCACTCAAGTGTTTAATGCCCACAGTAGTTATATTTATCTTCACAGACGGTGGAACAGTGATTCCTCTAATGTTAGCCACAGAGGTAGCAATGATATTGACAGAAGTATAATAAAAAAAGGAAATAAAATGCAATCTTTACAACTCTAACAAGAATACTATGTTTTCATTTTTAGTTCACAGTATTCTGTAAGGGCTTGTCAATATCAACATACCCAGGTACCCCAAATGGAATATCGCTTAATTTTATTCACTCAAGTGTTCAATTCCCACTGTAGTTATCTTTATCTTCACAGTCGGTGGAACAGTGAATTCTCTAATGTTACCCTCAGAGGTAGCAATGACCTTGGCAGAAGCAGAGTAAAAAAGGAAGTACAATGCAATCTCTACAACTCTAACAAGAATACTCTGTTCTCATCTTTAGTTCACAGTATTCTGTAAGGGCTTGTCAATATCTACATACACAGGTACTCCAAATGGAATTATACACTTTCGATCTCATAAAAGTTAGTTTTTCACTGAATATAAGCAAGCCAGTAGTCAACATAAAGAAAATGAAACAATAAATAAAATGGAGAGACAGTCCCACAAAATTATGCTCTGTTTCCAAATCTTTCCAGAAACTAATGGGTCAATACATCCAATCTGTATCTTCCTGTAAAAGTTACAAATGCAAAACATATACTTAAGAGCCAACACATCCAATCTGTATCTTCCTGTAAAAGTTGCAAATGCAAAACAGTATTTTAAAATCATATCTATCTTTCCTTGCCTGCCGACTCTTGCAAAAAAAGGCGAGACAGTGGATGAACAGATACAGAACTAATAATCAAGAAATTAAGTATCCTTTCAGATCTTGAGAAAAGCTTGTTTTGGAGCAACAATACACAGATGTTGAGTACAGAAATCCTTCACATGGATGGTTGTCCAGCTGAGGATACAGTGCTCTCTACTGACTGCATGTAAATCAAACTGCGGATATTAGAAAAATATTATTGTTCCTTCACAGATCGAAGCACTTGAAACAGTTCTAATACTTCAGAGAAACATACATCTAACAAAAGAATGAACGGGCCAGGATAAAAAGAGTGTAAAGACCCCTAAACGGTATCTCATTCAACTTGTAATTCAACAATATTTTAAGTGCAAATTTTACTCTAGCAGGCTGCAACACAGCGCTGATTGAACCCAAAATCGATGAGAAATACATACCTTGGGAGGAACATAGGTTGGCAGTTCAATGGGTCTCATAGATTTTTTGTTCCTAGCAAGCAGACCTCTAGTAGCTGGAGACATGATGGAATCTGTGGGGCTTCTGTATCTGTATTATATATATATACACAACAAAACCATGTCTCTTAATAAACTGACAGAGATTATCAACCTAGAATTGGATTTGTGCAAAATAAAAAGAGGTAGGCAATCAAGTTCTCTCACCTCTCAGAGAACCCAAAAGCTCTTTTAGGAGGCACTTTAACATTGGGAGGGGTGATCTTCTTACCCTCTTCCTTATTCCTCCTTGCCACAATGTTTTGATGCCCTTCACTATTCTTCTCCTTCAAAACACTTGGGGTTTCCTCATCTTCTTGCTCCACGGTCTTCTCTGGAGTGACCCCAACGCTCTCATGCTTCTGCAAATCCAAAGGAAACTGTACTTCCGCCATTCTACAAGGCAAGTTCTCCATCTATAAAAAAATAGAAGGTTACACAAACACCCACTTCCTCAAACCTCAATACAACTTTTCTCTGTATCAGCAACAATATAAGGAAGAAAATAAAGGTTGCTCAGGTCCTTAAAAAAATAATATTGAGAAGGCCCAAATGGAGAAATCCAGCGCAACAACCCTGCAGGGCTTCTCAAATGAGCACAGAGAAATGAAAACCTCTGTAACAGAAAATAGAAAATCCCCAGAAGGAGATAACAACTGGAATACTTCCCTGCCAAAGTAAGAAATGATAAATTGGAATGGAAACAAGAGAGTTTCTGTTTCCGATTATGTAGAGAAGTTGAAATGGAATTGGATTGTCGGGTGGTGGTGACGAATATGAACGTTTAAAACAGAGGCCTAACGGTCACTAGCCGACAACCAACCAAGAACAGCGAAGATAAAGCAGAAGATGCTCGTTGTCATCAGAATTTTTTTAATGTCAAGTGGAGAGATCAAGTTCGGATTAATTAATATTTTTATTGTTTTTAATTAATATTTGGATTAATGTTTTTAAATGTTTATAAGTTTTACTGTAGTTTTTTTTTAAAATCCAATAAAGAAGAAATTAGAGTTTTATATTAATGTGATGTTTAAGTGGTGTTTTTGTTAGAAATTATAGTTTCATATTAATGTGATGTTTAAATGGATATAGTTTAAGTGAATATTTTAATATTATTATTATGATGATGATTAAAGTTTATTGAGATCAATTTTGGTTTTATTGGATCTTAATAAAAAAAATACTTGGTTTATTTTAAAATCTTGTTCTTGTGCTCAAAAAACTTGTCAAGAAGCTATCCAAGTACACTATAATTTTGGCAAGTTAGGAGTTTTAAAAGTTTGTATTGTGACATAATACTATGAAACTAGGATCTAATGTGGGTGTACGCAAGGCACTCTAAGAGAGTGATTTTCATCCTCTACGCTTATAGACTCACACAAGTGGCAAACCCTTTCCGCCCATGGAGTTTTAGGAATAGACCAACACCCTATTTTGCTATGGAGTTCATAGAGTTTGTTCTAATCTCATCTATATTTATTTTCTTCCGTGTTTCTGCCCATGTAGTTTTAGGAATAGACCAACAACACCCTGTTTCACTATGGAGTTCATAGAGTTTGTTCTAATCTCATCTATATTAATTTTCTTCCATGAGCTAGTTACTACCGAGAGATACTTCTGATCCTTTAAGTTAGGATTAATGACCTCCTTATTCTGCGAAATATCGTTTTCATTAATGCCCCAATGGTTTAACCAAGCCATGGTATCTTTACGCCAACACTTTTTCAAGCCTAATTGGTTTTGACTTGAGTTTAAAGCAATTTTAGGAAGTCTCTCGTTTCTCATATTATTTATCTTATGTTTGTACATCATGTACCTAGTCATAGCAATACTTCTAATTTTAAATTAGATATTATTATTACATTTTTACTATTAATTATAAAAATAAAAATAAAAACCTATCTCATAAATATATTAAATTATGCATTTTTAAATAATTGATATAATGAAGAAATATATGATGTAATTAAAATATACAAATTTAAGATAAATTTTATAATAATTATTATTTTATAGTTTTAAATTATTATTGAGACGTGTGTTTCAATGTATTTTACTTATTGAGAAATTTTATAATTATTATTATTTTATAGTTTTAAATTATTATTGAGACGTGTGTTTCAATGTATTTTACTTATTGAGATTTGAAGATTGTTTATCTTTGGTCTTATTTAGCTAACGGGAGAATTTGGTTAGCTTGTAACCTGGCCCTAGGAAGTGATTCAAAGCAAAGAATGTGTTGTTAGTGAACTAAGAATTAAAAAGGAAGTCTCCTAGTGCTTCATTGATGGTGCATGCCAGGGGATGAGCGAAAATGTGGTATTGGGTTTGTGTTGTATATTTCAAACATGCATTATTTTTGTGGAAGGTGTCCTTAGGGCCTGGGTCGGAGAATTTCGTTGAATTGTTGACCTTGTTTTATCTATGAAAATTGGTTGTGACTATGGGTCTAGAGCATCTTCCAATGCATGGAGACTTCTCTATTAGCATAAGATGGATGAAGGATAAAATACAAATTCAAGATATTGAGTTGTATCATTTGGCTTTACACCTAAGGAGATTGACAAGCTCTACGAGAGGGTGAGTTTTGCACATGTATATTGCGAGAATAATATAGATGTCAATCCCCTTTCAAAACAAGCTCTATTTTTTAATTCTAAGAATTTTTTTTTGCATGTGGATGAGATCCGAGGGGGCGCTTGGTTTCCAATGAGACTATTATCTTTCATGGGTTTTATTGTGTAATTATGTTATATGTTCGTTTTTTTATTTTTGATATAGAGGGACTTTGTGGGGATAGTACAATTTGGAAGAAGAATGTTGGTTTTATCCAGGAAAGACTTTGTGAAGATAGTACAATTCAGAAAAAATATAGTTTTATTTAAAGAAGCATGGTTTAGGATCTTTATAAATGATTTAGTTTCTTTTTTATACCAAAGCACCTAAAGATTGTATTTTCTTTTTAATCTCTATATTAACTATTCTTATAATTTTTATAATTAATTATTTTTTAATTTTAATTTTATAAAAACAATGAATTTAATTTACTCATCTACCTACCTCATTTGTAAATATATTTCTATATATAATTATAGATAAAGGCAAACGATACAACATATTTTACATTTTTTTTAATGCCTAAAGCATCATTTTCACACATAACCATCTTCCAATAATAATACATGTTATCATTACCTTTTATATATATTACCTTTCACAGATCACCATATTCATATAACAATATGACATATTATCCTTTTATATATATATAACTTCAAAAGGGGTGTGTAATAATTAAAATTTGATGTGATATGCACCTTAGGTTGCGTGATAATAAAATTTGGGTGTGATTTGCAAGGTTAATGCCCAGGATTAATAATGCATGCTTATAGAATATGTCCATTGTTTTCAGGTTAATGATGCATACTTATATGCCCACCGTTTTCAGGTTTAATGATGTATACTTTTTTTTATAACTTTAATGATGCATACTTATAGTATATATCCGCCGTTTCCAGATTTAATAATATGCCCATTGTTTCCTTGTGACAATGGATGTATATTAAATATATATGTGTTAATGTCCATGTGCAATGCATCTCCTTTATAGTTTTTTTTAAGACTTTTAATATGTTTATGGAGAACATAATGAGAGGCATACAGTTTATCTAAGGAAACGCTCTTCATGGCTTCTAGCTTGCTATCCTTCATGGAATACTATGAAGGATTAGTTATTGGGGAAGATAAGCTTCAGCTATTCTAAAAGCTGAGCTTGTACATCTTACTCCACAAACCGTTTTGGTTTCATTTTGAGTATGGATGCTTGAGTTATTTTAGAGTATCATTTTGGATACCTATGGTTGACATTGTTCACCTCTGATATTAGTATTCTTCCTCGAGCACTTCCTTGGATAAAATGATATGGGCTCTTTATGTCTTCTCTATGGACACATTTGTATAGTTACCGGGTTTAAAGCTGGCTGATGGATGGTGACTTCTGTGATCCTTCATATTCCTATTGTTGGCATTGTATGCGCTTAAGATCAGTCTTTTGACTCTGTACTGAAATGATATCACAATATCATTGTGATGTAACCAATTACCTTTGATTCAATATTGAATAACAAGTCCAACAACTATTTTTCTTCTGGAAAATGTTTGATATATTATCATAAAAACTCATAAAAATTTATGATTACCCAACCTTACTACTTAACTGGTATACCTTGCTTTATCGATACAATAAACAAATCTACTCAACACATTTTTCTTCGAAGACAATCACGATCTTTATTACGAATCCCTTGCATTTGAATAAAGCAGCACTATAATAAATTGATTAAGTATGACACACCAAATTATTTGGAGTCCCTCGATTTATATGAATATAATATTAATTAACAACTCAAAAAAGTCTCGCTTAGAAATAGTGATAACCACCCCTTAACAACTTGGATGTGGTTCTCAAATGACGGCTCACATAGTGGTAGCACTTAAGGTATCGATGGTAATTATAACTAGCCATTGCCCCAAGAGGTGTAATAAAGCGTCGAAGGAAAAATTGAATCAATATATAAATTTAATTGAACAACAATATTGTGTCTTAGAATAGATGCATAACTAATAAATGTATCAGTTAAGGTATATATCACTATGTTCCATGGCCAACTTGTTTCCTCTTATGGAGCACAAGAAGAAATACTTAAAGAACCTGTTCCCCCCAATGAGGATTCTTACAATTTTTTAGTTACTCCAACTCTATAGCCAACTACCAATTGATTCGACTACTTATCATTTGTCAGAAATTTGAATTCAGTATTTGGTTATTAACAACCAGGTTACAAGTGTCGTAAATATTTTGGAGAGTTGCAACATATACATGCAATAATATGTCAAAAAATATAGAACGGTGGAGGTGACACACTCCGCATTTATGTTGAACAGAAAACAAAGAACAAGAATGAACAATTGAGATGTTACATGGAGGAATTGATTCTCTTAGAGGTGAGAATCCCTCGGTTTCTGAGAATCTCAATCACGACACTAACATAGATGAAGAACTTTTAGCTCTCAAAATACCAACAAGGCACCCAAATATCTAAAGAATTCTTACCAAATGATATGCAGAGTGATAACAAAGTCTTGAACTTAGAGTTGACAACTTGAAGGATGCATCAGTAATAACAAGAGGTTGCAACTTCTTTGCGACTGTGGTGAGAGAGTTAGTTGAATTTTATATTATTGCAATTAATTTTAAAATTGAACGCCAAAAGATGCAAAAGAATGCATTTTTTGTTGTTGTTTCCTTGTAGGGTCATTTTTGTTAATTTTGTTTGTCTGCGATACATTTGAATCCTATGTGTTTTTAGATCTGAGGCAACCCGCATCGATATCAAATGATCTTTCGTTCCTCTCTCTTTCCATAGAAAAGAAGGGAAAGGTAGGGATGGCAGGATTTGAACTTGCGACATTTTGTACCCAAAACAAACACGCTACCAAGTTCAGCTACATCCCTTCTAATCATTAGACAATGTTATTTTATTTTTGTTTGTTTGTGATACATTTGAATCCTATGTGTTTTTAGATTTGAGGCAGCCTGCATGTGATATATACTATGAAATGTTGTGTCTCCGTGTGCAATAATGTGCATTAAAATATATGATTTGCAAGTTATGTGTATTGCTTTATTGTAAAGAAAATCTAGCATTGTGCCGAAGCTTGAACATATTATGCTCCATCAAATTCAAAATTTATAGCATTCCTTCATCTCCAAACATGAAGAATGATCATTTGTTTATGTTGCATATCTAGATTGAGGAGCACCCAAAAGCAAGGATCCAAAAATCCTTGTATTTATCCTTTACACTTACAATGAATAATTGTTCAACTTTCTCATGTTTTAATGCACCGTTTATATGTTTCTTCCCTTTGTCTTGATGAGAATCCCCTTTCTTGTGCTAGCAATCCTTAGCAAGATATCCTACCATTTCACAAACTTCTTAGGATCCTTATTCTTCTCAATCTTCTTCCCTTGTCCCTTTGTTGTATTTGTAACAAAGACTTTTTCTCCATTGCCATGTTTAAAATTTTGACTTTATTTCTCTTCTTACAACAACTTCCCATCTATTTTATTCTTCTCGTGTAACAATATCCCATCCGTCTCTTAAGGCACAACTCTCTATTAATGTAAGATATTAACAATATTCACAAAATGTTTGTAGTCCTTTAGATGATTATTTGATGTCAAATGAGTCATCTCATTTTGTCAAATTATATTGTAATGTCATTCAATATAGCAAGAGGGCTTGAAATGGGTCCATTTGGCGAAAATTCATGGAGACACTATTTTGTATGTGTTTTTAAAGTTGAGCCTCATTTTCAGGTGATGAGGTGTGAGCTTTGTATGTTCTCTATGTCCTTTTTTTGCACTCATTTTCATTTGTTAGCACATTTTAAAAAAATAGCATTTTCTAAGAACAAAATTATCATGGAAAATAATTCATAAATAATGCATGCAATTCAAGATGATAGATAAATGGTCAAAAGTACTCTTTTTGGAATGAAATGTTACGAAATCAATTCTGAATATTTATGACAAATTATGGAAATACAATAATCAAATCCATTTAAATATGATAGGATCATATTTACTCACTCAAATTTTTCTCCTATCACACACTCAATTTTATCTCCTATTACTAATAAGAGTTGTGTTATATTGTAATTTAGGTATGCTTTTCTCTAAAGTTTAAACATTTTCAAGCATCAAAAGGGAGATTTCAAACAGTATAACATGAACACATAATGTTTTAGAGAGAATTAATCAAGAGTTAATTGCTAATTCATTTCTATTGTTTTTGGCATGATATTGTATAATTTAGGTGTTGTTGTTATCAAATTATTTTTTGCTTTAGAGATACCAACGAAGATGAGCATGGAGACACACATTCGAACTTTAAATCTATTTTATTTCTATTGATTTTGGCATGATCTTTTCTAATAGTTGTTGCTATAGTTATCAAGTTAATTTATGCTTTAAAGATACTTAAATTATTTGATGAATGAGAACCAATGAAATCATGTATGCAATTGCACAATATAAGACTTGATTAATTTTCAAAATATAATCACATATATGATATCATTTTTACATAAAATCATAATTAATAGTTACAATATAAAATCTAACTTTGCTTGAATCTCATATTTTAAGTGTTATTAAAACTTGGACATTATTATACTTTTACATGATAATAGTGTTATTTTCAATAGATTATCATATTTACTGTTAATTAGCAAGAAGTTCAACACGGTGTAGTTTTAAGAAAATAGAAAGATAGAACCCACTAACTAAAATATCCTATATTTGTGTGTTTTTGTTTTCTACTTTTCTTTTCCACTTTCGAATAAAAATATAAAACCTACAATTTTATGAAAAAACTATCTAATCATAACCATTTAGAAATATAATTTAAATGTTGTCCTGATCTAAATAAATAAATAAAATATTACATATGCATATATTTCCATGCACACTTATAAGTAAGTGCAAGTTAATGGTGGTCTCTTTTTGCATGTTAAAAACAACATAACTAAAACATAGACATCATTTATCTTACATGGGTATTTTGACATACCTACACAATGAATCTTACTTCTACTAAAACATATGAAACGTGGGAAATTGAATCATCTTTCAAAATATATAAAATTTGTTTATTGAGAATGTTCACAACTAACTCAATTTTTATTTTTTCTAACATTGACATTTTATTTTTGAGCAAATGCAAAGGTATATTTCCATGATAGTCCAGCCTTTAAATGCCCAAATGATGGAATGAATAGACGGAAATGGGAAAATATGTAGATGTATGCCAAGTGCATCTTTTCAAGGTTTTAATGTAATGATGATGGATTGGATTTTTTATAACCTATAATTTTTTAATGAAATAGCCGAGAAAAGAAAAAATTATGGCATAAACATGATCGGTTTTCTAAAAATCTAGTTGCATCTAAAAGGTCCACCAACTTCATGCAGTCACCATTATGGATAAAGACATGCACTTGTTAACTTATCATTTCTCCTAATATAGATGTGGGTCCCTCAAATTGTAATTTCTAAACATAATACTTCTTCCTAAATACATGACAATTTTTCTACATATAAAGTCATATTTAATCTATATCTCTACAATTTAATATATAAAGTTAGAGACAAAACCCTTTCATATACCAATGCAATTTAAAATCTATAATTTTGAAAAGAAGATGTTTGAAGTTTTAAAAAAATAAAAAATAAAAATATTATATAAATAAAAATATACTTCAAAGCTTTTTGAGATAAATAAATTCATAAAATTGCTATATAATAAATTAAAAAATCCACTTTAATTAATATAATATCAAGGTGGATTTTTCACATACCAAAGGTTTAATGTCGTGGTGCTCTCCTGGCTTGGCTTGGCTTTGAGGAATTAACCACTTAGTCTTTTCACCATAATTTCACTTTTTTCATGGTTTGTGTATAAGTTTGAGACTTATAGAGGAAAATCTCAATTCCAGCCATGGCCTTGCTTGGTGTCTAAATTCAGGTATATGTTGTATTTCTAAGAGACTTATTGGTTGGCCATTTGCTTATAAAAAAATGTATAACTTTCTAATTTTTATTGGATATGATTTTTGTTTTTATGTATTATTATTTTGGTTCATATCTTTATTTCAATGTTAAAGCTATCATTGTGTTTCATTTAAACTAGCATAGATCCATTTTAAACACAAATCTATCAAGCACCGAGAGGGATCCAATTTCTTGAGGTGTACATTTTTTTACCATTTGGATCCCTTTGGGTACTTGATAGATCTAGAATTAAAATGGATCTATGCTCGTTTAATTTTTTGTATTTTATTTAAGTCTATATGTAATTTATATTTTCTTTTTTAATATTTTTTATTTATGTGGGCTAGCATAACATGACTAACGTGACAGAATCCCCCCTGGAGAGCACCTCGCTTCTCTCGATGTAATTACCAAAACACATAAAAGATTTAAATAACGAAGTTTTTATGGTTGTTGTTTGTATACCATGTGTTGGTACATGGATTATCATCTTATATTCAGCGTTTGAAACCCGTCTTGTAATTATTCTTTGATTCTTCTATAATAAAGTTGTACCTTCTCATCTAGCAATCATTTTTTGCTGCCACCTGTTGTTGTTTCTCAATCTATCATCTATGGCCACCATAGTGCAGTTCAAATTAGTGGTTTATGTTGTTGTTTCCGACCTTACCATTAGCCGAGACTAAGCTGCCTCCTAGCTAGATCTTGTTTACATTTATGATACATTGTTTCACCTATTGCACATTAATATATAAAGCTGGAATTAATTTAAATTAAATTTTCAATTAAAATATATTAACAACTGAAATTGTGAAAAGAGAAAAGTATTAGAGTCCTTATATCCCTTCACATTATATATATAAAGTTAAAATTAATTTAAATTAAATTTTCAATAAAAATATATTAACTACTGAAATTGTGAAAAGAAAAAGGTATTAGAGTCCTTATATCCCTTCACATTTTATTGGTATTCTTTAAAGCCATTTCACTTACATTATATTAATATCCAGTAAATTGAAATTATATTAAATTAAAATTTCAAGGAAATCAATGATGTAAGTCATGAAAAAACAAAGAAATTCTAGTCTTATTGTCCTCTAGAGTCTAGTTACGCGGTTAATTAGAGTTACAAAAATTGACTCCACCGCTGCATTTATTGACAGCTCTTTGTCGTTGGATTGCTTGGAGTGACGATGGAACTACTTTAAACCATCCATCCAGGGCGAAAAATATATAGCATGCTGCAGACTAATAAATGCTACTGCTGTAGCAATATGGACCATTGGATTTCAAAAGGTTGAGATTCAATGGCCCACAAAGCTATTGCAACAGCATTTAATACTCTACAGCATGCTATATATTTTTCGCCTCGATCGGGTATCACCTGCCCAACACATCTAATCACTCATCCAATAGGACGGGTATCTTTCGTAGGAGAGTCTGCAGAAGCGGAGCACGTCGAGGCAAAACTTAATCGGAAGCAATCTTTCTCCATTGATTTCCCTAATTTTACTAGGTGCAATGCTCAGGTCACCCTTTCAGATTAATCTCACTCACTGTGTCATTTGGCTAGGCATCGATTTCGAAGCAGTTTCCCTTCAAAGTTTTCATAGATAACTTCATTATGGCCACCAAATTTTATGAGAAAACCCACCAAAATTGACAAAGAAACAACAAAATGTAGCTTTGACAATGCATATTATGAATCCATTCATCTACACACACTGCAAGGGCATGAGAATCCTCCAGGCTCACAGACTGCAAGGGCATGAGAATCCTCCAGACTGACGAGCTTGACCCATTTTTTTTAAACCGTGTCGAAAATACAGATGCAAGATTGCGGTGGAGTTGAAACACAAATAAAACACTTTCTCTACATGAAGTGATTATGTCTCACACAAAATAAACTTGGTAATGAAGTAACCTATTTGTTTTTTATGTAAATTGATTCCTAGCAATGGAAATGCGAATATAAATGCTTTTTACTGATTATTCAAAATGCATGTTAAATTGCAATGGAAATGCCAATATAATTTTGATCCATCCAAGAAAATTCCTGAAGAAACCATGTCAGATAATTCCACAATATTGTGCATCTTTACATCCTCTATGAGAACCAAGCTAATAGGTTTCCCCCTCGTCTTCACAAAATTTGTTCAACTAAGTCTGTTCTGTTGGTTGCTTCTGCTTGACGGCCATGCCCTCAATTGAAACCTCGTCGACATACCTAGTGAAA
The DNA here is from genome assembly GCA_001517045.1 of Pseudotsuga menziesii. NCBI lineage: Eukaryota > Viridiplantae > Streptophyta > Pinopsida > Pinales > Pinaceae > Pseudotsuga > Pseudotsuga menziesii. Next base: position 117,299 of record LPNX011012425.1, read on the forward strand.
ATGAACTTGAGGAAGGGACCACTTCCTTTAGAAACAGAGACCATTAATTTGACTTGGATTCCACCAGAATTAGCATCATTTCCACTACTTTGTTCATCGTTACCGTCACCAAACTCCCTGGACATAAATTCAACCTTTATCTCCTCATTGCCATATTGCCTCCGGATTTTAATCATTTGAATTCTTGAAAAATCTTCAATCTCGAAGGGTATGGCGGTCGCAGGTTTGACATCCTATGAATACAATCAACACAAGGAAATGAAAATTATTACCATGTGAAACTTTTCATAGCAAAATCGTTCATAGGGATTTTTATTTTCCTTACCTGCGTGGGAGAGTTTGATTCAACACTCAGCACAATGTATCTCCTCATCGAGCACTTCCAAGAGGTTTTCTTGGTTTTTAGACCTAGCTACCATTGAAGCAGCCGCTCGTCTTGGAATCCATGATGTTCCCTTTGTTATATCTCTCCTACAGCATTTTTGAAACGTAGACCCCACGAACGAATGGAAAAATATCTGCTACTTTAAGGCTCTGAAGGCTGCCGCATGCAACAGATGAGGCAGCCTAATGTGACTTGCTCAACGTTACCAACATCGAAAATTTTTACCCCACAAGGACGGACGATGCAAAAGCCTATTCCCGAATCTTGATTGAGGACAGGATTCGAACCCGATTTGAGACCATCATGTCACTTACAAGAGTAGAACCTGGGTGGGGAGGGTAACATTCATTCCTCCCAACCACCCAGCTACATCCATTTGACATTTATGCATCTATTTTAGTCTTGGTATTAATGAGATTTAAGGGTTAAAGGTATAAAATATTAATTAACATAGGAGATGTTCATCAAATATTTAGATTCACAAAATCCCAAGTATATGGACAAGGATAAGGCCAAGGATCCTTTACAAAACCAAGTTGGTGTAATTCTTTGCACTTTTTCCTAAAGGTAGAGAGCCCTTGTTTTTTTTTATAAATGGATAAAGCTTAAAAACTTTATGGAATCTTATGTAGTCGACTTAACCTCACATTGGTCATGTGTGCACGCATTTGGGTATGTGTGCATGTATTTAGGCACGTGTGTGACACATACATTGAATTGTTATGCAAGGGATCATGGCAGGGATGATTTTAAGAACTCCTTAGATTTATATCTACAAAAAATGAGCAAATCTTCCTGATATATTGCAAATTTTGAAGACAATTTTATCAACAATATAATATGTATATATAAATATTTTAGTGAATCTTTCATTTTATTATATAATGTTGTAAAATATTTAAGAATCTTTCACTAAATTATAAGGTATTGTAAAATCTTGGCGAACATTTCACTGCATTATAAAAAATGTACAAATTGGTGAATCTTTCACTAATTTATAAAATATTGTAAAAAATTGGCGAATATTTTGCCAAGAAGATTCACCATCTCTTTGATTCCTAAGAAATCACAATTCATTGTGATTTCACTTTTCCTTCTGATAGGTTCCTCTTCGTATTATTTCAATTCTTTCTGACACTAATTCTCATACAATTGCCCAAATCAACTGATGCTAAATTGAACAACCTAATTGTTGAAGCTGTTATTTAACTTCTTTCTCACTAGATCATCTTAATTCTAACTGCTAATTCAATCTTCAAGAAGAATTACTATGAGTTCAATCTTCAAGAATAAATCACTCCTTGTGGAAAAATGAAATTACTCTAGCAAGAATAGAAGTATAGAATTGTTCATAAAGATAAAGCATATATATTATTTTTGCAAGAAGTTAAATCTTATATTAATTTTGCAAGAAGTTAAATCCAATCACCACTCGTGCAAGAATGAAAGATCTGTTCTATGTTGCTGACACAAAATCCAAGCTCCAGAATTCTCAATTCTACTTGACCATGAACTACAACCACACATTCATATAGATTTGTTTCAGCGGTAATTAATCATAACGAATTCAACCCGTGATATCAATTAATTAAGAAATTAAATATTTTTCAACACTTCTAATTATCAAGAAATCACTTGGATACCCTAAGAGAGATCACACATGCCAAGTAATCAACTGTTTCAACAATGCAGGATTCACACACTTTAATTAACTAACTCTTTCAGCAATGTATTAATGCTATAGATGACTAATTGATCCAACAACACACTACTCGCATAACCCATAGACATGCATTGTATCAACAAATTATCACACCAAAATAATTACGAAATTCTATATCTATTCAAACTAGGTCAGCTCGGTGACAAGGTGGGCCCTTGCCTCCTAACAGAGTCGCCTTAAAAAAACTAATGCTACATATGGTGGGACCTTTCCTACTATTTCCACAATGTATTTAATGTTAAATAAATGTCTTTTTCTCTACCCACATTGGAAAGATGTTTCCTTAATATTAATCTAGAGAAATTATTGGTTGTTGCACTTTTGATTGCTTCTCTATGAAAGTTTTTAATATTCCTATGATCTTCTCTAATCCAAGTCATTCTCAATGTCAATTTCCATTCTTCTTCCTCGTGAAAAATTCACTCCTAGTATCTTAAAGCTAGTTGTTTCTCTATAAGAAAAGAGTTTGATATTCCTTCTCTCAATTTAGTATTTTTCTTTTATTTTTGTTTTACCTTTTCCCCTCTTCAAAATTTGGTCTACGGTGGTCCTCACTAGTCAAATACCAAGAAATATTATTTTATGTTTGAAATGTAACTTAACTAAAGACACAACTTGGAAATCTAAAAAAAAATAGGTTTCAAGAAACTAAAATGTCATAGGAAAATTTTCCAGGCATTTCAAGAAATTTTTGCGGTATTTCCACTTTGTAAAAGTTTCATTGAATGTTTCAAGGAAATGGAGGGGTTGCGTTTTTAGTAACATAGCTTTTGATTACTCTAGGAACCATGCCAAGTTCATATTTCTTAAACATGTTGTTTATTTTCCTAAACATAATATGCATAGATGATAATATTTGTTAGTTGTTGCAATTTATTTATGAAAAAACCATTAGTTCATTTGGAGGATAATTAATGAGGTATCCTCATTGAAATAGAATCACATGTGAGAATATTAGCTTAGAGCGGTGATATAAGAGGTTTTCAAAGGAAGCGATCTCTTATCTATTGTGCAAGTCACTAACTCTATATGAGGTATGAAGGAAAATGAGAACTCTTCACATTTTCATTCTTCATTAAAATGCTTACTTTAATTTAGCATCCACATGAGAATCAAAATCACCAATTATGTTGTTATGATGTTGTAAGAGGTGTAAAGAGAACTCAAGCGTGAAATTTTTCCTTACAGTTTTGGATGGGTCTTCTTCAATTACTTTATCTATGGAAGGAAAATGAAGGGGCTTCTATTTTCAAACATACCACCCAGTGATCCTAGATGTGATGCAAATATAGCTTGAAATCATTAATTGTGGATTGTTTTGTTTGGCCATTACAAATGTCAAATTTCTAACATGTGCATTAGACTTATATCCTTCAAAACTCTCTAACCCAAAACAACACCTCATACGTTACTACGATTTTTTTTAGGAGACAACAAAATATTTTGTTCCCTTGGTCAAGGTTAGCTAATCCACCTTTCTTCTTGTATAAAAGTAGGAACTAGAAACCTCAGAAAGATGAGAATTCTTACCTTTATAATTTGCAATAGTAATGGTAGAATAAGATCCACCATCCAATTCCATGTTTTTCCCCATGGGATCTCCCACAACCATGTCTCCACTATGCCAATCAAATTCCCCTCGGATTACAATTTACTCCTCATGCTAAGGATCGATTTGAACCTGGGTGTAAAGAAATGGTAGCAAGAACATGGTATTCACCATTTGCACTCTCATTCTTAATCCTTATGTGTCCCTCCATTTTTATGTTTCCAACCTGAGAAAATTCATGACCAAAATACTTTCACCACATATATTTTCTAAAACACAACAAAAACTCTTAAAAAATATTTCCATATATATGACAAGAGATGCACCAAAATGGCACATTTGAATAGTCCAAGACCTGGGTATATCTCTTATCACCATGAATTATATATATGATCTCAAAGAGACCTATCCTTATATCAATCTCAACTATAACATGGACTATCATCCTTATGCATTCCTCCTTGAATGAGTTATCAACCATTATTATCTTTCTAGTTTGTTACCAACTGAATATCAACCCTTCATTGACCATAAATCCATGGATAGGTTTGAAATTTTGACCCATATCCATAAGATTGTGACCACCTCATCCTTGGCATCAAAATATAGGTGTTGTAGTTTTAGTTTTAGGTAACCATGACCCTAAAACCATCATCCTTTGATAATACTGAGGGTGTGTTCCTTTGACTGAAAGATGAAAATAATATAACCACAAGAAAGTACATGGATGATGGGTTTGTAAGATAGCTAACATAGGAGCTTCTCCACAATGGTCTTACCTAAAAAATCTAAAACTTAATTAACCTCAATGTCCTCCCTCACTACCATACTAACCTTGTATTTTCTCCTCCTAAGCATCTTCCTAGGTTTTTTCTTAGGTGGCATTATTTTTATAGCCTTTGACACACCTACACCTCCTCTCCTCAGAGTTTCAAAATCCATTTTTATACCAAACAAATTCTTCCTTCATAACCCCAAGCCTTCATAGTCTCTTCATCATTCTTATCAAAATTATTGTCTATAAAGTTATGCTTATGTAAGTTATATCTCTCATCGCCTTTGCTCTAAAAAAGTATTGGAAACTTGGCAAACATTGAATATCACATGGAATTTATGATCAAAATCCCAAGTGATTAGCTCTAACCTTGGGTGAAGGAAAATACCTCTTCACCACCTCAGTATATGCTTTTCCATAACTAAGGTCACTATGTTAGGATAACCTTGCCACCTTGGCATGGTGATTAACTTCACATAAATATTTTTGACAATGATCCTCATGTGAGTTTGATAGCTCATTAAATCTATTAAAATAAAATTACCCAAGTCCCATTGGCACTATATGTTTGGAATCAATCAATTGTGTTTATATTAAATTTATTCATATTGTCTACTACTTAATCTTCATAAGTATTCTTTAATATAATGCATGCTTTAGATGATTTTGCGACATAAATCCTTGAAAATATCGGTTCATCAAATGCACTATTTATGAAAGACAATGCATCATTATATTTCAATATAATTTCTTTTAAGGATTGCTTCTCATTATCATCCAATACTTTTTATTCTTGATTAGAAGGAAAACCATAGCTTCTAGTCACAAGATTCTATAAATCTTTAGTGATAAATATGGGTTGCATTGTTTTACTCTAATAGAAATAATTTGTGCCAATACATTTAGAAAACATAATATTGCTCATTTAAATTCTAAATGAGCAAGAAAGAAATGCATGATGAAAAACCACTACAACTTATCCCACTCCAAATTGGCACAAAAACACCTATCCTCAAAACAAGACTTAAACCCACACATACATGCATAATAAAGGCATAATTTTTAATCTCTCAAAACATAATTTTAACCTAAAAGTGTGTAACAATTGAACAAACTAATTTGGTACTAAAATAAGCCTATATTAAACCCTTATGCAAAACTTTCTCTTTTTTACCCATTTACAACCTTTACAATACATTTCCAATCTTTTTAATCTCTCAAAATTCAAAATTCTTCAATCTCACACTTTATATATATATATATATATATATATATAACCACACACTAAATATATTTTAATGATAACCACTGCAAATAATAACCACACATTAAATCAAAATATTTGTTTTTTAAATGATAACCAATCATATATATATTAATGACAACCACTACAAACAAATAAATTGCGCTTGATAAATGGAGCTGGGTTGAAACCTTCTTGCATGCAACTTAAGTGACATAAAAATCCATACTATCATTTGCAAATTTGTTTACATAGCCCAAACAATATTTTATTTTCCTAATTGATTAGTAGAAACTCATTATTGCATTGTCATTATATCATATATAAGACTCAAAGCATTGCTGTTATATCATATATAAGACTCAAAATAGGAAGCGTTATCTATGAAACTAGTGTGCATAAATGGCTTGACCATACAATTGTTTGTTTTATGCATATATATTTAATATTTTTGTGTATACATATTAAATATATTAAAAAATTAAGTTGAAAAATTAAAGGATCACATAAACTAATACAAATGCCAATTCTTTACCATAAAATTGTAGTGCATAACACACTGAAATAGCTTTTGTTTTGTGCATATATACTAAATTTTTAGAAGAAACGAAATTGGAAATTTAAGGGTTGCATAAACTCCTTAAAAAAGCCATTGTCCATCTAGTTTTCATGGAAGTTTTTTATGGTAAAATTGTACTGCATAACACAGCTAAGTTGTTTTTGTTGTGTGTGTGTGTGTGTGTGTGTGTGTGTATTAAATCGAAGTTGGGAAATTTAAGGGTTACATAAACTAATAAAAAATTCATTGTCCATCCATTTTTTATGGCAATTCTTTACCCTAACTACATAACATAATGAAATAATGTAAGGGTTGCATAAATTAATAAAAAAACCATTGTCCATCCATTTTTCATGGCAGTTATTTGCCGTAAAATTGTATTACATAACACAATGAAGTAGTTTTTGTTTTACGTATATATATACTAAATATATTTTAAAAACTAACTTGAAAAATTAAAGGACTGCATAAACTAATAAAAAAACCATTTTCCATCGAGTTTTCATGGTAGTTGTAACACCCCGGTTTTGACCCCGTTGCATTAGATGTATATGATGTATATATTGTAAATGATCATGGTGCGGAGCTAAAGGCCAAGGCCCCACCATTGATTGGTTATGATATGTTTCGGGTTGAAATTGTCACCGATGGTATATTGGGGCATGCGGCATACCTATTGAGTTTTGTTATCATGTAAATATGCATCTTTAATTAAATAACCCAACCAGCTACGTTCGCGGCAACTAAATTGAGAAGGGGCATGATTTTCACAAGGATAAGGGTGGGGAATGTCAAACCTTGGCCAATGGGGGAAAAAGCCATGTGTCATCTTTCCTTGTTTTGTCCAACCACCACCATTAATAACTGTTGCTGTTAGTTGGGGTAGTTATGGCTGGGAGTGGAGTGTGGCAGGACTGTCAGTCCTTGCCCACATGCACACTCCACCAGCGTGGTTGACCTCACGATGGCAAGCAAAAAAAAACCACCGCCATCACTCCCGCGGACATTCCATTTTTTCTCTCCACGGCGCCATTCTTTTCCTTGGCTATTCACCCTCACGCATGAGGGAAATTCTTGTTCATTCTCACGCACAGGACTTTCCTCGTTTTACCCACGTAGTTTTTCCTCTACAGATTTGCGGATGGTGTGGTTGTATCCTTTCCTCACGATAGTCTGATTGTTCCCAGGCACAGGCTTCTTTTCCAGCTTGGTCTCACGCAGCCAGGAGAGAGAAGTCGTCTCCACTGTCATTCACATTTTCCACACAGAGGAACCGGGTGTGTTTCAACCCGTATTTGGGATTTGATGTAAACCATCTCTCACGGGCGGGGTTCTGCGTTGCTGTTACTCACGCAGCAAGCTGGGCGCTGTTCGATCACTATCACCCACGATTTTTCCTGTGGAGAGCCATTTTACGCTCAGGGACTGTGTGTAAGTTTTCCTCACTTATTGTGGCTCGTGCATATGTTTTTCCCTCTGTAATTTGGGGTTTGGTGCAAGTTTTTCTCACGCACAAGCTGGGAGACTGTATTTCTTCCCCAGTGTGGTCTGGGTAATTTTTCCCCGTGACTCGTTGTCTAGGATGGACTGTTGTTTCCCCATGCTATGAGTTGTGTCTACTGATACGTTTTGGGGCTGTGTAATTCGCTTGGGAGTCGTTTTCCCCTGTTAAGCTGCAATTGCTGATTAATTGTATGCGTGTAAAGGTTGGTATTCGAATTGCATTGGGAGCAGGGATGGGGGCTTGGTTTGCTTGATAAACCTGGTGTGTTTAGAAACCACATAGGCAGAGCTAGAGGGTTGGATTTCTTATCCACAACCCCTGAATAGCACTGGAAGGGAATGCAGGGCCTGAGGGACTGTGTAGCAGAGAAGGGACTGATTCCTTGTGTTGGGTGTGTGTGGGTGTCTTAGAAGTCAGGCTAGTTCTGGTGTAGGTGTTCCTGACTCTATAATGGGCTCACCAGCTTAGCATTTAACCTTTCCCAACTCCTTGATGGCCTGATAAACCTAACCATGTTGGCTTGGTTGTCTTGTTGATGGCCTGATAAACCCAACTGTGTTGGCTTGGCTGTGTTTTGTTTATCCTTGGCTATGTGTAAGCCTTCTTGTTCCTTATTCCTTGGAGAATCATGCCCAGCTCGGGGGTGGAAGCGTTACTGAGAGATTAAGGAGCACGCTGGCCTATGGTTGGGTGGAACATTGCAGTGACGTAGAGGGTTGCGGAACGAGTTCTTCATAAGATAAGTGATCTTTTCCATTTTACTTCTGCAATCCTATTTACTGCTAATGATTATGATGAACATGTTGAATGAATGCTTGTATGAATGTATGATGCTTCCGCTGTGTATGATAGACAATTGCATTTGTGCATGTTCTAGTTCAAAGCATTTTATTTCAACATTTCAGCAATTTTATGAATGCACATGTTCATGGGGCTAGTCGCCAGATGGTTAACGCCATGGTAGCGTCCTCTTCGCCAGTCAGAGGGTCGGGGACGTTACAGTAGTTCTTTCAGGTAAAATTCCACTGCATAATATCTTGAAGTAGTTTTTGCTTTGTGCATATATATATACTAAATATATTTGAAAAAAAACTAAGTTGGAAAATTTAAGGGTTGCATATACTAATAAAAACCCCATTGTCCATCTAGGTTTTATGGCAGTTCTTTGTAGTACATAACATAGTGAAGTAGTTTTTGTTGTGTATATCTACTATATATATATATATATATATATATATATATATATAGATACATACATACATACATACATACATACATACATACATACATACATACATACATACATACATACATACATACATATATGTGGAAAATTTAACTGTTGCATAAACTAATAAAAAATTCATTCTCCATCGAGGTTTTACCGCAAAACACCATGAAGTAGTTTTTGTTTTGTGCATATATACTAATTTATTTATTTTTTATAAATAAGATGCAAAATTTAAGGGTTGCATAAACTAATAAGAAAAGGTCATTGTCCATCCAGCTTTCATGGAAGTTTTTTTACCCTAAAATTGTACTGCATCACAATACACAGTGAAGTAGTTTTTTGTTTTATACTCCATAGCATAACACGATGAAGTAGTTTTTGTTTTGTGCATTTATATTCACTATATATTTTTTAAAAACCAAGTTTTCAACGGTACCGTAGAAAAATTAGATGGCACTAGCCAGAGAGAAAGAAGTTCACAAATTGATGGAAGTTGCTATCTGGCTAGGATACTAGCTCTCTAAGTGGAGGGTATGTTGCTTGGTCAACACCATGTTTTTCATAAATAAATGGGCTATGCAACTCAATCTGGAACTAGAGAGTCCGCTACATGGCCACCTAATGACGTCTAATGGTGGAGGATCAAGATCTCAATAAAATGCATATCGATCTGGTCAAAATGTTGCTCGAACTAGCCAAAACACTAACTTTGCTCCTAGCACTCGAAGAACATGATCCACTCATGCCTTTTCCTCCGTTGATGGGAGCAACAAAATCAAGTGCTTAAATTTGATCTGATCTGCTACTAGTGCTAGATCAATAGTTCCAGAAAATTTAAGTGTTGTATAAACTAATAAAAAATCCATGGATTTTATTATGTTGGGTTAAATCTTATAATTTTTTATATGTATATATTATTCAAATTGATAAAAATGATTGTATTTTTTTAATACTAATTATAATTAAAAATGTGTTGTGAATTAACAAAAAAGAGCGTAAACAAAGAATGAGCTTGCTACTTAGGAAATCAAAGAATCAAGGAACGAAAAAAAATCCAAATAGAAACCTGTTAGACACAACTAAACCAGTTATCAAAATCAAATGTGCCTAGATACAAATCCCATTCTTTTTATTCAACTTACCATAATTTATAGAACAGTGGGATGCAAAAGCATGGATAATTCATATTTTAAAAAATTAGCTTTTTAATCCCAACAACACAAGATGAGGTGATAAAATTACGTGAACAAAACATCCAAAATTCAACCAAATTACTCACAACTAGCCATTGAAATTGAAAAATGTCTGACCTTTTTGCCACGAGATGTCATTTTGTCAATAGAATTAACTACCTAGCAACCATCACTAAATCTGTATGGAACATAACAATAAGTAGAGTTTTAATATTTCTGACATTAATTTCTCTTGCATAAGTAGTAATATGTAACTATAACCCAAAACAATTTAAAACTACAGAAAAAAGTGCCATAAACAACAAGTAGATTTTACTTTATCACTGGGTGAAGACATATTTGTGAATAGAAAGAAAGAAGATGATGCATTTGGGATGATGAATATTATCTTTTGGCCAAAAGGATCATTTGGTCGATCTAAAGAAGACATGTAAAAGTTTTACAAATTTATAGAAAATTGGGGGGGTTTCAGTGCGAAGGTAAAAATTTGGGTCAAAGGTAACAAAATGGTGGGATAAATAAGTGTTGGAAGTTTCCAGTACTGAAAATAGGGGGCTAATGAAGGATTAAATACAAATTCTACTCGAAATCAAGGGCGAAGGGAGGATTTTATGTAACTTTGGGAGGGCGAAATCATTATTTTTTTCTCCCTCATTAATAGGGGGAGGGTTATTTGTATTTTAATTATTATTTGTTTAATAAATATTGGACGAATGTATTAAAATTTAAAAAGAAATATTTATATTAAAATTCGTCCATTAAATTTTTCTAACTCCCTTAATTTCTCCCATGGGCGAAACTTCGCCCTTAAAATTTTCCTTGGTTCGTGGTTGAATGAGATAATGATTGTTTTGCCTCTAGTTGTATGATGTTAGTTCAATAATTGTAAGATGTGAATGTTGTTCATGTTATGAGATTGTTGAACTCTAGTCACACTTAAGGCATAAGGCCTAGGTGTAACCCTTCATTTGCTTAATTTAATAGGATTGCATTGTTGTTCTACTCACCTTTACTTTGTTATGTTGTATCTTAATGATGTTTGCACCGATGTGATCTCTGTGCATACTTTGTAACTTTATGTTTTCTTAGATGAATGTGGTTAAAGGTTAAAACATGGATTATGCATTCCCACTAAATCTATAATATTATGCACAATAATTAATCAACAACTATCAAACATGCCTCGGGTGCGACCACCTTCCTTTGGAAGGTGGAATACATCAATATTCTAGACCATCGCAAACCTTTATTGGACACTTCCAAACCTAAGGTCTCTAAAAGAGACAACAACATGGTTATGGTATCAATACCTTTACAAATGTAGAGTAATGAAGATGCAATGGAAGCTAGCAAAAGTCAAGCTTCAAGACTAGCTAAAAGTAAGGGTACTCAAGTTCACATGCCAAGAAAATGCATATATGGCTTAAGATGTGATAATATTTAAGTACAAGTACTTATTTGAGTGTTTGCATGACATTTTTCTAGGTTGATTTTCCCTTAAATTTGCATGTTGCATCCCTAAACACCAAATCGGATCACACTTACATAAACAAAAAATAAATGAACATAACAATAATAATGGGGGAACCTTCACACCGAGGGTTGGATAGAAATTGTTAATCTAGATAAATAAATGGAGGAAGACTTCTCCATGAATACCAACTTCAAAGTGGTTGTTACATTGAAAGAGAAAACCTTATTTTTAACAATAAGATACATAAACCTCGACCTTCAGCTTTTGTCACATGTCTAAGACTTCTATCATATAAAGTGAACATTTCCACACAGATGATCTTATTACAAAGATGCAACCTATGTGTTGAAGCCTCAACATGTCCCAAGTTGGCTCACTTAGGGACCCCCTTTTTAAACTTTCACTAGCATTTTTTTATCCAAAATTCGACGGCATAGATGTCTGATTTTCGACATCATGTTGTCAACCATTCGAAAATCATATTCTTTTTTAAACATCAGTTGCACTTCGACAGATGTTCGACAATAAAATAAATACGTCGGATTTTTGATGTAGAACCGTTGGATATCCAACAACTACTCTTTTAATATTTCCGTAAAATATCCACCAATTTTCACTAAATAGGTCGTTGGAAATAAGACGGCTTAGAGATCGAAAATCCAATGGATTTCACTACAAAGGAGGTCGGATTATTTGTAAGGCTTCTTCAGAGGTATGGCGTTGCCGTTGGATTTTATGGAAGCGGTCGTCGGATAACCAACAAAGTTAATTGTTGGTGGTATGGCGATGCCATCGGATTTTATGGAAGCGGTTGCCTGATAACCTACAACGTTAGCCATCGGAGGTATGCCATTTTTGTCGGATAACCAACACATTTAGTCGTCGATGGTATGGCGATGTCGTCGGTGGTATGGCAATGCCGTCGGATTTTATGGAAGTGGTCATCTGATAAACGACAACGTTATCCATTGGAGTTATGGAAATGCCATCGGATTTTATGGAAGCGGTCATCGAATAACCAACGGTTCTATTAATTTTTTTTTAAATACATATCCCGTGACTAACTATACCCATATCCTACATATTACTAAATGAGGAATTATCATTATTCATCATGACCTCCTCTCTTCACAAAGACATTATACCTTGTAATTATCATTCATCATTTGCTTCATTTCATTTCAACATGAAACAAGGAACCCTCAATTCTTGGGTTCATGTAGTTCAAGGTAGGAGTAAGTTACCCCAACACATAGAAGTTGAAGAAGTTGTTGAGGCCAAACTCCTGGAGGAGCATACCAAATTGGTCCAAGAACTTAACATGAAGGTGAGGTGGCATCCAACACCCTCATCTCCACCTTCAAATCCAATGCAAACAATGGTTTATTTTCTTCGAGACACCATAAGCCTCCCTAAATCAACTTTGGAAAGTGTGTGGTTTGTCTCTTTTCCTCCATTTTGGAGAATAGATAGATAGACTACATGCCCTTATGGATAAGTGGAATCTCTACTCCCTCCTCGTGTGATTTCTATCGATGTTGACTTCACTAGAGCCCAGTTTGCTAAAGGTGAAACAATTTCAAGAACAAGTAGTTGCAACTCCAAATACCAACAAATGGGTTGTTAATTAGAGACCTCAAGGTAGTTATAGAGATTCCCCCCTTGGATGGACCTAAGCAAGGTCTGTCAAATGAGACTTTGTTGAGATGAGAGTGAGGTATCCATTAGATGCTAGAACTATAATGGAATCTTTTAGTCTTACTTGGCTCAATTTACAATGCACTCAGACCATCAAATATTCTATTTTTTACAAAAAAACCCACTTGAGCCCCACCAAAACCATTACAAGCTACCTAAGTTATCATTGCTGTAATATCCCAATTTTGACCCCTCTTGCATTAAAATTGTACATGGTGTAAATATCGTAATTCAATCATGGTGAGGGGCTCAAGGCCAAGGCCCCACCATCGATTTAGTGTTTTATGTATTGGAAATTAAAATCGATGCATATGGTTCTTGTGCTAGCCAGGCACATTATAAATTGAGACATCATGTAAATATGCAATTTAATAAAATACCCACAACTAGATATGCAATGCAACAAGAGATGGGGGCATTATTTTACAAGGAATAGGGAGGGAAATTATTCAAACCCGTGATCCAATAGTTTTAAGCCAAATGTCAATGGGAGAACCCATAAACTCTCAACTACCCATTTTGTCTTATGCACACAATCATTTAATTCTTCCAGAAGTTGGTTGAGGTAGTTAATGCATTGGGAATGGAGAGGTAAGGCGGTCAATTTCGTATTGGGGCAAGCCATCATTTTTGGAAAATCATATCTTTGCTTATGGGGCAAGAAAATGCCCAGAAATTGGTGTCCAAACCATTCCTTACCCATGCGTTTCTCTTCCTCGCGCAACTAGAGCTAGCTGGGTGTTATCCTTCACATTTTTTCTCCAGTTTTTCTTCATCTATTCATGGCTGGGAACTCATTTTTGTATTGCTCAGTGGCTGGGAAGAGATATTCATGATTTCGGTGTTTGTAGAGGTTGTTTTTTCCCTATGAAGCCCATAAACATTTTCTAAAAATCGAATTGCTCTCCCAGGGTTGATTTCCCCATCTACCATTTCATTTTTGGTTTCCAAAACATTTCTTTTTTATTCATACCTAGCGCTTGTGTTTTGTTGTTATGTGAATCCTTGTTTTGGTCTGAATCGTTAGGAGTGGAAGAGGCCCAGAATTGGCTTGATAAACCTAGTGAAGAGAGAAAAACCTCATGAAAATATCAAAAGGGGCATGCTAATCTTCTATGCACACAAAATATTTACTCTACATCAACAAAAAAACACAAAGTGTCACTGATCTTACAAACAAAAGCAAACAAATCATGAAATACAAGGTTGCACTGAGGTGGAGTTTACAGTGCATCAGCACAACCTATAATTATGAAATTCATCCAACCATGTTTGTTATATCTATGGAAGGAAGCCTCTATGAGACCGACCATGCTTGATATAGAGGATTTTTAAATGCACGTCTTTGACAGTTCTTTTCCATCTCGATTTTCCACATTAAATCATTGTTTTGAGTCTGTTTTCCTAGTATCCAATCAAAACATAATTATGCAAGCTTTTCAAATTTCTCTTAAGTTACAAGTTGCACAACATGTTGAATGTTGCGTAACGGTTGAGTTCCATGGAAATGTTTCAAATTCACACAAATATGTTACATGTTCAATTCCAAGCAAGTATGAACAAGATGTATGCAATATTCAATGAGAAACATAAAGCCAAAAATTAAAGCTAGTTTCCAAAAGTAATTAAACGATATTTGGAAATGTTTTGCATCATACTACCATCACAACCCATAATGGTTGAGAGGGCACCAAATAAAATCATGATAATTGGTTGGAGTGCCATGTTTGTTTATTGTTCAACTTAAATGCAAGTTTATTGCTAGTAATAACAAACCAAACTCATTTATAACAAATTCCAAATTTGATAAGCCTATACTGTCTGCAAGATCTTATTGGTTTCTATTTCACATATGTTGATGCAATCCAAAGAAAAACATACGATATAAGAGATGTTGTCACTTCTAAACTCCTTTCCCCTTTAATTACAGGTGGAACATTGATGCCATAAGGAATGAACCCAACACCCATGAACCAACAAATGCACCAAGTATGTATGAGTGCAACAATTAAAAAGTAATCCACATGAATGCCAATAGTTCAATAAGGTAATTGTTGAAAAATATAACATGTTTGCAAACAAAAAGCATGGAATACTCACCCATATAAGCAAGCCCTTAAACGATTCTTGAGCCTTGAATATATAAAATAGATGCTTGCTATGAGTGAAATAGCTACCTAAAAAAGAACAGATAACAGTAAGGCATCAATTATTATCATATGTATTTAGCTACATAGAGTCTAAACCTTCATCTATTGACATCATGAAATACTATATACTCTGACAGCTTATAGGCTTATCCTGATTCCAAAATAAGTAGTAATCACTTTGCAAAATTGTTATAAAAGAGTGCAGCCAGCAAAGGAGGAAAACATTCCATGCTTAGATGGTTTTGTAGTTTTAATATAAGTTGTATGACTTGATGGATATAAATGGCAACAATTTAGGCATATTCCATGGCCCAGGGTTTCTATAACTGGGGATTTATTGGTTGAACTACAAGTTTGAGTTGAGGCATTAAAAATTTAACTGCTTTCGTTGATATTTTGAAAAGAAGATATGGCTATGTAAATATTGATGATAAGTGTTCCTTGATGGAAGATCAGCCTACTCCATCACAAGAGCCATTGGCACATGATGTTGTCGATCCGCTTGCTGCAGATATTGAAGAACTTGTGGTAGCACTTCATGAAAAAGTACTTGGTTGTCAAGATTCTAATGAAGACATTCAAACACCCATTACATCCTCCTTTGAAGACAAGGTTTTGGTAAGATACGCTCCATTTCAAATGTTTGAATTTGATGATGGAATTTTTTTATGATTTGAAGAGGATGGTTGTTGCAGAAAAACCCTTGGAAGAACAAGAAATTGCAGGTGGTTCCATAAATTTTTGTGATGGAGAAAGTGACCAGCAAAACCGCAATGATATTGACACTCTTGTATGCATTGATAGACATAGATGGAAGAGTGATTGCTGGTATTTTCATGAAGATCACATGTACAACACACCGACAGAAATTTTAGGGTTGAAGATTTAGATTTTATCTCTCGTGGTTTTGGACAGCCAAAGTATGTTCATATATGCAATGCGTTGTCTTTTATGTATCAATATCCATATATTTTCAGCAAAGGGGGAAATTTATTGTTGCATAAGTAGGAAAATTATCATGAATTAATGACCCTAAAGAAAATTTCCAACCATTTCCATCTTCCACTAGAGTACCTTCTTTACACATTAAAAATCAATGTAAATGTGCATTTTCATGACTTCCACATACTCAAGAATTGGGACAACAACAAAAGCAATCACTGATATGCGGTAGAGATTTTCAACCATCAAAACAAGGGGACCAAACCCTATTCTCAAATTTGATTTGCACAAATGTGTATTTTCATGACTGCCACATACTTGGGACAATAGCAGAAACAATCATTGATTTGTTAGCGATTTTCAGCCATCAAATCAAGGGGAACAAACACTACTCTCAAATATGATTTATTTTTCTAGATCTGTAACTTTAATGCCTTTAGCATGAGTTTAATTTGATAGTAGTTGTTGAGCATATAGTTGTCATTGATGTCAAAAGTGTTCACAAATGACAAAGTAATAACCAGTGGAGATGTTGGCAGAATGAAGGTTACAGGTATCCATAATAACAAAGGAATGACAAACAAACAACCCTATAGAAAGTTGAATGAGGATCAGTTTTTTTATAATCCGCAAAAGATCAAAAAGGACGGTGGGGATTGAGTCCGCAAACGAAGATCTGACGATCCAGGAGAGATCCATGACGAAAGTTGCAAGGGCGATAACAGATGTACAAAGATCCGTGAGATCCACGCCAAAAATTAAATCGGCGGTTGTAGAGAAGGCTGCAAAGATCCGACGGTTGGAAATATTGCAAAGGAAAAGTTGCGGGGAGGCAACTTTGGAAATTTGGTCAAGCATCCTGCAAGCCGCATGCAGAAAGAAAGTTGTGGGGAAGCAACTTTGGAAAGGTGGTCGAGTATCCTACATCCCACATTCCGCATCCCGCAATCTGGAAAGATCGGATGGCTGAGATTAGTTCTGCTAAAGAAGATCGACAGTGTGGAAAGGAACTTGCAGAAAGAAGCTTGCAAAAAGGAGCTTGCAGAAAGGAAAAAACAGACAGTTGACATCCTGCATCCCGCAAAATAGAAGATCAACGGTCAAGAAAATGCTTGACGAAGATCAACGGTGGGGATTCGTTGACGAGGAAACCATGTTGGGGAAATACGATTTCAAGAATAAATATGTAGAGTAGATCAATGGTCCAAAGAGATTCGAATATAAGATCAATGGTCTGGATGGTATCTGGAGAAAGAGAGTGCAAAAACACCAAACAACGATAAACAGGGCTGCGGAAACGAATTATGAGTCGTGGGAAGAATGAAACGTTGCCATTGCTAAAGAAGATGCGACGATTGAGTGTTTGGATGATGATTGGGTGTGTGTGTAAATAAACAGTCATGATTTGAAACGAAAGACCGCAGCAATGAAGAGTTGTGTTGATACGAAGTAAGTATAGGGTATTTAAATGAATGAATATGTAAATAATTAATTGTCTCTGTTAGTAAGTTTGATAGAATCTAGAGTGAATAGTTTACAGCTATTACAAAAGTCTTATAAAATCATATTAGGGTGGCAGGGTGGCGCTAGGGCAGGCCACAGGTATGCAGGGGGTCAAAGTCTCCTTTCCAGTCGTAGCTGGAGAACATAGTGCCATAGCATCCTTGTCTATAGAAGCAGGGAGAAAAACCATAGGGGTGTTGCAGCATCCTAGTTTGTAGTTGCAGGAAAAACCTAGGGTGTGCTTTGCATCCTTTCTGTAGTAGCAGATAAATAATATTGTAAAATTCATCTTACTAATGAGTTTATGTTGGTGGTTTTCTCTCTGAGGTTTCCACGATAAAATCTGTGTCTTAATTGTTGATTATTGTGTGTTTTAATTGAAAAAGGGTCAATATTGATTCACCCCCCCACTCTTAGTATTGTGGGATAAACCAACAATTGGTATCAGAGTAGGTTCCTTCACAACAGTTTAACCACTGGAAGGAATATCCCATCCAAAAATCACAATGGATCAACAAGAAGGTTTGGCCACTAACAAAACTCCACTATTTACCAGAGAAAATTACGCTTATCGGAGTGTAAGGATGAGGTGTCATCTAATGTCCCTGGGATGGAATGTTTGGGTAGCAACCCAACAAGATCATAAAATAGGAAACCAATACCCTACAGACACAGTTGAACTAGGTGAATATGAAGGTAATTCCAAGACTTAAACATAATCTTAAGTGGTTTAACAAACTCGGTATTCACTAAAGTGATGCAATGCACATCTGCCAAACAAGCATGGGACAAGTTGAAAATTATCTATGAAGGAGAATCTAAGGTCAAAGAATCTAAAATCCAAACATATAAAGTTCAATTTGAAAGTCTTAAAATGAAAGAAGAAGAGAATATTGGTGAATACCTTCTTCATGTAGATGAAGTTGTTAATGCAATCAAAGGCCTTGGAGGAAAATTAAAAGAGAAGGAAGTGGCAAGCAAGGTACTAAGAACATTACCAATGAGATATGATCCAAAGGTATCCACCTTAGAAGAACGATATGATCTTAAAAGGGTAACAATAGATGAGCTACCTGGAATCCTCACTTCTTATGAGATGAGAATAGGACAAAATGGATCTTTAAGAAAAGAAGCAGCTTTTAAAGCTTCCTTAAAAAATCAATCAGAAAACCCAAATGATGAGGAATCCTTTTTCATTAATAAACTTGGAAGAGGAACTAGAAAATACAAAGGGAAGTTACCCTTAAAGTGTTTTAATTGTGGAAGGATTGGACATTTTTCCTCTAAATGCACCTACATTAAACAAGATGAGAATGAAGAAAAGAAAACTTCGAAGTTAAAAATGGGTAAATCAAGAAACAAGAAAAAACACCATGGGAAAAAGAAAATTGTTTACACCATGGAAGATAGTGAAGTTGAAGAAACTAAAGTTTTATTCATGGGACTAGATACTAAAGCCTGAAATAGTGACTTAGATATGGAAGGAGAAGTAGACCTAAGAGCTAAACTTGTTAGTTCCCTTAACAAACTTGAGAAATGTAGGAAAAAGAATAGACAGTCAAATATTCTCATCATTCAGTTGGAAGCTCAACTCCTAGATTCCAAAAAGGTTGGGGAGGAACTAAACCTACAGCTCAAAAGAAGAATATAGGAGTCTAAAAAGCTTGCAGAAGAAATCATCCAATTCAATAGAAAGCTTAATGAAGGATCTATCAAATGAAAGTTTGAGAAGATCTCAAGGATTCTATATGACATTCTGAGTGGCCAAAGACCATCAGATGATAGGTCTGGTTTGGGTTTCGTTAAAGAAAAGAAGCCAAAGAGTTTTCCTGTCACAAATCAAGAGGGAAGTAAGAAAAGCTATGTTGAAGTACTAAAGACTCCAGCTAAAAAGTAAAGAAGCAAGAAAGATGGCTTAATTTCTCAAGATAAAAATAGAAATAATCTAGCACCCAAGAGACCAAATAAATATATACAGATCTTTTTAGGTCACTGCTTGGCTTGTAATAATTTTGGCCATAAAGCCTTAAATTGCAGAACTGAAAGAAAGGTTTATGAATTCAAGAAGAAGTCTTGAAGTAATGAGTCGAAAGGAAATAAGAATATTTTTACATTACTTCAAAAATATGACATAGAATGTTATAAATGTAATAACCATGGACATATGGCAAGAGATTGTAAACTGAAGACACATACAAGGAATATTGTTGCAATCAAACCTCAGAACACCAAACAAAAGAAGCATTGGAAAGAGAAGGAAGAAATGGAAAGTTACATGATTGCTTTATGTGAAACTAAAAGACAAAACTTATGGCACTTAGACAATGGTTGTTTAAAACATATGACCAGTGACTCAAGCAAATTCATAACACTAAAGGATAATAAGGGAAAAGTCACTTTTGGAGACAGTCTGTCTTCCAAAATAATCGGCAAGGAACAGTTGTTGTCAACAACAAGATCAAAGTAGAAAATTTTTTGCTAGTTGAAAACCTCAAGCCAAATCTTCTCAGTGTAGGTCAAACATGTGACCAAGGACATTTGTATCTTTGACTCATAAAAATGTGAAATCAAGAATATGAATTCAGGAAAGGTAGTTGGTATTGCCATTAGAGAAAATTTCAACTCAAAATGGGCCTTTCAACCCTAATTCAAATTCCATGTCATTATGTGTTATCCAATGAAATTGCTTCAAATTTGAAATACTGTAAAGGTCTTAAATAAATTTTTAATATAAATTTGGGGATAGGTATCATAAAAAAAACTACTTTTTTTGTTCGTATTTTCAACATATCTCCTTGTGTTTTTACTCAAATTTCATTCGGGAGAGCTCTTTGGATGCGGAATTAAATTCTGCATTCAAGGAGTACCCACTCGGTATACTTTTGAAGTACCCCACTACCCCAAAAACAAGAAATACCTAAAAAACCGTGATGAAGATGTTCATCACATTTTTTCAGGTATTTCTTGCTTTTGGGGTAGCGGGGTCCGTCAAAAGTATGTCGAGTGGTACTCGTTGGATGCGGAATTTTATTCTGCCTCCAAAGAGCTCTCCCGATCAAAATTTGAGTAAAAACACAGGGAGATATGTCGAAAATACGAACAAAAAAAGTAGTTTTTTTCTTTTCTGCCTCCAAAATTAATAAATATTGTTTTATTAATTTTCCTTAGAAGGCCCATTTTGAGTTGAAATTTCCTCTAATGTATGAGAAATGCAAACAATGTATACATCTTGGAAAATCAAAACCAAAGCTACTTAAGTATGGTAGATGAAAGTTGGTTATGGCACAGAAGGCTGGGACATTTAAGTTTTGACAATCTTACCAAAATAAGCACAAAGGAAGCTATAAGAGATCTACCAAAAATTGTTGTTCCTATAAACTCTGTATATAAACATTGTCAACATGGGAAGCAAACCAGAGCCAGTTTTAAAATAAAAGAACATATGACTTCACACCCTCTGGAAATAATACACACATACCTTTGTGGACCAACCAGAACTAAAATCCTGTAAAGAGATCACTATTTCATGTTGCTCATTGATGATTTCACAACGATGACATGGGTGGCATTCCTAAAATAAAAATCAAAATCCTTTGAAAAATTTAAAATCTTCAAGGCAATGGCTGAAAATGAGTCTGGTATGAAAATCAAGTGTCTTAGATCAGATAATGGGGGAGAATTTACTTCCAATGAGTTCAATGAATTCTGTGAATATCATGGAATTAGGAGACAATTTTCAGCTGCAAAAAATCCTCTGTAGAATGGGGTTGTTGAAAGGAAAAGCAGAGCAGTCCAAGAAGCTACCAGAACAATGCTTAATGAAGCAAAATTGTCAAATTCATTTTGGAGAGAAGTTGTATACACAGTTGTATACACACTTAACAGAGGGAAACTCAGAGTAAATAAGGATAACACCCCCTATGAATTATGGTATGGAATACCAGCCTCAGTCAAATATTTTAAAGTGTTTGGCAGTAGTTGTTACATCAAAATAAACGAGGACGAACATGGAAATTTTGACTCTAGGACTGATGAAGGGATCTTTCTAGGATATTCATCCACCAAAAAGGCATATAGATGTTTCAATAAAAGGTTACATAAAATTGTAGAAAGTGTTGATGTAAAACCAAGGAAAGAGGAAGATCCTGACAATATTAATACATGTGGTGATAAGATAGAAGAATTGCAAAAGGACAAGAGCATTCATAACAAAGAAAAAGACAAAGAGAAGGAAGATACACAGGAAGATGAAGAAGACTTCCCTAGACCTAACACTAAAACTCCATCTAGAAGGATACAAAAGGATCATCCAGAATCACAGATCATGGGTGATAAAAATGCTGGAGTTAAAACAAGAAGACAACTACCAAGTGTTGAACAAGCCCTACTCTCAATAGTAGAACCCAAGAACTTTACAAAAGCCAGCAAAAGTGATGAATGGGTCAAAGCCATGAATGAAGAACTAGACCAGATTAAGAAAAATGATACCTAGGAACTTGTCCCAAGACCTGAAGATAAGAACATTGTAGGAACCAAATGGATTTTTAAAAACAAGTTCAATCAAGATGGACAAGTAACAAGGAACAAAGCAAAGATTGGTTTGTAAGGGGTATGCCCAAGTGGAAGGTATTGATTTTCACGAAACTTATGCTCCTATAGCTCGACTTGAAGCAATCAGAATGTTTTTAGCACTGTCATGCCATAAAAACTTCAAAGTATATCAAATGGATCTCAAGTCTACATTCCTAAATGGAAAAATAGAAGAAGAAGTATATATTGAACACCCTAAAGGGTTTCTCTTGTTAGAGAACAATGACCATGTCTGTAAACTGAAACAAGCTCCAAGAGCATGGTTTTCAAGACTATATAGCTACTTAAAACAACAAGGTTTTAAAAGAGGAGTCACTGAAAGTAATCTTTACCTAAATATAGAAGATAAAAACATGATCATTGTTGTTGTCTATGTGGACGATATCATATTTGGAAGCAATATTCAAATCCTAAGTGTATATTTTGCCTCTGAAATGAAGAAAGAATTTAAAATGTCAATGTTGGGGGAATTAAATCTTTCTAGGATTGCAAGTTTACCAAACAAACGAAGGAATTTTCATCTCTCAAACTAAGTACATCAAAGATATGTTGAAATTTTTTATAATGGAAAATTTCAAACCTGTGGGTACTCCAATGGTCACCGGTTGCAAGTTAAGTAAGGATGATGAATCTCTGGAAGTAGATCATACCATGTTTAGATCCATGATCGACAGTCTATTATATGTAACAGCCACAAGTCCAGATGTGATGCAAGCTGTTGGATTGGTAGCTAGATTCCAGTCAGCTCCCAAGGAAACACATGTAACCTCAGTAAAAAGGATTTCAAATATCTAAAAGGCACTATGTAGTACAGTTTATGGTATCTTAAAGGACAAGACTTTACCCTAAAGGCGTTTACTGATGCAGATTGGGCAAGAAGTGTTGACGATCACAAAAGTACTGGTGGAGCAACATTTTTTCTAGGAAATTGTTTAGTATCATGGTCAAGTAAAAAAAAATCCTCTATTTCACTCTCTACAACATAAGCAGAATATATTGTTGTCGCCTCATGTTTCACTCAGGTTATTTGGATGAGACAAACCCTAGAAGATCTACTTGTAAAATACGAACATCCAACAGTGATCAAATGTGATAACACTAGTGCTATAAATATGTCTAAAAATCATATCATGCATTCTATGACAAAACATATACCAATCAAGTATCACTATATAAGAGAACTGGTATCTCAAAAAACTGTCAAATTAGAATACATTGACACAAAAGAACAAATTGTTGACATTTTCCCCAAACCACTACCTAAGTAATCCTTTGAGCGTCTTAGACAGAAAATGGGAGTAATTCTGTTACAAAAGTACTAAGAGGAGATAACTAAATATCAAGGTGAGAAATGTTGACAGGGGGAGATGTCAGACAAAAAAGTTCTTTGTCATTATTTTCAAAGGGGGAGAATGTTTAGAGGTTATCATCAATGACAAAAAGGGATATTGTTGAGCATATAGTTGTCATTGATGTCAAAAGTGTTCGCAAATGACAAAGGAATAACCAGTGGAGATGGTGGCAGACTGAAGGTTGCACTTATCTAGAATAACAAAGGAATGACAAACGAATAACCCTATAGCAAGTTGAATGACGATTGGTTTTTGTATAATCCACAAAAGATAAAAAAGGATGGTGGGGATTGAGTTAGCAGACGAAGATCTAACGGTCCAGGAGAGATCCGTGAGGAAAGATGCAAGGGCGATAATAGATCTACAAAGATCTGTGAGATCCGCGCCAAAAAGTAAATCAATGGTCGTAGAGAAGGCCATAAAGATCCGAGGGTTGGAAATATTGCGGAGGAAAAGTTGCAAGGAGGCAACTTTGGAAAGTTGGTCAAGCATCCTGCATCCCGCATGCAGAAATAAAGTTGTGGGGAAGTAACTTTGGAAGGTGGTCGAGTATCCTGCATCCCGAAATCTAGAAAGATCAAAAGGATGAGATCCATTCTGCTAAAGAAGATCGATGGTGCAAAAAGGAACATGCAAAAAGAAAGTTACGGGGAGGAAACTTTGGAAAGTTGTTCGAGGATCCCGCATCCTGCAATCTAGAAAGATCATACGGCTGAGATTAGTTCTACTAAAGTAGATTTACGGTGCGGTAAGGAACTTACGGAAAGGAGCGTGCAGAAAGGCAAAAACGGATAGTCGACATCCCGCATCCCGCGAAATAGAAGATCAGCAGTCAGGAAAATGCCCGATGAAGATCAACGGCGGGGATTCGTTGATGAGGAGACTGTGTTGGGGAAATGTGATTTCAAGAAGAAATATGAAGAATAGATCAACAGTCCGAAGAGATTCAAATATGAGATCAACGGTTCGGATGGTATCTAGAGAAGGAGGGTGTGGAAACTCCAAACGACGATAAACAGGGTTGCAGAAATGAATTCTAAGCCGTGGGAAGAATGAAACGTTGCCATTGCTAAAGAAGATGCAATGATTGAGCGGTTGGATGATAATTGGGTGTGTCTGTAAATAATCATTCATGATCCAAAATGAAAGAGCGCAACAATGAAGAGTTGTGTTGATACGAAGTAAGTATAGGGTATTTAAATGAATGAATATGTAAAGAATTAATTGTCTTTGTTAGTAAGTTTGATAGAGTCCAAAGTGAATAGTTTATAGCTATTCCAAAAGTCTAAGAAAATCATATTAGGGTGGCAGGGTGGCACTAGGGCAGGCCACAGGTATGCAGGGGGTCGAATCCTCCTTTCTAGTCGTAGCTGGAGAATGGAGTGTCGTAGATTACAACCCAGCTTATGAGACAAGGACTCCTTTGCAAACCGAGGATACTGATTTCTGCTGCTCCAAGAGGTCTTAGGCATACCACCATCATAACTTTGCTCTTCTAAGATTTATTGATTAGCCCGATCCCATGCCCTCTATTTATACATGGGAAAACATAGAGGTTTCGAAGGTTAGGATGGTTGAAACAGTTGACATAGTCATGGATTAAGGCTCAACTGATCTCGACTAATCATGATTTATTATTTTTAACATTGTATTAAGGTACACACGAGTATGTATATAGGAAATGCGCGTGTCACGTGCTCCTTGCTCAAAGTAAACTCGCGTGTTCAATGTACACGCAGGTTGCAATGCAAATAGTCACATGTGCAACCCTAATCTCCAAATAAAAATATATGAAGTTGGTCAAGAGATCATGTATCAATGGTCATGCACATCTATAGTGTTTGGGAAACTTCAGTTCTAATGTTATTTTGTGTCTTGACATATTGGATGTCAGTACTTGGATAGAGAAGTGTCATTTTGGTTGAGAATAGGACTGGGCCCTCCTCCCTCTTCCTGGCGACGACGAAATGTGACACGTTCTTCCCCGGAAGGTAGCCAATCAGCAAGTAGCATTGATTTTGGTCAACATCCTTATCCTCCAAGCCCATGTGAAGGCATTTAAAACCAGTACATGTATTAATTTTTTGAATGAATGGTTCACAGGAACCATGGAACAACTCCATGAACGCTCTTCTTCCCAGGATCTATTTCATTCAGTTCTGTGTTTCGAAGAAGCCTCTGTTGTATTTGGTAAGGTTTATGTTAAAGAGAATTCTGGTATAGTGTCTGTGGATGCGGGTATAGTGTCTACTTTTGCTTCTACGGATAGGGAAAAGAATAAAATTGATATAAAGAAAGAGAACAGTGGAGGTGAGGACCTGAAAAAAGACTTAGTTCAAGTCAAGACTGGAATTTCTCATCCCTTTGCTGGCAATATCAAGGTTTGTTCAGACAAAGAAGGGAACAACGTTCTCGACCATATAGGATCCGAGTTAGTTTGGGACGAGTCTCCCCAAGCTATTGGACACATGAAAAACACTATTCGGGATGTGGGTTTGATAGAACAAAGGAACAGAGTAAGTATTTGCTCCTGTTTTCCCGAAAACACCTAGCATCTCAAGTTTAGAAAATTCGCTACAGGTATACTCAGTTGTCGTGCAGGAAGATATGATAGGAAGAGGAGCCACCTGGAAGATATCCAGAATACCCTCAAGGACATAAATAAAAATATCAGTTGGTTGTATGATATTATCAACATAAGTGTGGAAGAAAATAGCAAAACTATGGAATGGATGGTTCGACAGATTGAAATTCAAGACTCTCGAATTGAAGACAACCATCGTGACCTCTATGAGGTAATGGGAAACATTGGCTACATGAAGGATGATTTGAAAAAAATGGTGGGCATGAATCAGGGAAGCTACATTCATGATAATTTGAACAAATACCATGCAATGGAGGAGGCTCTGAGTGGAGCATCTTGTCAAAGATAAGAAGGGCAAGGAGAAGGAGCAAGTCTAGCCCCATGGGTACTACATGTATTTTTGTTTTCTTGTTTTAGGAGTCTTTTACCATATATACCCCTCAAGGGGATTTAGAATTAGTTTTAGGCATAAAATTAATCTTGATTAAACTCTTATCAGTCTATCTTTCTCCTTTATTTTGGTCCCTCTAGAACTTTGCAGGTTACAGTCCTGCCATATTTGTAAACTTGGCTTCCTGCAGCTTTTTTATTAATACAATACATTCAAGGTTTTTGTTAAAAAAAAGAAGAAGGGACAACTAAAAGCAGTGATTCAAAAACCTTGTTGCTAAGTGGTAGAGAATTTCTCCAACAAATGAAGGACAATGAGGTAAATTTTGCTTTGATGTGTAAGCCTAATGTAGTGTTTATATGCACTAAAATTTCAGATTTTTCCTTTGAAATTCAATATATTTTAAATTAATATCATGAAATTGTTGTGGATGACATGCCTTATGAGTTTCCACCCAAAATAAGTATCAACTATCACATTGATCTGATACCTGGTGGCAAGTCTGCCTAATAAGCTTGCATATAGGATGACCCCTCATGAAAATGAAGGAATAAGGAAACAAATGCAGGAGATGCTAGATAAAGGGATTATCAAAGAAAGCATCGGTTCATGTGTTGTTCCAATAGTGATAATTCCAAATAAAGATGGTGGTTTGAGAATGTGTACATATTCAAGAGCAATAAACAAGATCATAGTCAAGTACATATTTATTTACCTTGTATTGATGATCTAATCGATTTCCCTAGTGCTAATTTTTTCTCCAAGTTAGATTTGAAGAGCGGATATCATCAAATTAGAATTAGAGAGGGAGATGAATGGAAGATAGCATTCAATACCAATGACGACTTATATGAATGGAAAGTAATGTCATTTGGGTTGTCAAATGCACCCAGTACTTTTATGAGGTTGATGAATGAAGTGTTGAATAACTTCATTGGAAAATTTGTTATAGTATATGTAGATGATATTATGATATATAGCCAAACCAAAGAGGATAATTTGAAGCATCTAAACCATGTTATGAGGAAGTTGTAGCAACAGAAATTGCTGATAAATTTGAAGAAATGCTCATTTGTGAAATCTGAATTGATTTATTTTGGTTTTGTTATTTCTGGAGAAGGGATAAAAATGGGCCTTGAGAAGGAAAAAGCAATCCAAGAGTGGCCTTCTCCCAGGAACATATTTGAGGTAAGAATTTTTTATGGGTTGTCAAGTTTCTATAGGAAATATATTAGAAACTTTAGCAAGATAAGTGCTCCAATCATTGAGACAATTAAAAAGGATAAACAACCATTTAAATGGATTATTGAAGCTGAAAGGAGTTTTTAGCTGTTGAAGAAAAAGATCATAGAGAGGGCCATCTTAATCTTACCATACTTTCAAAAACCTTTTCAAGTGTGATGCTAGTGGAGAATCTAGAGGAGCAGTCTCGAGTCAAGAGGAGAATCCCATAGTTTATTTCAATGAAAAATTAAATGAAGCAAGGAATAAATATTCATCCTATGACAAAAAATTATATTCTATAATTCAATCACTTAAGAAATGTAGACATTATTTAATGTATAGGGAGTTTGTTTTATATTTAGATAATCATGCCTTATAGTATATAATGCAACAACAAAAATTAAGTCAAAAACATGTTAAATGGGTTGAATATTTGCAGAATTTTACTTTTGTATTGAAGCATATCAGTGCAAAAGCTAACAAAATTGTTGATGCTTTGAGCAGAGGGACTTTGATGATGTAGGAGAGTCATATCCAAGTGATGGGATTCGATTTCATGGAGTTATATGAGGATGATGCAAATTTTAAATAAGTTTTTGAAGATTGCAAGAATCCAACAGAAAGGGACAGAATCCCGTGGTTGGACTATATGTGGGAAGATGGCTTATGGTTTAAAAACACTTAACTTTGTATTCCTAAATGCTCAATGAAAGAAAACTTAGTCAAAGAGAAGCACAGTGGAGGACTAAGTGGACATTTTGGTCATGACGAAAATTATGGGTAGCTAAAACATTTTTACTTATGGCCAAAGATTAGATCATATGTTCAAAACTATGTGAAAAATTGCAAAATATGTCAGCATGCAAAAGGTAAGAGTCAAAATACAGGTTTGTATACCCCACTTCCAATTCCCAGCAGGCCTTAGGATGCAGAGAGTATGTATTTTGTACTCAGTTTTCCAAAGACACAAAGAGGTAATGATTCGGTTTTTGTAGTGGTTGATAGATTTTCCAAAATGGCTCATTTTTTTTTTAAGACTAGTGATGCTACTCACATAGCTAATATGTTCTTTAAAGAAGTTGTGAGACTGCCTAAGATACCCAAAATTATTGTATCAAATAGATATAGTACGTTCATGGGACAGCTTTGGGAAACCTTATGGAACTTGGAATAGACTTGAACTTTACCTCAGCATATCACCCTCATACTGATGAACAGACTAAGGTGTTCAATAGGAGTCTAGGTAACATTTTGAGGAGCTTGATTGGAGAACATCCTAAGCAATGGGACCAGGTACTTTCCCAAGAATGATTTGCATACAATGATTCTCCCTATAGAAGTAGAGGACAAATTCCATTTCAAATTGTGTATGGAATGCATCCAAGAGTAATTGTGAACTCTGAAATTTAGGAAAACCTTAACAAAGGAGTGCAGATGGGGAAGATTTTGCTACAACCATGCAAGAAATTCAAGAAAAGGTGAAACAGAATCTACAGAAAAGTAGCCTCAAATACAAAAGCAAAGAATATTTGAAGAGAAGGGAGCAGAGTTTTGAGGTTGGAGAACTGGTCTTGGTACATTTGAGGAAAGAAAGGTTTCCAAAAAGGGAATATAACAAACTAAAATTTTAAAAAATTGGACCTAGTAAAATCCTCATAATATTTTCTAACAATGCCTATAAGGTTGAGTTTCCAAAACGAATAGGTATTTCACCAATATTTAATGTGGCAAATCTGTTTAAATACCATGTAGATGAAGTAGTTGAAGACAGTGGAGATAACCAGGGAAAACAACAGGTTTCATGGCAGCAACAGAGCCTCTACAACTAGAGAAGATTTTGGACAAAACGGTAAAGAAAAAGACCAAGGGAAAAGAGTATTTTGAGTATTTGGTGAAATGGGAAGGCCAACCACTTGAGGATTCATCATGGATGACTTCCACATTGTTACAAAAAAGTGGCCATATTGTTGAAGACCTCACGGACATGAGTCCATGAACAGTTTCAAGCATGGAAGTATGATGCAGGAGCATCATTTCATTTTATTTTATTTAGTTTCTATAAGTCTAGTTAGCCTAAGTCAATCCTAAATAGTAGTGTTACGGTTGAATGTAATAATGGAAATTGTGCCAAATGTTCTCTTGAATCTCTATAAGTTAGTTTAGGATTGTTTTAGGTTTGAATTAAGTTTCTACTTTAGGAGAAGAGATCCTATTTGTGTGGATCTTATAAGTTTGCATAGTTTCATTAAATATTGATGATTGTAACCTTGGGTTGGCTATTGGAATGAAAAATGAATAGGATATATATGCTCTAAAAGTTCTCAATCATTTTTGTTTCATTTATCCATTGGTGTGCAGTGATAATCCATTCTCTATATGTGTAATATCAATAGAGTTTATTTAAATATGATATTCTATTAACATGAAGGGAATTTGGTGCAATTGATCTTGGTAATGATCAATCGATCATGATATCTTATGTTTAAACCTTACTGATTGGTTCATTTCTGAGTAAAATATCATATTTCTATAGGTTTTAAACCTATGTAGAGAAGAAAAGCATACAAAATATTTAATCAAAATAGATATTAAACCATAGCATTCACACATAAAACACAAATATTTACCCTGGAAACCCTTAAACAAGAAAACCAACAAACCTTAGAGACACACCTCATATTTTCTCATTATCATTATGAATAACCCACAATACAATATAGGTATTCAGCAACATCCAATACCCTAATATGTTGACTTGGATTATAAAATAGACCTCAATTCCTTAACCGTGATTAAATTACATATTTTTACAAAATTCCAAAAAATAGCCAAAAACAACCCAAAATTCGGGCTCACTATGCTCGCGTCAAAAACAACCTACCAGCCGTTTATGTGAAGGTGCTGATAGGGATTGTCAGGAATTCCACTGACAGACGCACCTCCCCCTAACACACACATGCAAAGAATATAACATATACCCAACATTCTCCCACTTGTTTTTTTCTTTGCATAACAATGAGTCATGAACTCACAAGGCCATAGGTCCAAGGCGTCAATGCCCATAGATTCTCTACACCAAGAGAACTTCTATGTATTGACACACTTTGTTAATGAGTCTGCAACATTCTTTAAGGTGTCAACCTTCTCCATCATCACCTTCTTATCTTCAACCATATCTCTCACAAAGTGATATTGCACATCAGTATGCTTTGTCTTAGCATGATAAGCAGATTTCTTTTCCAGGAAGATTGCACTTTGGCTATCACAATCTAACCTTACACCTTTCTGTACAAACCCAACACTTGAACACAATCTCTACAACCATACTACTTTTGTGTTGGCATGTATTCATCTTCTGTAGTTGAGAGTGCAACCACAAGTTGTCTCTTGCTCATCTAATTGATAGCTCCTCCAAATACATTAAACACATATTCACTTGTATATATTCTACGATCAATATCTCCAGCCCATTCTGCATCAAAAAATCTATGTTCATCTATTACTTTGTCTGGTCCAGGTCTTCCTTAGTGGCAAACTGCATAATCTGTGGTGCCACACAAGTATTTGATGACCCTATTTACAGTTGTTCAATGTTCCTTCCCTGTATTTGACATATATTTGCTCAAAATTCCCATTGCATGAGCATTGTCTGGTCTAGTACATACCATTGCATACATAAAAATTCCAACTGCACTAGCATATGGAACTCGTAACATATCTCCTTCCTTGTCATGTGCCTTCAGACACTGCTCTACAGATAACTTTACACATACATGAATAAGGACCTTGATCGGCTTACTTTCCTGCATGTTGAATCTCTGTAGTATATCCTTGACATATTTTCTTTGATTTAATCAGATCTTCCAGTTTGCACAATCTCTTCTTATCTCCATTTCCAATATGAATTTTGCAGCACTAAGATATTTCATGTCAAATTTGGAAGACAACTAAGACTTCACCTCCTTTATAAAATCTTTGTTGTTTCCAATCAACAACATGTCATCAACATGCAGTACTATGTTAATGAAGTAATCACCAACTTGTTTGGATTATAAACAATGATCATCTTTGCTTCTCATAAACCCTAATCCAAGTATGTATGTGTCAAATTTTTGGTACCACATCCTTAGAGATTGCTTTAGACCATAAAGGGACTTATTTAGTTTACATACCATCTCTTTCCTTCCCTTTACTGTGAACCCTTATCGTTGTTTCATGTAGATTTCTTCTTCTAGATTACCATGTAAGAATGATGTCCTCACATCCATCTGCTCTACTTCAAGATCAAAAGTAGCAGCAATAGAAAGAAGAAATCTAATACAAGTTAATTTTGCAATTGGAGAAAATATTTCACCAAAATTAATCCCCTCTACCTGAGAATATCCCTTTGCAACCAAGAAGGATTTGTACTTCTCCACTTTACTTTTTGTGTTTAACTTATTTTTGAACAACCATTTGTTGCCAATGAATTTTCTTCCAGCTAGTAACTCAACTAGATCCCAAGATTTGTTTTTGTCCAAGGCATCCATTTCTTCAACTATGTCATTCTTCTAGATATCACTATCCTCTAAATCGGCAGCTTCTTTCACATTTCTAGGATCATCATCAATAATAGACAAAGCAAAATGAGAGCGAAAATCAAGAGGGGGATAGCTTTTTGGTTTCCTTCTTTCTCAAGATGATCTCCTCAAATTGGGGTATGAGGTTCTTCTTCTTCTAGTTCAGCTTCTTCTGATGAGTCAGATTCTTCACCTTCTAACTCAAACTCTATCTTCTCTGGTTACTTTTCCATTGAAATCACTTCTTGTATGGAGACTTCTTTGACCTCTCTAAACACAAAATCTCGACTGTAAACAGTCATCTTAATTAGAGGATTCAAAATCTTATAACCTTTCATGTCGTATTTATAGCCAATAAATATACATTTTTTAGCTTTGTTATCCAACTTGCTCATTTTCTCCTTTGGAACATGTATAAAAGCATCACAACCAAAAATTTTCAAATGCTTAATAGATGGTTTCTTACCAGTCCATACCTCTTGTGGAGTTTTTTCCACCAATACTAATGTGGGTGACCGATTTACCAAGTAACATGTTTTCTCCATTGCCTCTACTCAAAATCCTTGTCCTATCCCAGAATTGCTTAGCATGCGCATTGCCTTTTTCCATCAATGTCACATTCATCCTTTCAACAACTCCATTGAGGTGTATATGGAGTAGTCTTCTGCCTTTTTATGCCACACTTTTTACAAAATTCCTCAAATTCATTCTCACGGAACTCTCCACCGTTATATGTCCTCAACACCTTTATTTTATTTTATGTCTTGTTCTCTACAGGAGCCTTTAATTCTTTAAACTTCTCAAATACTTTATATTTCTTTTGAAGGAAATAAATCCATGTGTTCCTTGAGAAATCATCTATAAATGAAACATAATACACAGATCTACCTAATGATGGAACATACGCAGGTCCAAATAAATCATTGTGTATTAACTCTAGAATTCTTTTGCTCTTGTAGCACCACATGCAAATCTTTGTTGATAGTTTTTTCCATATATGCAATGTTCAAAGAAATCAAAATCCAAAGGGAAATAGGTCATACCTTCAACCATACCTTTACCTTGTAACGTTCGAAGTCCCTTTTCTCCAATGTTCCCCAATATTTGATGTCATAGCATCGTCTTTCCTCCTGATGTAGTCAGGGTTCTATCATCTTTATCTCCTTCCTCAAGCACAACAGAACTATTACATTCAGCAATGACGATGCTTCCCAATAGTTTGTATAGAGTTCCATACCGAACTCCCCTCATCAATACCATTGATCCTCGAACCATTTTGCAACCACTATCTCCACACACAGTCTTTACACCTGCAACATCCATCTTCCAAAAGATATCAAATTTCTCGCTAGATTTGAAATGTGTAGCACTCTAGGTAGAGTTCTAATCCTTCCATCCTTTAGTTTCACCTTGACTCTACCATGTCCAACAATATTGGCAGGTGAATCATATCCCAAGTACACATCTCCTCCATTGTACTTTTTATAATCACAGAACCACTCCCTATGAGGGGTCATATGACACTACGGACATAAGTCAATCAACCATATATCATGTTCTGAATGATTACCCGTGGAAGTTAGGTACACTTCCCCTCCTTCTTCTAAGGATATCTTTGCCTCTGTGGAAGGGATACCTCGTATCCATTTGCTTTCTCAACATTCCTAGATCTGCAATCATTTTTATAGTGTTCGGCTTTGCCACATTTCCAACACTTCCTTATTCCTTTTCCTAGGGATTTAGATCTACCCTTATATTTATATCTCCCCCCGTATCCTTTATTTTTGTTTCTACTTGGGGGAGACATATCACATAAAAGGAATCTATGCTATGATTATCCATGGTTTTTCACCTCATCTCTAACGATATTAGGGATGATATTATTTCATCAAATTTTAAGGTCGCTTGACTAGCACTACCTATTGCAACAATCAGGTTGTCCCAGGAATCTGGAAAAGAACACAATAATGTAATACATTTATCTTCTTTAGCCATTTCAATGCCAACAGAGGTTATTTCACCTACCAAATTATTGTATACATTCAGATGCTATGTCATTGTGTCATTTTCATCCATTTTGAGATGAAACAATTTCTTTTTCATAAACAACTTGTTCACAAGGGATTTTGATTGATACAAACTCCTTAGTTTCGCCCAAATATTTACCGCACTATCTTCACCAAATACGTTCAATAACACAGAGTCTGATAAGCACAATCTAATTGTACTCCTTGCCCTTCTTTCTAATTTATCCCAATCTTGTTGTGACGTTTTGGTGGGTTTTGTACCCAGATCTAGAGCAATCCATTGTTCTAGATCTACAAGATCCTCCATTTTGAGATTCCATAGCTCAAAGTTATGGTCATTAAATTTCTCGATCTCAATTCTTGAACTGCTTGCCATTCTCTTTCAAAGCACAAATCAACACTGCAAAGGTCCCACTGAACCCAGGTTTATCACAGATCCAAGATCTATCAACCACGTCAAACCCT
Source organism: Pseudotsuga menziesii (assembly GCA_001517045.1). Taxonomy (NCBI): domain Eukaryota; kingdom Viridiplantae; phylum Streptophyta; class Pinopsida; order Pinales; family Pinaceae; genus Pseudotsuga; species Pseudotsuga menziesii. The sequence continues at coordinate 152,420 of LPNX011012425.1, forward strand.
CAGCAACAAAGGCATCCCCTTGATGCCAATAATCGAGCTCCAATACCACATGTAAGTCTTAAACCTATATAGAGAAGCAAAGTATACATATTATTTAAGAAAAACATATATTACACCACAACATTCACACATAAAACATAGAGATTTACTCTGAAAACCCTTAACCGAGAAAACCAGCAAACCTTGGAGCCACGCCTATTATTTTCTCATTATCATTATGAATAAATCACAATATAATATAGGTATTCTGCAACATCCAATACCCTGATCCATTAACCCAGATTAGAAAATAGACCCCAATCCCTTAACCGGGATTAAATTACATATTTTATAAAATTCTCAAAAATAGCCAAAAACAACCCAAAATTTCAGATAGCCTATCGACTTGTTTTCGTAAAGGTGTCGACAGGGATCATCAAGCATGTCGTAGACAAGCACACCTTCTCCATACACACACATGCAAAGAATATAACATATACCCAATGTTAGTTTTGGTGTTTGCTCATATCTTTGAATGTGTTTCTTTTTATTGGATGGTGTTCTTAGTTTATATTTTATTTTTTTGATCTATCAGGTTTTATAACCTTGATGCACATAACGACAACTAAATCTTAGATTGCATTGTTAGAGTTCATACCTCCCTTAGTGGTAATCTCATCTTTCTTCCCACGGTTTTTTATTCCACTTTCCCTCACATTGTCCCCCTCCATATTATTATTTGTCCAATCGAAAAGAGGATAGCAATGTACTAAATATCAGATTTTTAAAGCTTATGCAGTTAAAAATGTTATCCATCTAGTAATTCAAGAAGAGCCGCATCAGATTAAGAAAGTTGAACTTTCCAATTCTAATGCAACTCTTCCCAAAGTTCTAAATGGATAACAATGTACTAAATAGTTCTTGATTGGTGATTGAAGCACATTGTCTTCAATGTTCATATAAAACTCGTCAATGTTTAAAATACAATGTTGCCGCGGAGATAATATTGTAGTATACACAAATATTGTTCAAATTAAGATTATGGGCATCAACAAATATTGCATTTTGTCAGGATGCAAATTTCAGTGTTCAAATTGGTGATTTGCTGCAGAAGCCATGTCTGAGTAACTCCCAAGTCCTCCACCCTAATAATCTCACCGTCTCTGAATTATTTTTTTAAATGGCAAATTCAAATAGTAAAAATTATTCATCTTACCCTATGTGCAGTGACTTGATGTTAAAGTTTGGATGTGTACATACACTTACCCCTTTGGATGTGAACATGTGACCTCCTAGGAGGAAACACATGTTATTAACCATTACGCTCACTCAAGTTGTATAAGAAATTTTTAGTGTGTATTTGGCTACAAACTAATTGGAATGAATTTTTCATAACTTACCATTTTTTTGGCATTTGCATATATTGTTATATGGGTTTCTTTTTATTGCATGTTGATATCATTAATGATTTAATTTTCTTATTATAAAAATGTTTTACAATAATGATGCCAATCATATCACTTGTGTGGAAATTGAACCCAAGAGATAGAACAATTACACTCACAAAATTGCTAATCAAACATGAAAAATTCACACCAAAGGAGACTGAAATTGGAGCATAACACTAATCTGTATTGAGTAAGTGTACAATAGCCAACCTTATGAAGTAATAGGCTGCTGTAATATATAATTACATGAGAGAATCGAATGCATAAATATGCCATTCGAAATAGTCAAAAAGCAGGCTTACCAAAACTAGTCAAATCCCCCATAGGTGCATAAAGCAATTTCCAAATCTAGGTAGATGCTCACGAATTGGCTAAGTCAAGTGGGGAAACTAAAGAGGGATGGAAAGACAACTCATACATGCTTTTATTTGGAGAAAAGGAGGGAGGATGATGTGGGAAAAAAACAAGGCAACTACACCTAGTCTAGCTTTTCCTTTTGCCTTAATTCAGAAATAAAACAAGGCAGCGTTTCAAAAAAAGCAGATATGTGCTTTAGATAATCTAGAATAAAGCAAACATGCTAAATTGGGTTTTTAAGATGTTTCCGAAGCGCTCCATGACTCAGTTTTAGCATGTGTTGACTTCTAGGACATGTAGAAGGCAACTAGCATAGAATGGAATTTAAGAAACTAGGTAATAAGACAAAAATAATTAAATTAATGTCTAATGTAGGTAACTATGGGTTGATTATTCTAACAGGTAGTCTCCTTGAGATTGCACTTCACAAAGTGGCAATATCTTTACCATTTTATGGTATTATGTTGCACTTATCTCATCCCACAATTATGGGAATCAACAAATTAATAAACATCAAATATTAAAATTCTCAAACATTGAAAATACATAACATTAAGATTATTGTTTTCTCTGGTACAACGTACAAGAAAGCATGCCAAGTCCCAAGTCTAAATTCAAAATATAAGTCTTAATTCTCTTACTTCTAAAGAAAATAAATTGTCTTAAATAATAAATTCAAATAGTGTGAAGCATCCTTGCTCAATTTTCCATCTTCAATATGTATATGCATGGTGTTTAACTCACAAAACAAGTTATCCTATGTGACCAGTAATTTTAAAATTTGCATACTTTGTTACGAGCCAACTGAAACAGATTTTTTCATTTGTATTTTTTCTTTGATGTTCACTCCTATCTCAATGTTTTCTTTCCTTTTGCAACGCAACATTCTCAATAACAATTTTTGTAATGTGTCTACAAACTCTTAATCAAACATGCTCTTGTCCCATCAAACCTCAACTCACAAAAGAGACAAGGAAGTTGCAAATGCATTGGCTAGGATCATTTCTAGTTGCAGACATTAGAGATTTAGGTGTAGTTCACCTTGCTCAGTTAGATGGTGTCCTTCAACTAGGATGGATTAATGTTTCCCTCCTAAAACCCTATGTTTAAATTCCTTGAGATTCTTCTGAGATACTCCTCTAACACAAAGTTTAGTATGTTAGTACAACTTTTGGTTTTATATGTATTCTTGAGTCTGTAAGTCCCTCTTTTATGTTTGTCCACATTCATATTGTTCCCTTACATGCACTAGCATACATTGTTGTCTCCCTTGCTAGATTGTAGGCACTTTGCCTCATCTCTTGAGGGAATATGAATATAGTTATGAGGTGTGCCACATGAGAAATGATGGATTGGTGCATTGGGGATCGTAAGAGCCTCATATCTCAGGTTGTAGTTGCATATGTGGGGGATCTGACTCTGGTTACGAGAGCATTTTTTGTTCCTTCTTCTTTGAGCATGTACCATCACTTAATCCCTAATATATGCAAGACAAACCCACTTAATCAAAGGGATAAACATGTCACGTCTATGGTTTGAGGGAGATAAACCTTAGTGGAAAGAACATCACCATCCCAACTTAACAAACAAGTTGACAGCATATGTTAAATTATCATGTGCACATTTAAAAAGAGCAATTCCTATATTTTTGTATTTTTTATTAACATTCTCAAAGTTATAATTTAGAGACCCCAAAATATTTTTCCTTTGTATCACTCATGCTACTCCATTATCAATACATAATATAATATATTTAAATCCCCATGTTACTCCCTCCAATCAAATTTTTATTGACATATAAATTTGCTAAAAACATAATATTGTCAAGCATTTATTAGGACAAGATAAAATTGGTTTATATAAGAACATATTCCCTTTCAAATGTAAAGGTGAAAGTGACCAAGTGATTTAAAATGTTCCTTACAAGGTAGAGTAATTTCCTAAAACCTTTTATCATACACTAAAAACGTATTTTTACAAACAAACAAACAAAAAAATTGATTTTTCATATCTAATTTTTGCCTAAAAAAAAGCATTTTGATTAGACATTCCGTATAAAAGAGATGCAAGTTTCAAAGACTTTAATTGGACTTTAAAATAAATTTGAACAAAAAGCAATTACATATCAAGCATCACATTACACATATACCTTAGATGCTTGGCCTCAAATCCAAAAAATCCAAATAGTTATAAAAGCATACCACTTACTTACCTATGAATATTGAATTGCTTACTCTCCATCCAAATATTAATAGAAAATCACCCTACATGTGTTTACCCTAAGTCCAAATACTTAGGGAAACATGCAACGTACTTCCCATCATTCAATGAATTTCCTACTCTAAATCCAAATATTTATAGAAAATATTTCCTCGCATATTTATCTATGAACACATGAAATGCTTACTCTCAATCCAACTCTGTATACGAAATCACCACATGTACTCGTGAGCCAATGAAATTCTTACCCTCAAAAACATTACCTAACCATCAATGAAATCCTTACCCTTAATCCAAACAAATATTTATAAATAAGCAAATCACATTGTGAGATTGAAATACATTTTTTTTTACTCGTATGATCGTTAGCTTGCTTCAAAATCACCGTCTTTGACTTCACTGATTGGACTTGTGACAAGTATTTTTATGTGGCCAACTCATCATTGATTAATATTTGTATCACTTTATGGAAGCGTTACGAATAGGGATAATTAGGTTCCCTTGGATGGGGCTCTAAGGGAACCTATCCGGATTAGGAAAGGCCAATTTAGGAATAGTGTTGCCCATCAAGTTTTTGGGCTTCGACATACTTAACAATGCCCTACACCATCAAATTATATAATCAATAAACCTCTACTCTGTGGAATTTGAGCACTCAAGTTGTTACCAAATTGAGAAATTGCATTATAATTTTAGTGAGTGAAATCTGTATAATTTATATAATTTGCTCAATCACGAAAGTAGGTTCCTCTCTAGATAACTCTAGAGATAAATTGAAACTTCTAATTACATAGAATACAACATAGGACTCATCACGCCTAATTTCTTTGAAGGTATCCCTATAATTTTGGATGGTGAATTCTACCTTCCACTTTGAAAAACCCTAATAGAAATATCAGCATGAAAAGATAAAAGACAACCTTGAACATACGAAACAGATATCAAGTGTGTATCATAATACCATGCACATTTCATATAGAATGTCACAAGTTCCTCTACAAAATGTTTGTGATTGCTTGTATCAGATGTGCATGCATAAATGCTACAGACATATCAAAATACAAAATAGCTATTCACCTTGCGAGAGAATGCTCTACAAGATATGAGGAGAGTTGTGCATTGTGGAGGAGGGCTACAAGCCCTAGATAGCATGTGATAACTTAGTTTACTATTCGGAGTATTGGAGATGGTTCAAGGACACCTAGAGCTTCGATAGTGTTCTTGCGGGCATGTAGTTGCCGCAATGGAGTACTTGACTTTGGAGGATGGATGGAGTCCGTGGAGGCTCGAGATGGAGTTGTGTGGACTTGCCTTGCATAGCTACATCACCTTGAGTCACTATTGTGCACAACATCATCATTGGAACTTCACACATGTCCTCTAAAAGAAGAGTGCCTCACTTATGTGGCTTACTTATGTTTAGTAGGCTTGCTTTTAAGGCTTAGGCCAACCTGTGTTATTTTGTTGGCCTCTCTTACCTCTAATTAAAATAGAGGGAGGAAAGAGCCTTTCAAAGCAATACATAACATCACACATTCATTTGTATCTCTTCTTTGGAATGCTCTATTAGTGATGCACTAGGGTTCATGAAGAAACCCTAGCGGAGCATGAGGAGGAGGTGGATGACTCAAAATTCTTCATTGTACATTTGATCTCTCTCTTGAGCGGTAGGGTTTCTTGGTCGCATAGAGCATCTTGGATTCTAGGGTTAGGGTTTCATCCCTTGCAGGCTAGAGATTAGAGTTTGGAAACCCTTGGATAAATTCAGGGGAAAAGAGGACATCTTGCCTTGGAGATGGTGTTGGAGAGATTCTTGCACTTGGATGAGCTATGTATGTACTTCATTCATTGAGCATATATATACGAGATTTCCAACTTTCTACATATTGTGTATATTGCAAATTTGATTTCAGCATTTTCTCTTCTTAGGATGCATATTTCTAGCTCTTAATTGTCTTCTTGATTTGAAACACTTAAAAGAGAAAATTGTTGAGGGACATAACACTAAGATTGAAGATAATGGTATAGCCATCTATCATTGTTGTGTTTGCTATTATATATGTCGTATAAGAAGAGTTTTCAACTCTTGTTTATGCATATGAAGTAGCCCTAGAGGGATGGAAACTCATTGGGATTATTCATATATTTTCTATTCGAATTGTCATGATTGATAAGATGTTTTACACATTAATTTATATAAACCCTAAAGGCTGAAATTCTAGGGTTAAATTCCGAGGAATCTTGTCGAAAGAAGGTAAATTTTCAAATTTTCATCAATTTCTTGATGCATATGAAATTTCAACAAGACCAAGATAAGCTTGAAGGGAACTTGGCAAGATAGAGTAGATTGTCGCAAACAACCTCATCCATAGGCATGGACTATGCATGGCAAACGAAGTGGCAAGAAGAACTGAATGCCATATATCTGACTTGAGTAGACTCAGTTGGGTGCACATTTGCTGGGAAAACTAAATGGGTGCACTTCATTGGATGCAAATAAACAAAGAGCACTAGGGCACATGACACATTGATGGATGTTCGATTTGTGCAATTGTTGGGCACATCTTTTGGGTGCACTTCGACATAAGACAACCAACACACTTGGAGACACCTTGCCAAAAGCACTTCCTGGGCACATTTGGGTGTAGCTTGTCAAATGCACTTTGGGCACACTTGTGACAAGCACCTTCGAATGCACTTGCTAAAAACACTTGTGATGGGCACATTCAAATGTCGTTGCCAAGCACACTTACGATGGTTTCACCCACTAGGCACACACGCGACAAAGGCGTATCCAGTGGATGCACCTATCAGGCACACTTGAGATGAACGCAGATGTGATGGGTGCTCTTGTGGGCTTTGGGTGCCATATGTACTTGTGATCGTGTGGCACAACAAGCACAACACCATTGGAAATGGATGTCGACAGACAAGTCATGAGGGCAAAATTGAGTTGGATGTAGACACTTAGGTCCACTTAGACTTGGAGGGGCTTGCATGAGTTTGGCAAGATTCATATATAGTGGATGCATCAAAGTGGATAAGACATTCATTCATCATCTTTGGCAAGTGATTCATTCACACAAGTTAAAAGTGAGCTCTACAATTGTGCTAAGTTATAGGTTTTGCATGGTTAGGTGAATTTGTACTGGTTGAGTGAAAAACGAAGAGGTGAATAGGACCTACACGAGACAGGCCTACAATGGTTTTAGGGGTAGGTTTGTACAAGACTATTGAGCATTGGTAGAAGGTTATTTTGTTTAGATTCATTGTACTTATGTAAAATAGGGGCAAGCAAGTGGCCTTCCTCCCTTTTTGTACAATATAAACATTCTTCCTATAAATAGAGTTTAAGGCATCTACGTAAGTGTCGAATGTACATGCGTATGTGTATTGTGGCTCATTTATTGGGATGAATGTTGTTCTATTTCCTACGATGCTCTATTTTGGTTAACTATTGACATTGGCCAAGTGTTTAATCTTGTTATGTATAAGTATCACTAGGATGTTTTGAAGACTATGGTTGGACACATGTCAAATTGTTGAATAAACTTGGGGTTGTTGTGTCACTCTTCACCACTGTCACTCCCATGACAGGTAGTACCATAGCAAAGTTGGGAACTTTTATCCATTGTCTCTTCTTCGACAATGGTTTGCAGACCACTTTGTGGACTATTCTTCATGCTTGGGAAAACTCAAAAGCATGGCACCGACCTTGAGGAAAGTTGGCAGGCAATTGTGAAAGGTGGCTTGAAAATCACAATCGCAAAATATGTTCCTGGGCTCTGCAGGAATCTAGGGTAGTACATCTACATAGAACTTGGGCATGCAGGCACTCTTCACTGTGACTTGGAAGGAAGTAGAAGACTTCCTTCCAAGTGGACAAGAGAAAGATTGAGGCAACATGTGAACCAAGTCTAGAGGCTTGGACAAACTTTTTAAAGGTGCCAAGAAGGGTTGAACCATTTATGGGTTGCAACATGGATGACACAAAGGAAGAGTCATGGAAGACCAAGAGGAAAGCTGCAACCATGGAATGAGTGCGTTGAGATCTAAAGATCCTTGAGATGTACCAGGCACATGTGATAAAGCTAGACCAAGTTAAAGTGCGGCTAAAGCTTCAGCTCTAAAGCTGCAAAGTTTGACACATCAAGTGGAAACCTAGTCATTGTGGTTAGAATTATTCAAAGGAAGGAAACCAACTTTGCAACAAGGAAGCATACAGAATTGCCTAATTCCAAAGGTAAGGATGTTGCTTGGTTTTTTTTTTGCGACCAAGATAATTTTCCATTGCTTGTCCTTTAAAGGAAGAGTTGGGAGACTAGAGAATTTTGAGAAGCAAGCCATAGATTCTTTTCCCATTAAACCTCAAAGATGGAAGCATTATGTGGATGATACGGATGTAGTATGGCCACATGGAAAGGATATCCTAGATAGATTCTTCAACCACCTCAACATTCGAATTGATAGCATAAAATTTACAATGGAATTTGAGAAAGATAATTGTATACCCTTCCTCAACGTATTGATCTCTAAAAAAGAAGACGACTCAATTGTGCACCAAGTTTACATGAAGAGGACGCATACTAAAAGGTATCTACATGCTAACTCCCATCATTTTCCACCACAAAAGATCGGAGTAATCAACACCTTGGTGTCTATAGCACTAAGAATCTCTAATAAAGAGCACTTAGAGTAGGAGATAAAATACTTATCACAAGTATTTAAGGAAAATGGCTATGAAAACAAGTAGTTCAAAAAGGTTGTAATGAATGCCAAAAGGATTTGTGTCAAAAAGAATAAAAAAGGAAAGGACGTCAACATAAAAAATAGTTGAGAACTAGCGCAAACATGTTTCTCTTAGTGAGAGGTTTTGAATTTTTTGGTTGGCTCATCACACTTAGAAAACTTTAGACAAGTTGTTGAAGCATTTGAAGGTAGTGGTTGTGATGGCCATCTGCCACCCTCTTCTCGTCGGCAATTTCTTTAGGTGGATTATTGCCTAGGAAGAATGGTGATGGAGCCTAAGCATACTAGAAAAGGTGTCAAGATTAGTAAGGAAGTTAGAAGGGTTATATTACAAAGGGCAACTTGATAGTTCAGGAAGGGTTGAAGACCTTCCTATTGTTGATCAAGTTGTGAACTTAAGCAAGGGATTAGGTGCAGGAAAACCTTGTAGCAACAATAGTTGCAAAGGTCAACAACAAAGGCACACACAATGATGTGATTCATTGCACGCAGAATTGTGCACAAAATGATGCAAACCAAAGGGATGTCTCATTCTTAAAAAAAATAGTTTAAGTGTTAGGTCTAATTGTTAACATTTTGTAGCTCGGAGCTGCTCCTGCATCAGGTGCCTAGGTGCAGGAGTTTGAGGTGATGTGAAGTCTCATTTAATGTCATTAAAGTGACTTTATTAATGTGCATTTATTAAAGTACCTTTTTTATGTGACTTTATGATATAAAAGTGAGGTTCACTTTATTATGTTTATAAAGTGACTTTAAGTCATAAAGTGTACTTCTATAATATTTAGGGAAAAGTGATTTTTCGAAAAGAAAAGATTTAGTGTATAGTTCACTTAGAAAACTTAAGTGAACTTGAGATTGGATCCCAGCCATGGATTTTGAGATCAAGATTTAAACTCAACCATGGAATTTGAAAAGTCATGTACATTACCCTAATGAGGGAAATAAAAGAGTAATGAGACTTCATTTGCAAACATCCAAGAAGTGAATTTTTGGAGAGGCGTGATTCTCAAGGTGGCTTGAGTTCCAAGGGGAGAGGAGAGGAAGAGGAATGCACTTCCAAGAGAGGATTTTGGAAGAGAAAGAGGGCACAATTTCTTAGAAAACATTTCAGTGAGCGGCAGAGAAGAGAATGGCAGCAGCAGAAGCTAGCACATTTTCCAAGGTGTGGGATCATTTATCAGCTCAAAGATCAAGGCATCCAACACACATTTTGATGAGAGATACTGGGTGTGATTTCCCAGTAAGCTAGCACGTTTTTTCAATAACTTCGTACTGTTGTAGGTGACTGCACAGAAAATGAGGCATAGTGGGCATTGTTTTCGAGTGTAGAGAATTTAATGTTGAGTATTCTGTACAGTTGGCTGAGAATGTACTGCTGATTTGACTGAGCAGAAAAGTGAAGAGAACAAAAATGCATGAGGTCTGTCCTAGGACGCCAGTCTACACACTTTCCTAGGCTAAATATTGCACAAAGTTTGAGGTAGATTTTATGCTCATATTTTGAGAAATTTGTTGTACAGTACTGGAAAATAATTATGTATTTACCTGTTGTTGTAACTCTGAGAAAAAGTGTTGTTAATGAATAAAATTCTAGGACTAGTTTTCCCCAAAGTGTGGGGTTTTTTCCAGGGTCAAAGTTGGACCAAAATTTATGTCTTAAAATGACTGTTGTTCACCATTCTTGAGCATTAAATTCACTTACAACCTGCTGATATATTTAATTTCTGCTGCAAAAATGTGTTCATTAACAATATATCAGTCCTATAATGCATCTATTTTTACTTGTGTAAAGTGGAATGTGACTAGATCATTATCATTGGCTGATATCAGAGGTTCATGAATTGTTTGACGAAAATTCTCTATGGTTGTGTGTAAACAACAGTGTGAATTTTCCTTGTTTTTTAACACTAATAAGTGCACAAAGACACTCACCCAACAAGACTCTTAGTTGCAGTACAATAGCATGAATGAAGAACAAGTTCAGCCTTACATGAGTTAAGTGCTCTTCTACTTCATAAATATTAGCAAGTTGAGGGTGACACACATGTTGCTTCATTTGCAAAGCCTAAAAGAGTTCATTGAGACTCATCCACCAACCATGGGGTTGAGTAATCAACGCAAAGCAAGTCAAGGAGAGGCAGCAAATGGCAAAGGTGAATGAGGTACCTTTGTGACAGTTTTGGGGCAAGTGTGGTGACCTTTCCTTAGTCCAAAGAAGTTATGCAAAGAAGATTGAATTGCAAAAGGAAGTGAATATTATGAACTGACTATTATGAACCTAAGGATGTGCATTCTCATAGGTTATCCACGATCGTTAGCTAAATCACCCAATTAGTTTGAGGCATGAGCAACCAAATGTGTAGATGCATGATATATTTTACCAAGTATGGAAGCAATAGTAAATCATAAGTGTGCAACACTTGGACAATTGCACAACCTTCTTAGTGGAGATTGGGTTGCCGCAACAATAGAATACAGGTCATGATTGCAGCAAGAGGCAACAATCGCGACAGTGGAATCCAAGACACATTGTTGAAAAAGTTGGGAAAAGATGCTTTGTTTAAATGGAGTATTGGACAATGAGCAGTTTCCCAAGTATTCTGGTAGAGACAGAGTGGAGTGGTTGGAGAAGCCAACTACAGACAGATGCACGAGTCTAGGCAAAAGACTTGGAGGATAGAAAGTTCTTTTGGATGTTGTCGAGGACGACCATGAATTTTGGTGGGGAAGTATGTAAGGCGTTAGCCTTGAGAGGCTTCAAGCACCTCCACCACACGATCACATTAGTGGTTGTTGGACGACATGGACAAGAATAAAATGAGGTTGATTGCTAGATGAGCCGATTTCGAGGTGCCTTGAACAATCGACAAAGAACACCATAGACATGTCGAGCACCCTTACACAAAGGCAAGGCACACCACAGACATTGGCTACTCACATTAGTTGCACAGACCAAGAGAAGCTTAGAGGGAACTTGGTAATGAAAATTGTGTAACTTTGGAATATATTCTTCTTGTATTCTTGATGTGTCATTGATGTATTATTATTGTACTCCCTTTAGGGATATTATTATTGTATTCAAACTTGTAAATAACCTTGAAAGAATCAATGTAAACCCTATTAGTTGGGTTGGCCCAGAAGAATCGTGTATTCAATCTTGTAAAGAACCTTGAAAGAATCAATGTAAACCATATTAGTTGGGTCGGACCAGAAGAATCCAAAAACAACATATTTAATGAAGTCGGCCCTAGCAATTAGAGAATTCAGCCCCATGGGGGTAAGTCTCTTGGAAGACAGGTATAAATAGAGAGAGGGCACCTCTCATTTGGACACATCACTCAATCAAGCAAGTTCGCTTTGGAGAAGAGTAGTTGCTTTGTGAAGACATCTTATTCTTGGGGTTTTCTATCTTATCTTATTCTCGGGATATATGTGTGGAAGAGCATTTAATTCTCGGTTGTACTAGAAAAAATTGTACTTAATGACGAATCTATACTGAGGAAGTTTGTTGGGTTTTCTTCCCTTGAAGGGTTTCCAAAGGAGAAATCTTTGTGTACTTTTGTTTTGTGGTACTTGTCTTTATTTTAGTGATCCTATTGTGATATAGTGCAAATTGTTTGAAGATCTAATATAACCATCATTAAAGTATAAAATTCTAACATGGTATCAAATCCATCTTGAAAGAAGCCAATGTGCATCTGTAACTAACAAAAGTTGGAAACTAGGATTTTATGTTATGGGATCTTCCCTCCATATATCAGCTTGAAAAGAAGGTCAAATCAACTCGCCCTAGGAGGGCACATCTTCCTGTGGAGGCAGATTCCATATTGGATAATTTTCAATTTTGGCCCTAACACTACTGTTGGGAAAACTAGGGCATCATATTTTTTGCAATTATATCTTCAAATTCAGAAGAAGAGGGCCATTAATCCACTCGCCTTGAGGAGGTGGATCTCTCTCTCGAGTCATATTTTCAAGACTCCAAAGTTGAAAAAAATTAGGGTTTCTCCTGCAAACCCTAGAATCAAGTGAAAGCAATTTTCAGAAGGCATGGAGCAAGCACTTGGTTCAAGCATTCATATTGGTAAGAAATATTCTCTTTGTTTCCATTTGAGGTTCTCATTTTTCATTAAGATGACAAGAAATACCAAGATTGGAGACAAGCTTGAAGGAGCTGAGAACTTCTAGGCATGGAAGTATAGAGTGCTTCTCATATGAGAAGGACATGACTTGGAAAACTATGTCAAAGAATAAGTTGCAGAGCCAAAGGGAGATGAAGACAAGGCTAAACACAAGAAGAATATGGTCAAGGCCAAGAGTATCATTGCTGACTCCATCAAAAAACACTTGATCGCACATGTTTCCTCCTTGAAGACTCCTAAGGAGATGTTTGATGCATTGACCAGTTTGTATCAAAGAAAGAACATTATAAGGAAGATGATCTTCAGAACTCAACTCAAGGGTGCGAAGATGTAGAACTCGGAAAGTATACAATCCTATTTCACAAGGGTATCCCAAATCAAAGAACAGCTAGAAGCTATTGGAGACAATGTTGAAGAAGCAGAAGTGGTGATGACTACATTGAATGGTCTCCCAAGATCATGGGAATCATTCATTCAAGGAATTTTTTCTAGGAGGAGGTTCACCAAATTCAGTAGACTATGGGAGGATTGTACACAAGAGGAAGCCAGAATTAAATCCAGAGAAGAGAAGATGGGTGAAGATGGCAATCAAGCCTTAACAACTCATGCAAAGAAGGGTACGATAAAGAAAGAAGAACGCTCTCACAAGAAGCCTAGAAGATTCCAAAAAAATCATAAAACTCAAAAGGACTACTCAAATTTCAAACGTTACTCTTGTGATGAAAAAAAAGACATCTTGCAAGAGATTGCCCCAAAGGAAAAATCCATGCAAAAAAAGGAAAGAAGAAAAGGTATCATGCTCATGCTGCAAAAGATAATGAACCAATTCAGAAGAGAGCTAGAGAAGATTCCTCTAGTGATGAATAATATGTCTTGATTTTAGCGCTCATAGGTATTATTACTCATGGAAGCAATGTTTGGCTTGTTGATAGTGATGCTTCCAAGCATATGACAAAGTTTTAAGCACTCTTTCACGAACTTAACAAAAGAAGACTCACCTCACAAGGTGAAACTTGGAGATGATTATCAATATCCCATAAAAGGGGTAGGAGAAGCATCCTACAAACTAGAGTCAGGAAAACCTATCAATATGAAAGATGTTCTATATGTACCAGGATTGAAGAAGAATCTCCTTTCCATATCAAGTCTACATGCGAAAGGATTTCGAGTTGCATTTGCTGATGGCCAAGTACTCATGTGGCCAACAGGAAAACTTTTGATGATGCAATAGTAATTAGAGATTAAGAGGGAGGCTTATACAAATTGAAAGGCCAACTAAAACAAGGGTTGGTTCATGACACCATGGAACCATGTGAACTATGGCATAGAAGGATTTCACATATACACTACAAGGCTTTACCAATCATAAGCAAAATGGTGACAATTCTTCTTGAGATCCAGACAAAACATGAAGGTGTGTGCAAAGGATGTGCACAAGGGAAGAATGTGAAGAAACCAGTTCCAAGCAGTGGCAGCAAAGCGAAGGAGATTTTGTAGATAGTAGACTCAGATGTATGCGAACCCATGTCATCCAAATCATTAATCGGGTATGCATATTATGTTTCTTTTATAGATGATTATTCCCACAAAACTTGGATTTACTTTTTTGAAAACAAAAGATCAAGTGTTTGATAAATTCAAAGAATTTAAAGCTCTTGTAGAAAATCATACTGAAAAGAAAATAAAGACTTTGGGATTAGAAAATGGTGGTGAATTTACTTGATAAAGTTTCAAGATCTTATGTAAAGAATCAGATATTAAGAGGGAGATGAGCACTCCCTACAATCCACAACAAAATGGTGTTGTTGAAAGAAATAACAAAACAATAATGGAAGCAATAAAGGCCATGGTCCATGATCAAGATCTTCCAATGCACTTATGGACCAAAGCAGGAAGAACAACAGTTTATGTACAGAACAGAACACCGCATCTTAAACTATAGAAAAACACACCAAAAGAAATGTTCACAAGAGAGAAACCAGAAGCCATCCATCTTAGAATATTTGGCTATCCAGTATACATACATGTTCCGAAAGAGAAGAGAAAAAAATTGGATCTGCCATGAAAGAAGGGTATCTTCATCGAATACAGTGATACATCGAAGGCATACAGAGTTTATATGATTCAAAAAGATCGAGACTAGCAGAGATGTTACATTTGATCAAGATACAGTTTTTAGTAGATCAAGGCAGATCCACTTCGATGAAGTATATGAAGAAGAACCTAAAGCTCCCAGAGTTAGAGATGTAGTTATTGAAGAGATGATTCATGTGATAATTTCGATCTACAGCAAAATCTAGGAGCCTTAGAGAAACTCACAAATTGAATTTCATGCAAAACCAACAAAAAACCATTAAAAGAGAACAATTTTACACATGCAATGTGAACTCAAACTAGATATTATTTGACTTGTCTAACATGTGAATATGTTAGTAATAGGTTTATATTACATCTGAAGTGGTTCGTGAGGCTTGGGAAACCCAAAATGATTGTGCATGTGAAATTGGCCAAATTGGCCTCAATCCCCCCTAGGTGGGCCAAACTCGCTCCAACTCAACCCAAATGGCCACGAATAGCTGTGTGGACGTGGATGAAGTGACTTGGAGAAATCATGACTCTTTGGCATGCGTGGGTGTGCAAAATAAGGTGAGTGAGAGGCTCTAGGTGGCATTAAATGCTCCAAAACAATCCAAATTGGAAAAAATCCACCTCTAGCGCTCCTAGTCAACCACAGTGTCCATGTTCAATGAATGGGAGCACACCAGAAATGATGAGGGCACACATGTGGAGGTTTGATTGAGCTGGAGCGTTCATGTAGGTGTGAAATCCCCAATTTAACTGGTTTTTATTCCAAATTAAGTTGCCTAAGTCCAAACCATAGTGTATTAATGCACAAATGCAATAAAATTGACTAGGGACTTAAACTAAGGTACTAAGGGGTTGGATTACTATTCTACCACTCTCCCTTAACCAAAAACTTAGTACAACTCATAAAATAAAGTGGGAGGAATTGGCAACAAATGCTCAAGTCACCTCTTTTACAACAATGTTTATTAATCCATGTAACCGAGGTAAGGAGGAAAACCTCATGGGACAAAACCTCCCCTCAAAAATGGATATGACAGAGATCAAAAAGGTCTTCAACATGTCCTCTTCTTCACTTGAATGAGCTGAAATAACAACTTCTTGGTGATGGACTTGGTGAATATGTTGTAGATGCCAAGATCATGCATCAATGCATCAAAGTGTTGTAAACAAAGATCATGTGGAGAGGCCCTTTGATAGTCATCATTAGATGATGGAGGGGCATCATAAGAATGTCTTTTGTTGCAAGCATACTCTGATCTAATAGCATAATCAACCATGCAAAATATATCTCTGCAAACTCTTTCCCAAATAACATCAAAAGATTCAACAAAATTTGCATTGTGTGTAGGTGCCATATCATGAATAAAACCATGAATCATTCTCCCAATTTGATGAAGCACCTTCATAACTCTGTAACAAATCTCATGAGGCTCTGAAATATCAGAATATATGTCATACACAGCAGAAAATATCAGAGGTATGGTGTTTCCATGAGCGAATGGATCCATAGGAAGAAAAGAGTGAGCAACTAGATCACAATTGCAATTGAGCGAACCTGGAAGGTCTAAGGACTTGAGATTTGAACCATGGGTGGTGAAAACAAGTCCAAATATGGAGCAGAAGTCCCATGAAGGCCAATGATATGGTTTTCCAACCAATGAAAGACATACAAGACATAACAACAACATATACAAGAGACATAGCATTGGAAACTAGGTAGTTTTTTAATTTCCAAATAGTGAACTTGAGGGTTGTTGGGTCTTTTGGTCATGAAATGGTTGAGGAAATGAGTCAATGATTGTCACAGGTTGTATATCATATTCAGAATCAAAATTGGAAATGTCTGATTGGACTGGGAAATAGCTTTCAGAAGGCACATCAAAAGCTAGTGAAAAATGACTAGTTTTGGGAGGAAGCTTTGATGAACTGACTGGGAATTTTTCAAGGAAGGGATGGAGGCTTCAGGTTCTGATATATCAGAAGGTGAATAAAAAACAAAGCTATTTGAAACAAAGAAAACATAAATGGGTTTTACCCATGCACCCAATGAATGCTAGGCCTTACCATTTCCTTGCTTGCGCTCCCATCTTTTTGCAAATTCTGGAAGTGCAATATGGTTCTCCTCAAGGAGCTTGGTCATGATGTCCATCTTCTTTCTGAAGCAAGCTTTCTCAAGATTTCAACCTCTGCAATAATCACATGTGGTTCTTTCTCTCTTGTTTCTCCTCCTCCTAGATCTCAAGCTCCCATCAGTAGAACTGGAGCTTTCTGAACTTGATTCCTTATTTTGCTTCAAATCTTTATTCTTGCTCCGAGATTGATTTGATACACCAGCAGCAAGGGCTTGATCTTTGGATTTGATGATGGTACCCATCTGAACTAGCTTGTCTTGCTCCTGGGTGAGGGATTCCATGAAGCTGGCTAGTGTTGGCATTTTCCAGTTTCGAAGTGTCAATTTGTCGGAATGAAATGTGCTTACAAACACTGAGAATTCTGGCCCCAAATTCGAAAGGATGGACAATATCAACTAATCATATTTCTTCTCAATCCCACATTGCTTTAGCTGAAGCACTAGAGACTTGAACTTAGTGAAGAACTCCTAAATAGTCTCAAAATGCGCTGAGCTCAGGCTTATGAGCTCGTTCTCAAGCTGGTGTCTTCTCGGTTCATCAGTTTTCCCAAAGAGTGATTCTAGCTTTACCCAGACTTCATTTGGGGTTGTTAAACTATCTATATGAAAAAAGATCTCTCTTGAGATACTCGGGCATAACAATCCATAGGCTTCATCAAGTCTATTGAAGTACTTGGCTTTCTCTACAGCAGAGTTTGGCTCCACCTCTATGCCCATGGTAACTCTGTAGAGACCCTTGGATCTCAGTTGAATAACCATTTCTTCCTTCCAATCAAAGAAATTGAAAGGGGTAAGCAAGATGTGGGTTGATTCCATTTTTGCCTACGCTAATGGTGAGAAATTTGTCGAATGTCTTGCAAAAAGCACTCAATTTTATCTAGATTTTTTCTAAAAAATGCAACTCAAACACTCAAAATTGATCTGCAACTCACTAAACTCCACTCAGCTCTGATACCATGTGATAATTTCAATCTACAACAAGATCTAGGAGCCTTGGAGAAACTCACAAATCGAATTTCATGCAAAACCAGCAAAAACCCATTAAACTTGAGAACAATTTTACACATGCAATGTGAACTGAAATTGGATATTATTTGACTATCTAACATGTGAATATGTTAGTAACAGGTTTATATTACATTTGAAGTGGTTCATGAGGCTTGGAAAGCCCAAAATCACTGTACATGTGAAATTGACCAAATTGGCCTCAATCCCCCCTAGGTGGGCCATACTTGCTCCAACCCGGCCCAAATAGCCACGAATAGTTGTGTGGACGTGGCTGAAGTGACTTGGAGCGATCATGACTCATTGGCATGCATGGGTGTGCAAAATAAGGTGAGTGAGAGGCTCTAGGTGGCATTAAATGCTCCAAAATTGGACAAAATCCACCTCTAGTGCTCCTAGTCAACCACAATGTCCACATTCAATGAATGGGAGTGCACCACCAATGATGAGAGCGCACAAGTGGAGGTTTGATTGAGTTGGAGCGCTCATGTAGGTGTGAAAGCCTCAATTTAACTGGTTTGTATGCCCAATTAAGCTACCTAAGTCCAAACCATAGTGTATTAATGCACAAATGCAATAAAATTGACTAAGGACTTAGACTAAGGTACTAAGGGGTTGGATTATTGTTCTAACAATTTTAGAAGAACATGAAAACCATGATATGACCAAGCCATAGAGACCTGTAGATCCACCTCGAGATGTGAACACTCACAAGAGAAGACCAACGTAAGCACGATAAGTCATTCAAGATGCAGAGAAATATGGAGCTCTAGATGTGACTTCCAAAGAAAGCAAAATACAGTGACCATACTCCAGTGATGTAGCATTGTTATGTGATATTATTAATGCAAAGCCTTCCATCTATGAAGAAGCAGCCGAGAAGTAAAATTGGAAGAATGCTATGATCAAAGAGTATCGATCGATCATGAAGAATGATGTTTGGGATGTGGTCCAAAGACCAGAAGGGAAGTCCATAGTGTCCTCCAAATGGATCTACAAAATAAAGCATGCAACAGACAGCAGTGTTGAGAAATACAAGGCAAGATTCATGGCTTGTGGCTTCTCCCAAAAAGAAGGCACATACTATGAGGAGACATTTGCTCCTATGGCTAGATACACTACGATTAGAGCTATACTTGCTATATCTGCAATGATGAACTGGAAGGTACACCAGATGGACAGGAAGACAACTTTCCTAAATGGTGTAGTAGAAGAGGAAATGTATATGGAGCAACCACCAAGATTTGAGATACATGACAAACAGACACGTATGCAAATTGAAGAAGGTCGTGTATGGTTTGAAACAGGCACCCAAGACATGGTATGGCAAAATAGATGGATTTCTAACGAACTTGGGCTTTACCAAGAGTAAAGCGGATTCCAACCTTTACTTCAAGGTTGAGGATGAAAAACCAGTGATACTATTGTTGTATGTAGATGACATGTGACAAGAAGCTCATTGCAAAAATGAAGAAAAAACTTGTCGCAAAGTTCGAGATGAAAGACCTGGGTATGATGCACCACTTCTTAGGTCTTGAGGTGTGGCAGAATTCAAATAAGATTTTCCTTAATCAAAGAAAATATGCAGTAGAGATATTGAAGAGATTTGGGATGATGGATTGCAAGGCCATGGCTACACCAATGGCATCGAACTTGAAGTTGTTGTGTGATACTACTTCAGAGACAATTGATGCCACAGTATACAGACATATGATTGGTTCGTTGATGTACTTGACGAACGAGGCCAGATATATTCTTTGTAGTGAACACATTGAGTCAGTACATGGTAGAGTCGAGACGTGTTCACCTAATTGTTGCAAAGCATGTGATGAGATACCTGAAGGGTATGATTGATTATGGGCTCAGATATGCGACGGATCAGAGGATTAGCCTACAATACTATGTTGATTTAGATTGGGTTGGTAGTGTCACAGATAGGAAGAACACTTCAGTATGTTGCTTTAGTTTGGGGTCTGGCGTGATTTCCCGATTTAGCTAGAAGCAGGTGAGTGTGGCACTAAGTACAGCTGAAGCAGAGTATATTGCAGCTTGTTCAACTAGCTTTGAGGCAGTATGGATTTGGAAGCTACTTACAGGATTGTTTGATCTCGAGTTAAAAGCAACTCATTAGAGGAAATTTGGGGTCTAAAATAGGCCTTATAAGAAAACGCGCCAACAATAAATTCTGTGAGTTGGAATTCATGAACCAATAGAATTTCAATAAAATGAGTCAACCATAATGGTTGAATTAACATATTTGTCATAAAAAAAAATACTTTTTTTGTTTGTATTTTTGACATATCTCCTTGTGTTTTTATTCAAATTCCAAGCAGGAGAGCTCGTTGGATGCGAAATTTAATTCTGCATCCAACGAGTACCCACACTGCATACTTTTGATGGACCCCGCTACCCCAAAAATAAGAAATAGCTGAAATACGTGATGATGATGTCATTGTCACGTTTTTTCAGGTATATAAGAAATAGCTGAAAAAACATAATGATGATGTCATCATCACATTTTTTTAGGTATTTTTTTTATTTTTGGGGTAGCGGGGTCCATCAAAAGTATGCAGTGTGGGTACTCGTTGGATGCGGAATTAAATTCCACATCCAACGAGCTCTCCCGCTTGAATTTGAGTAAAAACACAGGGAGATATGTCAAAAATACGAACAAAAAAAGTAGTTTTTTTCATTCTTCCTCCAAAATTAATAATTATTATTTTAACTATTATTTTATTATTTTCCTTAGGAGGCCCATTTTAGACCTCAAATTTCCTCTAATGTGTATTTTCTACAACAACCAGAGTCGTGTGAAGTTGTCCGAGAACCCAATGTTTCATGACAAGTCAAAGCGTATTGAGATCATGTACCAATATATCAAGGATATGGTTCAGAGAGGAGTGATGAAGCTCCATTATGTGGCAACATACGAGTAGATAGTCAATGTATTGACCAAGCCTCTATCAAGAGTGAAGTTTGAGTACTTCACGGACAAGCTTGGAGTTGTCCATATCGATGTTCCTCGAATGAGGTAGTGAGAAACATAGCACATGTGAGACGTAGGTAGTCACTTAGTGGCGTATATGTGCTCCTAGGCAGTCTCCACTTGAGGTGATGTTGTAGTGGTTAGTTACTTAGGTGACGTAATTTGTGCTCTCGAACTACACTCACGAGGATGCAATAGGTAGTCACATTGGTGACGTAATTGAATCTCCTGGCTGTTGGTGCTATGGCAGGCGTACACGTGTGTAAAAACGCAAGTAGTCACTTGGTGTGCTCCTATGTTGTTCTCCACATTATATGACGTGTTAGCGAGTATTCACTTGGTGACATAATTTGTGCTCCTAGGCTACAACCACGAGATGATATGGATGTGACATGATGGCAAGTAGTCACTTGGTGACGTAATTTGTGCTCCAAGGCCACACTCACGAGATAAAGTGCAGTAACATAGGTAGTCACCTAGTGACGTAATTTGTGGTCTTGGGTTGTTCCCACTTTATGGCTTGCTCATATAGAACTTCTTATGATGTAGAGATTCGAGAGATGTCAATAGTCAACGATCTGAGTGCAAAGTTGCAGCAGCTGTGATGATGATGATCGTGTTAAAAGAATACCTTCCTTGTTAAGAGCAAGTGTTCAAGATTGTGTAACTTCAAAAGATATTCTTCTTGTATTATTGATGTGTCATTGACGTATTATTATTGTACTCGCTTTCGAGATATTATTATTGTATTCAATCTTGTAAAGAACCTTGAAAGAATCAATGTAAACCATGTTAGTTGGGTCGCCCCAAAAGAATCCAGAAATAACATATTTAATGAATTCAGCCCCATGGGGAGAAAGTCACTTGGAAGACAAATATCAATAGAGAGGGTGCACCTCTCATTTGGACACATCACTCAAGCAAGTTCACTAGTAAGAGAAGAAGAAGAAGAAGTTCGCTTGGGAGAAGAGTAATTGCTTTGTGAAGACATCTTATTCTTGGGGTTTTCTATCATATCTTATTCTTGAGACCTTTGTGTGGAAGAGCATTTAGCTCTTGGTTGTACTAGAAACGTTGTACTCACTAACAAATCTATACTGAAGAAGTTTCCTGGGTTTTCTTCCCTTGAAGGGTATCCCAGAGGAGAAATTTGTGTACTTTTGTTTTGTTGTGTTTGTCTTTCTTTCAATGAACCTATTGCATGTGGTTATTGTGATATAGTGCAAATTGTTTGAAGATCTAATATAATCTTCATTAAAGAAACAATTCTAACACTTGGGAAGGCATAGAAGGTTGTCATGAACAACCTTATGATTCGTAGGCATGTACTATGATTGACAAACTAAGTGGCAAGAAGAATTAGTTGGCTTATATATGACTTGAGCAGACTCGATTAAGCACACATTCATTGGTCAGACTAAGTGAGTGCACTTGGTTGGATGCAAATCAACAAGTGCACTTGGATGCAATTCAAATGGGCAAATGTTTGCTTCATGCGCTTATTGAGCACACTTGGAGGCACCTTATCGAAAGCACTTCCTGGGTGCACTTGGACGCAGCTTACCAAACACACTTTGGACACACTTGTGACAGGCAACTTAGAGCACACTTTTGATGCACACATTTGGGCACACCTGCAAAGCACACTTGCAACAGGTGCACCTATCAAGCACGCCTATGACAGACGCGAGTGTGATTGGTGCACCTGCCATGCACACTTGCGACAGACGTGGATGCAATGAGCGCACTTATGGGCACTTGGGTGTCAGATATAGTTGTAATTGTGTGGCACAATGGACACAACACCATTGAAAATGGATGTCAATGGACAAGTCATGATGGCACAGTTGAGTTGGAAGTGGACACTTGGGTCCATTTAGACTTGGAAGGGCTTGCAAGAGTTTGGCAAGACTCATATATATAATGGATGTCTCCAAGTGGCCAAATGCATTCAATCAACATCTTTGGCAAGTGATCCATTCACGCAAATTCAAAGTGAGCTCTACGATTGTGCTAAGTTATGAGTTTTTCACAGTATGGCTAATTTGTATTCGTCGAGTGAAAAACAAAGAGGTGAATAGGACCAAAAGGAGGTAGGCCTACAGTAGCTTTAGGGGTCGGCTTGTACAGGACTGTTGGGCTTTGGCAAAAGGCTACTTTGCCTTAGATTCATTGTACCTTTGTAAAAGAGGGGCAGGCAAGCGGTCATGATCCCTTGTTGTATCCTATAAACATTATTCTCATAAATAAAGTGGAAGCCATCCACCTTGTGTGTCACCTATACATGCACGTGTATTGTGACTTGTTTATTGGTATGAATGTTGTTCTATTTCCTGCTAAGATTTATGTTGGTTAACTATTAGCATTGGCTAAATGAACTATTGGCTAAGTGTTGAATGTTGTTAAATATAAGTATTCTTGGGATGTTTAAATGGTTGCAGTTGGATGCATGTTGAAGGGGTGTAGTCTAGTTGTAGTAGGTGCAGGCTGGACATGCCCCAGCGACCGAGGCAAGGTAGTGCCAAAATGAAGTTAGGAAATTCCTAAGTTCGAAGAAAAAAGTTCGGGCAGACTACAGGTCCATGATAAAACTCTTATCATCCATGACTCACTAGCATGCTAGGTTGCCAAGGTAAATGGGTACTAAGACAGGTACAGGTACACCACTTTTTGAAATAGGGTACTTGGGTACGTCGAGGTACTGTAGTTAATATATATATAATTTTCAAGTCTATAAATTATATTATATATTAGTATTTACTATTTATTATTATGTTTTCATTGTTCAATGTTAATTGGTCAACAAGTAAACTGTAAACTACAATACTTTCTTAAATATTCTGTTGTTATGAACAAAACAGATCTGAAATACTTTCTTAATAGATTGATGTTATGAACAAATCAATGAACTGTTTTAATAGGAAGCAGTATGATCATCCTCAAAATATAATCTTTGAGTGCTTTAAGCATAGGATAGTCACAAAGTAGATCTAGAAAGTACTAAATAGCATGAGAATCTGAGATAAAACATAACTTTTATAAGTATGAATTTCGTCTTATGGTGTTTGAGTTTCAACTTTCAACTTACTTGCACTTGAGCATGGAAAAGCAAGTAATATTAAGATGCATTTATAGGGTTTTGAAGGAATGAACTCGTATGGTAACCTTCAATAACAAATGACTCACTGTCTTGCCCCAATTCAAAGCTAAGAAAATAGTTTATAGTTTATAATCAGTCCATATTAAGTAGATGAAGATGGAACAATTAGGACAAAGGACTCAATATCACAAGCATTCAGGCCTAGATTGGTGATACAAAATGCATATAAATCTATAAAACAAACGAGAGGGTTGTTGCGCCAAAGAGGCGCTCTCCAGCCCAGTATGAGAGATGATGTTGTCATGTTTGTACGTGAGGCTCTAATAAAATAACAATAAATTTTATATCCAACATCTCTCCCATACTGGGAGGAACACTATCTCCAACATATATATAAACATCATATATCAAGGGAAAATTGTTCAGTAACCTTTACTGCACAAATTTACCGTTTTATTTGTTTATTGTTTTTCCAGTTTACTTCTTATTGTAATTTCCAGTTTACTAAGCAATACTCACGAAATGATTTTCAATAGAATTTTTTTCCAAACAGTAAAATACTTTACTATAAGATGATTTACTATAAAATTATTGGTGCAAAGCTAACCTTTAATAATTATTTTATAAAATATTATTTCATTTCTTCGAAACAAAAGATATTCACAGCCCAGATAAAAGTAGGTACATTTAACATGACCAGTAATTGCTATTTCATATAAAAAAAACTTTTACATAAGGTAAAACTGAATTCACATAAAACAAGGGAAAATTATTTTAACTTCATTAATTATTTAACTTATCCATAATTCTTACACACTTGACATATAAAATAAGTGTAGCATAAACGAAACTTAGAAATAATACACAGATTTATATTAACGCCACAAACTGGCAGTTGAAACAAATATTCAACCTTTAGTTGATTTTTTCACTTTTATATAGCTTGGGCTCTCAACACTCTTGGTTTATTTTCCACCAGTTTGATCTTTTCTACATTTTCAACTCTCTTATGTTTTTCTCTATTATTATTCTTTTATATAGCTTGGGCTCTCAACACTCTTGGTTTATTTTCCACCAGTTTGATCTTTTCTACATTTTCAACTCTCTTATGTTTTTCTCTATTATTATTCTATATTGATAACGACTCTAATTTTCTTTACAAAGATACAACTATTTACTTCTCAATAGCTGTTATTCATGTGTTACAGACAGCGTTTCTGACAACAACAAAAAAGTCAATGCACCTTTAGAGATTGATCCCTCTCGGCGCTTGATAGAGGCTAGGATTTGGATCTAGGCTGGTGGTAAGCAAATATGTGGTAATCTATGGGATTCCAAATGGGTCACTGACTCACTAGTTGTGCATGGTAAATAACATGAGTTTTACTCGAAATAAATATGTTGATGCTAAATCAAAACAATACATTGATGCGCAATATGCCAGTCAACCACATACTACTGTGCCAAACACAAGCCAGCTATTGGTCAGTTATAATGGAAGCTGAAGTATACTATGTTTCTTGTTTAAATGGGCTATTACCATTTCTTAAATGATAAATAATAAGGACTCACTGTTGAACTGAGTTCACCAATGCAACCCATGGCCTCCAAACTTCAACGCAGCTACCAATAATAAAAGAAAATGGTTGAGGCTTGAGCTCTTGGTAAGCTTTAAGGCTTTGGGAGAGGGCCCCACCATACCCTTCCCCCTCTTCACTTCAAAATTTAAAAAAAAAAATTGGATTTTGATGTTTGCAAGCTGAGATTTATGGGCTGGAAGTACCCCCGAAGTACCCACAAAATCAGGGTACTTTTCCTTTTTTGGAGTACTGAAGTCCTGGAAGTACCCAAAATCAGGGTACTTTGACTCTTTTCGAGTATCAGTACCCGATTGGACAGTGCAAAATACTGGGTACTTGGGCAAGGTACTGGGTACTTCCAGGAGTACCCGATCCCGTACCGGGTACAGCGGTACAGGTACCCAGTACTGGTACGCACCCCCGACCCCCGGATACGGGTACCCATGCTACTTAGCTAGCATGTATCTTTGATCAAAAGTAGTTACTCTTCATCACACCACAACAGAGAATGCATACATTAAGTAATCTTCAACCCTTTCTGACATGATAACACACAAGGATACCAGATTCCAGTCCAATTAAGAACCGTTTCTAGTGAAAAAGGTTCCAAAGCTGGAATATATCTTATATGAAAAACTTAGTTTGCATCACCTGAGGCACATTTAACTTTCAGCAAGAGATAAAAGCAGTGAATGGAACACTGCTTGTGAGCAAAAGATTGAATTAAAAAGCATTATTACTTGTTCAAGTATCAGATCTAAGCACAAAAGGGATCATTCCCTGTTATTCATAACCATTTTAGAAAAACAAACTAGCCACAGCTAAATGAAAAACTAACTACAATTAACTGTGAACAAAGTATATAAATGTCAATTAAAATGCAAGACTCATTCCAAGGAACCATAACAAATGACAAAGGCTGGAAAATTTAACAAGCTAAGATACAATTTCCATTTACATCATTTCCAAGAGTATCTGAAAAAGATATCAGTGTGCATTAAAAATGCTAGTTTCTACTCTATGATAGATATTTTCCGACTTAATGAATTGGAATGCCGACATATGAAAGCAACCAGGATAACAAAGGATAAAGGATAAAAGAAATGGCATTGGGTAGTACTCTTCCTCATGTAAAAGATGTAAGAAGGAACATCGCAGATGACACAACAAAACTTGCATCAATGTGGCCACATGCAAAATTAATGATTTGAGACTAATTTGCAGAAAACTGGCATGCAAAAGAATTACACATCTTTCTCTGCTTGTCGTTGTTTTCTGCGCTGGTGAACATCCCAATTGTAAACCCGAGCAATGGTTACCTGACCACAGTTCATTATGATAAATTTACAACAATTCCAAATATGTATTTAAAACAGACATCTATAATTCTTTGTCATATCCAACATATGGCGAAGGATCAAAGGAACCAAATATTGAAAATTAAGAGAGCTTTCACTACAATAATAAATTAAAAATAAATACCTCTGTTATTGTAACTTGATCCCTTAAGAATTGCAAATCTTCCACAATGGCTCCCAAACCAGCATTGGCATTATCAAGGTTGTTTTTCAAAAGATCTAATGCCTGCATGCCATCAAATCTCACTTACAATGCACTTACCATGCAATAGAAGTAAAAGTTTGTCATGGGGGAAAAAGACTAACTACCTCATCACATGAGTACTCTAGCATAACATTTGCACCCAGCCATAAACAGACCGAGTTGGTGGCCTCAATACGGGCTTGAGAGTATATTCCTTCTGCAACTTCAAAATCCACAATTGTTTCCTGCATGTGATTTGTTAATGTCAGTTAAGTAAGAATGATGTAACTGAAGCAGCCCAATGTTTTTAATTGTCTTACAAACCCAACTCAGAAAGTAAATAATTGACTGCAGCCAATTTTATCAAATAATTCCTGAATGCTAATAAAAGGAAATGTTAACAACTAGAAAATAATCAACAAGACAGGCTTGTGCATAGAATCACAAAGAGATGCCTTATTGCTTCCAGATTGAATATCCTTAGAATTGCTTGGATTTTCATAAAAGTTCCCAACCAATTTTTTATCAAGTGCTTACTCAAGATAGCACCCAATTAGTGCGTTCGCTGTCTACTGAAACGCTTTTCACAGGACAAAGAAAACCATGGGAATCAAAAAAGTGTAAAATAAAAGGCAATCTGAAAAGAGCCAAGACCAGGAAAGGGTTGCAACACAGATATTCTATCTGGTGCTGTTCTTTGCAAACTTGATACATTAGGCTAGCCACATACAACTCGATGCAGTATCTGGATTTTGATGAAACCACAACTGGGATATTATACCTTCTGAGGAGGTCAAAGAGGCATGCAGATTGATTGGAAAGTTGAAACCAATAAGCATAGTCTACAGTACTATTACATGTTTGATTGTTTTTATAAAATGACGAAATTTGAACAAAAAGGGGAAAGCCTATGTTGCAGAGATGCATCTGGGTATGGATAAGGGTACAGGTACAGTGCAATACGAACGAAAAGAAATAGCTACAGCCATGGGGGTACAGTAATTTTCCCTTGTAAAGGAAAGCATCACAACGTGGATACAGGAAATTCCCTTTCTAAAGGAGGTGGTCATGATGCTGTTATGGCAAGTACAGGTAAGGCATCTGGAGGAGGGGAACGTGTACAAGTATCCATGCAGTTATGGGTAAAATGTTATGCCAGACCACAGATATGATATGGCCATAAGACCACAAAGGCACAAACACCTCCATTGTGTGTAGCTGCCCAAGGATTTGAATTTGCATATAGTTATTCTTCTGTGATTTGAAAGAGAAAATTACAGTAGGAGCAAGCTGCAAAGGCAACTTCATATCAATGCATGGCTCCAATTTCAAGTGCAACATACGAACAAGTTCATGAGCTCAAATAGGACTTAAAATTGGCACAATGCCAACATCCACGATTCCTCGCCAATATAAAGAAGTCAATATGCAATCAGAAACCCATATATTATTCCCTCTCACTTGTACATTTCAGAAGAGAAAAGCAATGCACAAAGAAAGTCAAGTATGGCAAACCTCGCCTGTATCCTGCTTAGCAAGCAGCGCTTCCACAGTTTCTAGGCACTTCTTAATATCAGGAATCTTTGCCTGCATAAAATTAATCATACAACAATCTCAATCTATTTCAAGTCTAAGAAATATATTAGCAAATACATTAAATAATCTATTGAAGTCAAGCAATGCAATAAAGCAACAAGCAACCAGTTCAAAAGATGAAATTTGAATCAAGCAACAATTTTTCGTATGGCACCTTTCGTATTCAATCAGTTGCACCCAAAAAAACATTCTAAGGAAATCAGTCAAGTGACCTAAGCAATTGAGTAACACACCTGTAGATCTCTCTGCTGAGCTAGAAGTTTCATTTCTACCAGCTTGTATTGCTGACGCCTGTTGCCAAAGACAAAGATTAACCTATTATACTTAACGACGGTACTGCAAATCCATAACTTATCATGATATATACAGTATACATTATATTATATAGTATATAATATACTATATAGAATAGGCATAAAATCTCAACAATAATTCCTGGCACTGACTAGCCAATACTGAGAACCGTAGAAAATATATTCACCTCAAGGCAACAGAGGAATGAAACCTAAAGTAAACCCATAACAGAACCAAAGCAAATAAAACATAATGGGTGGCAATGAAAAGAAAACCATCAAGGTCAAGGCAATGAAACTCCAAAAGCAAGGTTGTATTTGAATTAAAATTCAAAATCAATCTTGACAACATGTTAATGCATCTTTAATGATGAAAGATGCCATTGATAATTTGATATAACAAATAACATCAGCAGTTGGTATTTTCATGGAACAGACAGAAGCTTACATATTATATGCATTGGGCTAATTATTGTAGCATCTAGAATATGCACTTCCATTGATGCGATTCCATGTATCGTTGCATCTATGTAATAGTATCTCTTTTTAAGGTATTTTTACAATAAGCATCAGAATATGTAAGCTGAAATCATGTGCGAAGTACCTATTCTTATGTTATAAACTTAATTTAAAGCAAGACCAATTATCTCTCTTTACATTTAGATAAACCTAGTCATGTTTCATGGGAACTATCAAGCACACCATAAACCGTGTTCTATTTGATGCAACTGATAATTGCTTGAGTTGATAGAGCCTCCTTTTGTTTCCTTGAAGATAACCTTACTGTAAGACCATTGCTAACCCCTCCAAATGGGCCACATGAGGAGATTCATTTTAGGCAAGTCGTCTACCGCTACAAGTGACTAGCTCTTTCACAATAGCTCTCTCTGAGGTCAAAAGATCCATGGTATACACTAGACCCCTCCATTCAGTCCATGTCCCGCTGTCCACATCCCATAGGTCCCTCAAAATAACGAGTCCCTTCTTGTTGACTCTTTTACCTGAAATAGTTGGGAACTTCAGTTACTCCACCATAGTTTGGAACCAAAAAGATGAATAATAAAACGATCTGCCATAGAATCTTCAATATGATAGTAATCTTACCAGAGAAGGGCAGATCCTTGTATTGCCACCACTGCAAGTTGAGCCATAATTTGTCCAAGAACCTATCCCACATAGCAGAAGGAGAAAGCCTATTCCCAAAGGGATACCTAAATACCTCACAATATCACCAGGTCTCACCCTTTTTCAACTCCTGTCAAGCTAAGGCAGGGCCTCATGAGGACCAATGAGCCAACAACTGGATTTATGCTTACTTAACACAGCACCCGAGGCTACAGAAAACATATCTAGACATCTCAAGACTCACAGTCTCAACTTTCATTCACCAAGTCAGATTCCAAGCAAACCAATATCATCAAGTCATCAACAAAATAATTGTTTAAACTTAAGAACTTCCCTATCTCCTGGAATCTGAATCACCCAGACCTTTCCCTGTATTATGGCTGATTCAAGCAAATAGTTGAGGGCATTAAAAGCTAGCAGGTAGAGACTTCACACAAGGGGGCACCCCTGCCGAATATATCTATGAAGGTAAATCTGATCAAACAAGACATCATTGACCAAGACAAAGGCAAAGACTTCTGTGAACAAGGTATGTAGCATGCACCATTTCTGTGAACTCGGTTCCAAATTCTAGTCTCGTCAACATGTCGAGAACATATCCCCAGTCAATCCTATCATAAGCTTTGCTGAAATCAATCTTCAGAAGCAAAGATTCACGGTTGGCCTCCAACTCTCCCTAGCCCATTCCATACATTCTCACAAAGTAATTATTGTATGCAAAATAAATCTGCCTTTAACAAAGCCAGTTTGCTCTGGTCTAATAATCTTTGCTCCAAGTCTTTTAATTCTCAATGCCAAGGCCTTGGCTAAGATTTTTTTGCAAGACATTCAAGGGCACAATTGATCTCCACCCACTAGTTGAATCTTTGGCAGGATTTTTAGGAGTAAGCTTTAAGCAAGCTTGATTTAAGAATTCAAAAACCCTTCCTTCCTCGAACACATCTTGGGACATCTTGAAGAAATCTTTACCATGTCCCACGTGACCTCAAAAAACTCACATGGGAGGTCATTCAAACCAGATGAGTTTCCTTTTTTCATTTTGGATTACACAGAGGAAAGTTCCTCCGTAAAAATCTCTCAGCTCAAAACTTCCCTCTAAAAAGCATTAACCTCAGTGGACACAATTCCACCACATTCCCTCCCAAACTCTTGGACTTGATTTGAGAGGGGATTGAAAGCAAAGATATCTGAAAGAGCAAGCTAAACATGTTCTTGAATTTCCAAATAACCATCAAGCTTCGGTAAGCCCAAAGTCATCTACAAGCAGCTTTTTTTTTCTGAAGTCAAAGTTGAACTTAGAGGGATCATCGCCCTCCTTAATCCAATAGAGCCTTACCCTAAATTCTCACTCCCCTGGTTCTATATTCTTCTTCACTTCTGATCACGTGCTCCAACTTAGCCACCTCTACCTGAAGTTGTGTGTTATAGAGATCCTCTTCTTGGGGGGGCGTTTTCATAGCTTCAAGCAATATCCATGCAAACTTCCAACAAAACTTTTCTCACAGGCACTTTCCTGACATTCAACAACATAATTCTCAGCTTCATTATATCAAAGGATATACATCAAACAACTTGCCAAATCAATTATCATTCACAAAATGCCCCAAGGTAATGAATGGTCTAGCAGATAGGATATTTTTTAGTCATGTCCTTATAGGATTCGGGACATTAACAGAAATCAAACCCTTTAATGGTCTTCTCTAGGTGAATAGGACTAAGCTTAAAACCCTTCCTCTTTCTTGATTGTTTCATTTGCCAACATTCCTCTTCCTTCGTCCCACCAAACAGGGCAACTAGAGGTGTCTTCCACTCAGGCCGTGAATGGGGATTCTAGGCTCTTGTTTCTAAGAAGTGGTTTTCACAAGCCCTGATTAGAAGTTGGTTCTAATAAAGGGTGTTGAATTAAACCATTAGGAATGTTAGATGCATGTGTACTGCCCTAGGTAGGTAACGGGGAGGCTTCCTAATGGGGTAATCTCTTATTTTATGATCCAGATCTTAACATGCAAAGCAAGCATTGGTACATTCAAATATCTGACCTTCCAAAATAGAGGCCATCAATTGTAAACAGTGTTGAAGATTTCCCCAAAAAAATCAGCACACCGTGAAAAACCATGATTTTTTTTGGGTGCCGATTTCTGGCTTGGAACAAAAAAAATCATGACTTTTCCTTGAAAATCAGACATCACGATGTCAAGGAAAAATTGTAATTTTCATCAAAAAATCATGGCACGACCTGAAAAATCACCCAGGCCCAGGCCACAGGATTGAGGTTTTAAAGTGGATTTGTGTGATTTTAAGAAGTCATTTTGCTTGGCAAGTGTTGGAAAATGAGAGGGAGAGTGTTTACAGCCATCAACCAACAGGTTTAGAAGACCAAATCCTTGCTTTCATCACCATCAAGATTTTTTTAACTGGAGCACAAATCAATTGCTAGCTGCCTACGGTGTTGGTCATCCCAAATCCCAGGTATTTATTCAAATTCCACACTCTTACATTGTTTTTTCATAGATTTTCTTAGGGTTTTCAAAGTCCATCTTTTCTTGCCTCTTATCATCATTTTCCATGGCTAAAAAAACAATTTAGGGGACTGTTTTTCCTTTAACAGCCCTCTTACCTTGATTTTTGTTGGATATTTTTAGGGTTTTCAAAGTCCATGTTTTCTTGCCTCTTATCATCATTTCCATAGCTAAAAAAACAATTTAGATGACTGTTAGTTTGAAATATTTGATGTTAGTTTTTTTTTTCCATTTTTTGGCCCCAAAGTTCAATTTGGAGGTTTAATATTGCATTGTCTAAATGCCGAAGGTTTTGGATCCGATGTGGCAGTAAGGTGAACCCGAGGATAGGACAAACCGTCAGAGGTTATCTTGTAAACTGTGTGGCCAACCTATGACAGGAGCGATTAACCGGTTGAAATACCACTTGGTTAAAATCCCGGGGCATGATGTTCTGATTTGCAAAGAATCAACCCCGGAGGACTATGTGGATGGCCCATGATGCTATTTATGAGGACAAAAAGGAGGTGGCAGCTGCTAACAGAGCAAAAGTTGCTTCCAGTGTGTTACCCCGCCATTTACATGGGTGTTAACTTGTATTTCAAGCGGTGACGGGTAATAAAAATTTGATGCCTTGGGTCACTGATGGAAGAGATTTGTCTCATGTTATCCAGTAAAAAATTAAAATGCACTTCTGAAAATGTTTTAGCCACCAGACAGCTATAAGAAAATTTTCTAGGCGGTTGAGAAGCATATACAGAGGATCTGATCACCCCTTTTAGGCAAAGCCCTTGACCAGTTTCATTGTGATGAGCTTGGGCCTAAAAATTTGATCTTGAGGATATACGCTTCTGAAGGGAATCATCCCTTGGTGAGGCACTGCCTTGAAGGACATTTAGCATGTTCCAGATCAAGTGAGACTAATTAAAGCCTTCCAAATCAGCAAGAGACAGATTGATGAGGTAGAGATGAGGATGGACTATTTTAGTCCAATTTCGCAAGTAAGGATCCCCAATTGAGGACAGAAGTCCTCTTGTCATACTTATCAGTTCTATATTCAGCTTAGATGGAGTGCTCCTAAGTCACAGGATTCAGCCGATTTCAAGCTTGAGATTCAGATTCAAGCGAATCTGAAAGCTCGTGTTTAGGTTCACCAAAGCCTGAACCTTTATTCAAATTCGGCATATACAAGTCGAGAGTCGACAGTGTAACAACTCACAGGTTGAGTGCCAACAGGGTAACGAGTAACGACTCACAGGTTGAGCGCCAACTCAAGAGTTACGCACCAATTAAACATTTTCTATGTGTTCTTTCTCCGTTTTTAGTGAACAAAAGGGCATCATGCTTTGGAATACAGTTGGACCATGCTTTGTATCTCACAAGCTACGCTATGGACATGTCATGAAATCGTGGATCGATATGTGAAGGAGGTAGCTACCAATCACAACATGGGAAATCAGTGGTTCGGTCCACAACTCCTTGAGCGAGAATCTTTTTTATTCCTTCTGGAATGATTTTCTCTTCCCTGGTCCTAGTTTATATTTATTCATATTATATATTCAGTTCCATATATAAGATATATATATCAAAACATTCTTGCATAATTTTATATGTAAATTATATTATATATATATTATAAATTAATAAGAGTTGTATTTGTAAAAAAATTACAAGTTTATTAATATAATTGGTTAAACTAGCAGCAACAAGGAAGGTCTTCTTGCATGCAGAAGACTTAAATTAGGAAGGCAATTGTATTTAATTATTCTTCCTGAATTTACTTTGGAAAATAATTAAAGTGATCTAATTATTTATTGACTTTAAGTGAAAGTGAAATTAGGGCTTTCGCTTTACATAAAGTTATAAAATAAAGGTCAATTGGTGGAGAGGACACACACACTTGTATTCCGACAGACAAGATACAGACAGGAAGAGAAAGTCAGACAGAGGATTTAGCTGGGAAGACAGAGGAGCGAGAGAAAAGGATCACCGAGCTACCAGGCAGGGCAGAGGCCACACGGGTTGACAGGCAGCAGCTGCAAAGGAAGGTCGTACAGATCGTAGGGATTCTGTACATCTGTCGTACATATTGTACGAATTACGTACAGCAGCCGTACAATCGTACGGATCCGCACATGTGGGAGGCTGTACACTTGGTCGTACAGTCATGCAGAGGGGCTGGGGGTTTAGCTGGGGTTTTGCCCAGTGATTCTGCCGGGTACTGCTTCACCAGGTTTGGGTGTTTAGCTGTGATTGTAAAAGTTCCATATTTTCTCATAATAAAATCTATATCTGACTGCTCCACCGGTTTTCCCATCTTGGGTTTTATCGGGGGTTTCCATACCCAAAATAATAGTGTCAATATTGAGATGTGATGTTGTGATTTATGTCTCAGTACTTTATATCCCGTTGCATACTTATAAAAGATATTCATGTGTGGTTATCAGTACAAATTTTGAATACACCGTTTAGCCCTAGTTTGAGTATTAAAAGAAAATTTACATGGTATCAGAGCTCTGGTGAGCTAAAGACTGAGAGATTTGCAGCAGCAGTAGATCAAGGGCAGATCTAGTTGAAGACACAAACCTAGAGTGCAAATCTAGGGTTTGACAGGTACACTTCAGTATGGTCGTGCAGTTGAGAGTTGAGGATAGACTCCAGGGTGCTCAGAACTTTCCTACATGGAAAGAAAGGATCACAAGGATCCTGGATGTCAGTGATGCAGAGTACATTGACTCCACGAAGGTTGCACCCACAAATCCGACAGATTTAGCAGCTTGGAAGAAGATTGATTCCAAAGCCATGTTGATCATCTTGGATGGGGTGAAGGACCACATAGTCCTTCACCTTTCCAGGAAGAAGACCGCATTAGAGATGTGGAAGGCTTTGGAAAGTCTATACCAGAGCAAGAACGAGAACCAGAATATGGTGCTACAAGAGAGGATGCGCAGCACCAAGATGGTCAAGGGAGGAGTGGAGCCTTATCTCACAAGGCTCACATAGATCAGGGATGAGCTTGGAGATGTCGGCTCTAAGACTGAGGATGAGGAGCTAGTTCGGATAGCCCTCAATGGCTTCTCTAAGCCATGGGACACCTTTGTCAAGGGTGTTGTGGCTAGGGAGAAGCTCCCTGATTTGAAAAGACTATGGGATGACTTTGTGCAAGAGGAGACCCGCATGGGTCAAGGATCAGGCTCATCCAGCAGTGCCCCACAGATTGTGAATGAGGAGGCTCTAGCCCTGACAGGGAAGAGCAAGAGTAAGGCAAAGAGGAAGAAGGATGGCAAGAAGAAACTTGACGTTTCAAAGGTCAACTGTTTTATCTGCCACAAGCAAGGACACTTTGCCTCCCAATGCCCAGACATGAAGAAGAAGAGTAACACTCAGATAGCCGGATCTGCAGAGGTGGAGGACTTCAGCAAGAACTTCGATGAGGAGTTTTGCTTGATAGCTTGCATGGCAAGCACCACAGGGAGCAGTATATGGTACATCGACAGTGGAGCATCTAGTCACATGACTGGACAAAAGAGATTCTTCAGAGACTTGTAGGAGGGTGGAACATGGATCCACATTGAGTTGGGTGATGATGCGCGGTATCAAGCGCAGGGAGTTGGCACCGTTTCATTTGAGAGGGAGTCTAGCAAACCCCTCAGTTTTGGCGATGTGTTATATGTTCCAGCACTGACCAAGAACCTTATATCAATCTCCACTCTGAAGGACAAGGGATATCAGGTGAAGTTCCATGACCATAGAGTGTATATCAGGCCCAAGGGGTCAAATAGGAGCTTGGATCGGGTGATTGGCAGAAGGAGCAGAAAAGTGTACATACTACACTTTGAGCCTGCAAAGGCTCTAGTCACCAGCAGTCAGGGTGAGTTGTGGCATAGGAGGATGGCACACTTACACCATGGAGCACTGAGGCTCTTGAGACAAGCTGTCATTGGAGTTCCTCAGATACAGGAGGAGAAGCATAACCACTGCAAGGGTTGTGCTTTGGGGATGAACATCAAGAAGCCTTTCCCACAGAGTGAGCACAAGTCTAAGGAGCCCTAGGACTTGGTGCATTCGGATGTATGCAAACCTATGAGTGTCCATTCGTTCAATGGTTACAGTTACGGCGTAACCTTCATTGATGACTATTCCAGGAAAACCTAGATCTATTTCCTGAAGGCCAAGTTAGAGGTCTTTGAGAAGTTTCGAGAGTTCAAGACTCTCATGGAGAACCAAACAGGAAAGAAGATTCGGGTGTTGAGGACAGACAACGAGGGTGAGTACACCTCCAACAAGTTCATGGAGTATTGTTCGACAGAGGGGATCAAGAAAGAGCACACTGTGCCCCATACCCCACAACAGAATGGAGTTGCAGAGCGGAAGAACAGGACTATGGTAGGAGCAGCCAAGGCCATGCTATTTGATCAGGGATTACCACTATCCCTTTGGGCCGAGGCATACAGGACTGCAGTGTACATTCAGAACAGGTGTCCCCACACAGCTTTGCGAAGGAAGACACCAAAGGAGGTCTTCACAAGCACTCGACCAGATGTGAGTCACATTCACATATTTGGCAGTGTCTGCTATTGTCATGTTCATGCTGACACTAGGAAGAAGGTGGACCCTTCTGGAGAGAAGGGGTTACTTGTTGGATATAGCAAGACTTCAAAGGCATACAGAGTTTACATTCCTGCTCGCAAGAGGATCACTGTGAGCAGGGATGTCCAATTAAATGAGGACAGGGCCTTACGGAGATCTATAGACTCACCAACAGAGCAGCAACCAGCACAGGACACGGGGATCAAGTTAGAGGAGCCAGATGTACAGGTACAAGTACAGACACAGGGCACAGGCTCTGGTAGTCAAAGGGAGTCAAGTGGACAAGATCCTCCTATCTTTGACAGGGAGGATGAGCTGCAGCAGGAGACAGACATCCAACAACCGTAGCAAGTAGACACTAGGCCACAGCCTAACTAGTATAGGTCCATAGTACAGGATTCCAGGCAGGTTGATCTTCCACAAAGATCGTTCAGACGAAGTGTACCACCAAAGAGACTAAGTTATATGGCACTGATGACAGAGTTGATTGGCTCTGAACCTTCCAGTTTTGAGAAGGTTGCACAACATGATGTGTGGCAGGAGGCCATGGTTGAGGAGTATGACTCAATCATGAAGAACCAGGTATGGGAGGTTGTGCTGAGACCTGAAGACAAAAGATCTTTCAGACGAAGTGTACCACCAAAGAGACTAAGTTATATGGCACTGATGACAAAGTTGATTGGCTCTGAACCTTCCAGTTTTGAGAAGGTTGCACAACATGATGTGTGGCAGGAGGCCATGGTTGAGGAGTATGACTCAATCATGAAGAACCAGGTATGGGAGG
>LPNX011012425.1:190742-212003 GCA_001517045.1 Pseudotsuga menziesii
AAGACAAAAAGGTGGCATAATCCAGGTGGATCTACAAGGTGAAGCATGCAGCAAACAAAAGTGTGGAAAAGTATAAGGCCCGCTTCATGGCAAAGGAGTTTTCACAAAAGGAGGGCATTGACTATGAGGAGACCTTCGCCCTGGTTTCCAGGTATTCTTCCATTCGGACCATTATCTCTTTAGCAGCAAAGATGGGTTGGCGAGTCCATCAGATGGACGTCAAGACTGCCTTCCTCAACAGAGTGATAGAGGAGGAGGTATATATTGAGCAACCAGAGGCGTTTGATGTGGAGGACGAGGAGGTATATATTGAGCAACCAGAGGCGTTTGATGTGGAGGACAAGGAGACGCATGCATGCATACTGCATCAAGCTCTTTATGGGCTCAAGCAGGCACCTCGAGCATGGTACTCGAGGATAGACAGCTATCTACGAGAGATGGGACTTCAGCGGAGTGAGGTTAACCACAACCTGTACTTCTTGACAAGTGAGGTGCCTCTCATACTGGTCTTATATGTGGATGATCTCTTTTTGACAAGAGATGAGACAATGATTGGAGACTGCAAGCCGAACCTTGCATTGGAGTTTGAGATGAAAGACCTTGGGTTGATGCATTACTTTCTGGGCTTGGAGGTTTGGCAGAGAGATGGATGCTTCTTCATTGGGCAGGGGAAGTATGCAGTAGAGATCTTGAAGAGATTCAGGATGGAGGACTGTAAGCCTATGGCCATACCTCTAGTTTCAAACTGGAGGAAGATTGATGCATCAAGGTCAGACGGATTTGATCCTACCTTGTATCGTCAGCTTATCGAATCGCTTATGTATCTGGTCAACACTCGACCAGACATCAACTTTGCAATCAATTCTTTGAGTCAGTTCATGGTGGACCCACAGAGAGTGCATTGGACATACTTCGATACATCAGAGGTACAATGGAGTATGGATTGGTTTATGAGCGTAGGGGGAGTGTACAGTTAGCAGGCTTCACAGATGTTTACTGGACACGATGTGTAGAGGACAGGAAGACTACTTCAGGTTGTTGTTTCAGCATTGGGTCAGGGATTGTCTCTTGGTTCAGCAGGAAGCAGAAGTCAGTTGCATTGAGCTTGACAGAAGCCAAGTACATGGCAGCCAGCATGCCTGCTTGTGAGGGTATGTGGTTAAGAAGTTACTTTCAAGGTTGTTCGAGTGTGAGCTAGAGGCTCCAGTAGTTCACTGTGACAATCAGAGTGGCATCAGGCTATCTGAGAAAATCTGTGTCTTTGTGTATCTGCTCTATCTTATGCATCTTGATGTGCTTGTTATTCTTTCAGATAAATATCATAATCAATTTGAATTAGATTATAAAAACTAACATGGTATCAGTGCCTCTATGAAAGAAGGCACTGTGCAGCAACAGAAACTAGGGCTTCCTAGTTCAAGGTCTTCTCTCCACGGATCATCAAGAAAAGCGGGCTAGGCTAACTCGCCCTAGGACGGCGCATCTTTTGGTTGAAACAGAATCAAATTTGGAAAAGTTTCAATTTTTTACTACAGGACACTGTGGGAAGAAACTAGGGCATCATCCACCAACAATGAAATTTCTGATTTACAGTTATCTTCCCCATGAGTAGCTGAGAATGAAGCCATTGCTGGTGTCCGCTCACAAAGACAAAAATGTGCTACTAATGCCACTGTTAAAAGTCTAATTCAGTAATTTGAAATCTGATTTTTATAAATGAGAAGGACTCACAGCAGAAAATCTGGAACTCAGAAACTAATGTGCAATATGAACTATAACAGTAGTAAACAGCAGAAAAATCAGCAATAACAATAGTAGATTCTGCATTAACAGCACTAAGTTCAGTAATACCAGCAATAGATCCTGCAATAATCAGCAGCACAGCCAATTGCAGATTCTAGAGTACTAACAACATAAAAGTTTGGCAATAGTAACAGCACATTAATCCTTGAAAATTACAGCACATAAATGATAAGATTGAAAACTTTCCTGAGAGAGTATGGTCAACAACAAAGGCCCAAATCCATGGGCAGTATGGAAGCTACACCTGGCCAAGAACAATCTCTTATAGACTACCTGCAATAACACATTATGCAGAGACCCTACTCTAATGGCTAAGAACCTATTTACTATCATAAACTATCCTAACATATAGTCCATAACTAACAGAATAATATAAATAGCTATCAAAAATTCTAATGACCTACATTGAGTACTAATAATGAACATTAAAGTGGATTATCTTTAGTCATCATGATTCATAGCAGTCTTATATCCTATGCTATATTGTGGTTGAAAGGTGGATTCACATGCAAAATGTCGTAATAGTTGTTGCTAAGTATGAGTTACAACCATTTTGTATTGAACATTGAAAGAGGATACTCATGGGAGGTTTTGTTGCCATATAGCATAACCCTGGAGACGGGTTTCACAAAACAAAAATCATTTGGCTAGATCATCACATACAGTTAAAGCTTGAGAAATCTTGCTTTCATGCTAACCATTAGATATCAGCCCTTGCGTTCATGTGTTTGAAACATGGAGAGTTGATCAGCATGGATTAAATATCCTTGGATTCTAAATAGAAGAACCTAGAGATGCATCCTAGATTCTAACAAACTCAGCTTACGAACCCCAAGAACCTAAAAGATCAAACCTGGAAACCCCTACACACATTGAACTTGCATATCGAAACATCCCCTGATAGTTGAGTTTGGGACCCAAATTAAGACATGTTTTAAAATTGCAAAAATTAGATAAGAACATTAACAAAAGCAAGTCCTCATTAGAGGCAATCCTAAAGGGGGGGATCAAGAAAGTCGAACCCATCACCTCCCCAACTTTGGTGGGAGAGATCTCAGGTCTGGCTATGACCGCTTGAGCTGAGTGACATTCCATTTTTGACACCTGGATATGAGCAAAATGCAGTTTAGCTTTAGGAAACTTAGGTGTAACTAATTTCAATTTAAAAAAAGGCCCATGAAGGGTCTATGAGAAGAATGCTTGTCTCTATAACAACTGTTGTTCCTCGTATTTCTTGTTTATGATGATTAGGTTAAAAGGCATTCCCTTCTCAATAGGTTCTACATATTTTTACAACTGTGATAATAACCACTACAAAACACTTTGGGATATACATGCTTGCGTTCTGTAAAGAAAATAGAATCTTAGATTCATATTTCACATTAAGAAGGATATTGAATAGAAATTTATTCAAACATTTAGTACATGTTACATGGTACTAGTACCAGTGCACCTTCAGTTGATTGCCCAAGAAGGGCGGTCACATTCTTCTTTGGGGCCAAGATAGGGGTGTTGTCAACACTTTTGAGGGATGCAAATGGTCGAACCCTTTGGTCCTTCCTTTAGGAGTACTATGGCTTAATGGCACTACTGACTGCCCTTTGTTGGGGTTCTTTAACCCTGGAGTTGGTGTCTGAGGCTCCTAGGGGCAGGACACTGAATCACATGACCCCCTTCCTTGTTTACTACTCTGGTGACAATGTTTCAGCTCTAAGGCTTTTGCCTCCCTTCCAGGTCACCTCAGCCACCCATCCTGGTCCCCTTTCAGCATAGTGCCTCCCTTCCTCAGGCCTCCTCCAGAGATGACATCATCATCCTCACCGAGTTGAACTGCTTATTTGGGGCGGGGGGCGAGGTGCGTTGAGGGATTAAAAGCACTGTTGGGGTTATATGGGGTATGACAACCCCCCCCTACTTACTCCTTCAATTCGGAGTAATTTGTTCATATTTAGCTATTTTAGTCATTTTTGGGTAAACTTTGGGGAAAATGCCCCAAGTTACCCACAGACTTGATTATTTTATATTATCTATGTTATAATTTTAAGTTCACATTTTATAATTTCGAATTTACATTTTAAAGGCATGTCAACCTACTTATATTTATAAAGTGAGTGTGAGAAGGCTATAAATAAGCCTCTCCTCACTTGATTTTAGACATAAGTCAATTGGGATAAAACATTATGCTACTTTTTTACCCTTACTAGGGCTCTTGGAGTGATGCGCACCTCTTAAGGAAGTCTATATTTTTCTTGTGAAGGCAATTTTCTGAAGTATTCTTGGTTCATGCTATTGCTAAGGTGATGCTAGAATTGTTTGCTAAACACATGCACAACAAGGTATCTAGGGTTTATTTCTTGATCTCTCTTTATTAGAAGTTGATGAATGAGGCTTTTTGTGGATTGAATGGTAGCCCTAGTGCTGCATTTTGTCTAAATCAGGTCACTAAACAGCCTTTTGTCACATTGGTATGTTGAAAAACGTCCTCTAGAAGGAGTTCTTTTAAACTTGGGCTCTTGCATCTTTGGTTTTTGCCTTTGCTAGCCTTCCATTCTTGGGCTCTTGGATCTTTGGTTTTTGCCTTTGCTAGCCTTCCATTAACCAATCCTTTAAGGTTGTTAGGGAAGGTCCTAGCTTGCCAAAACCTTGAAGAGACATCTCAAGAGGGATGTTGGTCACCTCCCTTGATGCCCTAGGGTTTAGGGAAGTGTTGCAAACATCGGCAAGGTCCAGGAAACATCGTTTCGGAATATCTCGGAAGCACATCAGCAAACATCGGCAATAAATCGGCAAATTTACAGAATAAAATAATATTTAATTTTTTCAACTTTTTCAATCTCGGGAGAAATCGGGAAAAAATTGGGAAAAAACATGAAAAAATCGGCTGAGAAAACATTGGCAATATCTCGAGATAAATCGGGAAAAAATCGGCCCAATTTTTTCGGCAATTTGTTTAGAAAAAATCAGTGGGCTGAAAAACTCGCGATTTCTCAGAACATCGCGATTTCTTGGCCGATGTTTGCAACACTTTAGGGTAACATTTTAAAAACCCTTTTGGCTTGTCCCTATTAAATTCTTTCCTTCAAATCCGTTGCATATGGTAATTATTACATGTTCATGGTAAGATGGGAGTAGTTTAGGTCTGCATATTGTTACATAAAACCCTAAAAAGACTAAAAATATAAACCTTAAACAGTTCCCTATCCCCTCCTTTTCCCTCACGGACAGCCTTCCAGAAGGCCTCAACCTCCCTTCCTAAG
This sequence comes from Pseudotsuga menziesii, assembly GCA_001517045.1. Taxonomy (NCBI): domain Eukaryota; kingdom Viridiplantae; phylum Streptophyta; class Pinopsida; order Pinales; family Pinaceae; genus Pseudotsuga; species Pseudotsuga menziesii. The sequence continues at coordinate 195,803 of LPNX011012425.1, forward strand.
CCCTTTCCAACCCTCAGCCTCCTCTCAGCTGCCCTCAACGTCACTCCTTTGGTACTCTAACAGCCTCAGCCTCCTTCCTTCACACCTCGACCACCTCCTACAGACCTCGTCCTGCCATCTTCCTTCCCTTCTAACCCTCAGCCCCTCTCTTTTTACCCTCGGCCTTCTTCCCTTAGGTCTGTCCTAGGCCTGGCCCACCTTGGACAGCCTGGTTACAGGCTGTATCAACCTTCTGGGATGCCTTTAGTGGACTTCCATAAGGTCTGCAATAAATTGCAGACCTTCCCTCCTTATTACAACTCTAAAACCTGCCACAAAAGAACAGACTAAGGGTTAGTAAAAGGCTATTAATGAACAGTTTTATTGCAGACCTTCCCTCCTTATTACAACCCTAAAACCTGCCACAAAAGAACAGACTATTAATAAGGGTTAGTAAAAGGCTATTAATGAACAGTTTTAACACTTGCAATTTGCTGGCATAATGAACTGAAAGGTGTTATGTGCATACGACAGGATTACTATATCTAAATCAGTCACAGTACCTCCATTTGCAATCCTTGATCAGTTTGACTTCGATGATATTTATGGTATTGGACTATGTGTGAATGATAAATTGGCTGGATAGTTTTTGGAAACTTAACTGCTGCTTGTCATTGCACTCAAATGTTTTAATTACATTCTTAAAGCATCAGTTATACTATTTATGGTTATATGTTTGGTGATGAAATAAAGGTATTCAGTTACATTCCTATCTGATCTAAGGCACTGGTCACTAACGTTTTGCATAGAACGTCTAGTTTGGTGTCTAAGTGTGCTTACAGATTTGCAACAAGAGCTCTCCCTTGGAGGTTCCGACTCCCCAAAGTAGTTTGGAGGAGTGACTAAAGTGACAGTGGTCACTTTCTCCGTGCATTTGCTTATCAGTGACTAGCCCTGCTAGTTCATCCAGCAATAGTACCCAATCCAAGACCTTACTACCCAATTTTTTTCAGTGCTTGAAGTGGGGATGGGGGAAGAGCTGGACTTGAATAACTCCTGGACACTTATGTACGATATGTAAAAGCTAAGATGACACTAAAACTAAGAAGAACAAGAGCATTACCCAGAAGGATCAGACCTTTGAGTTGTTGCATTTCTTGGCTTGTTGACATGGACTCTAGAGGCTTTATGGCTTGTAATGATGTTGCTAAAAAGACAATAGTTAAATCACTGGAAACCCAAATCAAAACCCATAATTTGAGCTGCAATTTGTACAGATTCAGATTTAGATTCAGTACAACACAAACAATATGGATGGGATAACTGATCATCTTGTCCAATCATCATTGTCAAAACTGAAGATACATGCCCAGAACATCTCCTAATTCTGCCCAGGACATCCCTGAAATCTGCTTGGAACATCCCCAAAATCTGCCCAAAACATACCCAAATCTGCCGGGAACATTTTGAGTACAGCCAACAAGTCCCCAAGTCCCTAATGAAGTCCCGGCAGATTGGGGACGTTTCATGGGGGTCCCCAAGTCCCAAAAATGCAGGGATAAGGGTACAGAACCTTTTTTGGGGGGTGGGGGCATGTCCCCATGCAAAACATACATACATACATGCATACATATATATATCATCAATGTAAATCCAAATCATTAGACACCAAAAATGTAAAGTTTGCTTCCTTTAGGGTTTGGGAGGGAGGCAGAGTTTTATTGTTCCACTTATTTTTTTTATCCCCCCCCCCGTAACTGCCGCTAGTCCCACCAATCAGAACTTATTGTGAAGCAGTTGTGAATTGGCCAGTTCAGCACTGAACTGACCTCCTTGTCCTGTTCAGCAACCAGTTCAGGGACTGATGGGTCTGGACCAGTCCAGACCAGCCGGTTCAGGTCCTGATAACACTGATCTTAATATTCAAAAACTATCATTCCCTAACTTCTGAGGAAGGGCAACACAATTCCACATATTCAATACTCCCTTCAATTTTTTCATTAAAAACTCAACCTTCAAATTTTGTTAAATGGTTATTTTGACAGTTACACTTTGCAAGTTGATTCAACCGCTAAACCTATGTTCATGGGACTCTGCTACTTTTTTATATTCAAAGGTTAGTAAAAGATTCCCCTCTCTTTCTCTTAATAGAATGAGTTCAAGAATCAAGATACATCAATAGTCCATCTCCCTCCATCTCTCTCATAAATAATTAATGCACAAAAAATTCTAATAATGTATGATTAAAGGGCATTCTATATTTGATTTCATTTTCAACCACTATAAATCAGACCAACCATGCTACATTGATTTATAATTGGCATTTCCCATCAACTAACAAGCTAGCAATTAACAGAGCACATCCATACATATGCTTACTTGCAAGTTAGCAATTAACAAAGCACATTCATACATATGCTTACTTGAAAACATTCATACACATGCATATGCACACTCAGTGTACAGAATCTAGATAATTTTATGGACTAGTAATTATAGGGTGTTTACTGTTCCTAGCTGAATATGTCTATGCATTTAAGCCAATATACACGCTAATCCAATTTTACATTATTGATGAACTAAACAAGATCACTAACTTAAATATAGAATTTGGCTTACCTGCAAATTACAGGCATCAATTCATAGTCAGTACTACCCTGAACCTTTTGTCCTTCAGAAAACCTTATCCCAAATTATGAAACTAACTTATTAGGATATTGATGAACTAAACAAGATCACTAACTTAAATATAGAATTTGGCTTACCTGCAAATTACAGGCATCAATTCATAGTCAGTACTACCCTGAACCTTTTGTCCTTCAGAAAACCTTATCCCAAATTATGAAACTAACTTATTAGGATTATTCATAATCCCCTAACTCTATCCAATCACCTGGACAACAACGCATCACAAATAGCAATCCTAGCCCTGTTTCAAACAATCAATCATAGAAAATAGGCCTTGAACAAGTCAAGTCTTGTAACATCATACAAGTTGAAGAAGGGTATTGCAATAGGACAAAGTCGTGACAACTTTGATCCAAAAACGGATTGAACAAACCAACGGGGCATTGATTTGCGGGGAGGTCAATGAAGTATCAAGCTGTCCACCAGGGTTTTGTTCGTTTTGGTTTGCCATACCCAGATGGCACGTTTGATCCAGAATGGATGGCACAAGCCACCAGAGTATTGGCTTAATGGGAAGTCGATGGAGTATCAAGCTATTCACCAGGGTTTTGTTATTGTTGTGGTCTGCCACACCCAAACGGCATGAGTTTCACAAGGATGAGAGCAGATGCATACCCTGGGCAGTTTTTACTAACAGTTACCCCTCACACGTGGCACTTAAGCCAAAAACATATGTATTATGCGATGCAGCCCAGGCTGGTATTTCTAAAAGCATTGCCAACAAAACAGAAAAAACAGAAGGATGGCACAAAAATAGACCAGCCTATGATGATCATCAATGTTGCGCCTCTTTCTCGGTCATCAGTATGCCTCTAAAACATATACTACTTTCAACGCAAATGTAGCTGTTGAATCTCTTCTGTCCAGGATTAAACCTTCTGCCAATAATGGGTTGGAGCGGCTGGGGTTAGCAAGAGTGTGCCATTTCTGACTTTGTGAATTGGGCAAAACAATAACAAAAGGCTTGGTGGGAGTTACATCAGAAGCTTGCCACTTCATTTCCTTTGTTTTTCACACATAGAAAGCTTTTTGCATGGATAAATTCGCTACCAGTGCGCAGCTTCTTAACATGAAGTCGGCGATAACTATCAGACTAAGTTAAACAGGAACGCCTACTGATCTTTACTGGGTATTCAAGATCTTCGTTTTGGGTATCCACAACTTTATGTTTTAGAAACCATTTATCTGGAAAACATTTCAAAATCCAAGTGTGTATAAGAGAAGGCATCAGCAAGACCAACCTTTCTTGCAGGGTGTTGAGGGCAGAGGTTGCATCAGAACCAGTCGACGTGAGAAAAGTTTGCACATCTTCAACAAACGCAGCTGCAGGAATGCCCCTCCTTTCTGAAGCAGAACTTGCCATCCCCGCAATGATCCGAATACACAATTAGCCAACCAACCAACCACCCGGGTTAAGGCACTGATTTAGAATCCAGACTGCCTTAAGAAATGTTCCCAGATTTGTGTAAGATGGAAGCAAAGAGCAAAAGGAAAAGAAAAAACACAACAGAGCAAATCGAGGGTGGGTATTTTTCTCTATTGCCCTCGGCTCCCGTTTGTGTCTTCAGTTGAAGAAGTGACTCGGGTGGATTTCACAGTGCCGTGTGGATTCAGAGGGGGTAACTCTAATAAATTAAAATGGAATTTAGAGGTGGGTAACTCTAATAAATTAAAATGGATTTTAGTGGCGTAATTTTAATAAAAAGTTATAATGGAAGTTAAAGGTCGGTAAAGAGTGTCCACGGGCATGGAAATTATGGTGGATGGCTTTACTCTTAACGTATTATTTGTGTAAGGCCATAAGACATATTTTGTGTAAGGTTATGGGTTAGAAATTTTGTGGATGCTTGCTTAAAAAATAAATAAAAAATAAAAATAAAAGGTGGGTAAAGAGTGAAATGTAAAATGTATAAAGAATAAAGAATATAAAATTATAAAACTACTCCATCGGACTCGGGTCTCCTTGCACTAGACTCGACAGTGGACTTTCCTCCACTTATTCCTAATGTTCCACCTTCTGGACAGGTTCTTTCACCTCACAGTCCCACCTCTTTCCCATCATTCTCAGATCCATCTCTTAAAAAATCCCTCTCTATCTTCACTGCCTCCACTCCTTCTTCTCCTTCCACCCTTCACCTGAATTCCATTAGATTTGCAAACGTGACTGTCAGAAAACCTCTAAAAGGGAAAAAAGAATTCAAGGCAGATCTCTCCTCTGCTTCTTCCCCCTACATACCACTCTCTGTCAGAATAAAAGATGCAGCCAGAGGCAACTCTTCCAGGGGTCTTAGAGCATTGTCACCCCCAAAAGATGTTCCCTGATGCTAATTCTCTCTCTTAACACTCGTGGTCTGGGAGGCAAGACCAAATCCCTCAGCCTCCGTGCTCTCTTTAAATCTCTTAATCCGGATTTTATCCTCCTGCAAGAAACAATGTGTAGTGACGCCCCTGCTCTTTTTGCCTTCTCGAAGTTACTCCCCTCCTGGGAATTTTGTGCAGTCAGTGCCCGTGGGCTCTCTGGGGGCCTCCTCTCTGCTTGGAACCCGTTAAAGGCTAACTGTAAGGCTTATCAAACCTGCGCGAGAATCTTGCTCCAGGCTTCTATTCGAGGGATGCCAGACCCCCTCAACATACTTAATGTCTACGGTCCATATAGGGATCGTGAATCCTTCTGGGACAAAGCTCTTAGAGGTGGTTTTCTTAACTTGCCGCATCTTGTCATAGGTGGTGATCTCAATCTCACTCTTCGCTCGTCTGAAATTTGGGGAGTCAAGGCCACCCTGGACCCACTTGCAAATCACTTTCTTTCGCTCTTTGAGTCAGCTGGACTAGTGGATGTGGCTCCTTCGGTATTAGGGCCTACGTGGCACAACGGTAGGCTGGGGGCTGAGGGCATCAGCAAGCGCCTCGATCGATTCCTTATCTCTAATACCCTGATCCCTTCTTTGGGGGTTTTTAAATCTTGGACCAAATGCATTGATCTCTCGGACCACTTTCCTATTTGTTTTGAATGGAGTAACTTAAAAGGGCCCTTTGATTATCCATTCAAATTCAATCGCTCCTGGCTTGATGACTCGGATTTCATAGAATGGTTTAAGTGCTTGTGGTCCTCTTCCTCCAAAGCTGCTTCCCTAGGTAATATCGAGGATCTATGTCACACCCTGCGCAAGCTGAAATTGGATACAAAAAAATGGACTAAGGATAAACTGGCTAGTTTGGACACTGAATCCACTAATCTGGAGATCGCCATTGAATCTATTCTCTCAGGTCCTTCTAAAGGCATTCTCACTAAGGAGCAACATGCTCTTTTGTCCCACTTACATGCCAAAAGGAATAAAATCATGGAACACTTCCATCTTACCTCGCAGTTGAAAAGCAGAATTAAATGGGCATTACAGGGAGATGCCAATACTAAATTCTTCCATGTTGTGGCCTCGGGAAGAAGAATTCATAACATGATCTGGTCTCTTGAAGACAATGAGGGCAATCAGATTGAGAACGAGGCTGCTCTTAAGGATTTGGGCAAAGCTCACTTCTCTGACATTTATAAGGATGATGGATCTACTAGGTTAGAACACCAACTGAAGGTGGTCTCCCTCTTCCCCAGATTGATCCCCAGTGAGCACTCATCTCTCCTCTCTCAGTCGGTTAATCTCTTGGAAATTGAACTCTCTCTCAAGGCTTTTAAAAAAGATCGTAGCCCTGGCCCGGACGGGTGGCCCGTAGAATTTTACCTGCACTTCTTCGATCTTCTGAGCCCTATCCTCTTAAAGACTATTGACCAGACTAGGCTCTCGGGCTTTATTCCTCCCTCCTTGAACTCCACTTTCCTAGCTCTTATCCCGAAGAAGGACAAGCCTCGAACTTTTGTTGATTTCAGGCCCATCTCCTTATGCAACCTCCTCTACAAACTCACTGCTAAAATTATAGCTGGGAGGTTGAAACCCTTCTTGGATTCGGGTATCTCTCAGGAACAATTTGGGTTTCTTAAAGATCGCCAAATTTCTGAGCCCATTGGTATTGTTCGAGAGGTTCTCCACTCAGTCAAAACTAAGAATCTTTGTGCCTTTGTTCTTAAATTGGATCTTTCTAAGGCATTTGACCGAGTGGACTAGACTTATGTCAGATTGATCTTGATTCAAATTGGTGTCCCCCTTCTCACCGTTAATTGGATTATGGGATGTCTCACATCTGTCAATTTCGCGGTCTTGATTAATGGGACTCCTTCGACTTTTTTTTACAGCCTCTCGAGGAATCCGTCAAGGATGTCCTTTATCCCCCCTCCTTTTCATCCTTGTCATAGAAGGCCTTAGCCTTCTCCTTAGGGATGCCAGATCCAATGGTCTCATACGGGGCATAAAAATCTCACCCTCCCTCACTCTTACTCACCTCCTCTTTCTGGACGATGTGATTCTGATGGGCTCTGGTACACTTTTAGATTGGTCGGCTTTTGAAGTCATCCTTGAGACCTTCTGCAAAGCCTCGGGAATGAAGATCAACTTTGAAAAATCTTGTTTTCTCTTTTACAATTTTGATGCTGTAAGCCAAAATGTCTTAACCGATGCTCTGCCTTACAGAATGCTGCCCCTTCAATCTGGTTTCAATTATCTTGGTTTTTTCCTGAAACCTCTTGGTTACAGAGTTCATGACTGGCTGTGGCTTCTTCAAAAAATGGAAAAAAGGATCAGTCACTGGACATATCAGTACCTCTCTCTTGGAGGAAGATTAGTCCTAGTTCAGGCTGTATTGTCAAGTATCCATGTTTATTGGATGGGACTTGCTCCAATCCCAGCCACCATCATACAGAAGCTGAGAAGAATAATGTTTAACTCCCTATGGGGTTCCACTGTCGACAAAAGAATATTTCATTTGGCTTGTTGGAGAGATCTCTCTTGGCCCAAGAAATTGGGGGGATGGGGTATAAAAAACCTCCATTGGTTCAACCTTTCCTTGTGTCTCAAAAATTTGTGGAGGGTCCTTCACTCAAAAGGCCTGTGGTTTCAAGTTCTCCATTCCAAATATCTAAATGGCTCTTCGGTGGTCGATTGGCTCAGAAGGAAAAGATTTCATTTACGATCTGCCTCTATTATTTGGAGAGGGTTTATACAGACCCTTTATGATAATAAATAATATAAAACTATCAATTTTAATAAAAATAAAATGTATAAGTGTAAATTAATTTTTGATTTAATAAAATAAACAAGTGTCTTAGGATACTGATACCTCTAGCTAACACTTGGGATGATTCTACACGTGGTGAGTAATGTGGGATGCATGCCCATTTATGACAATGAGAATTAGGGAGGGAGATATTATTTCAAGCCCATAGTGAAAAGTCGAATGGAGGTGTTGTACATTGTAACTCGTACAGGAATAGTTATGGAAATTAATGGGAGCAGTCCTGACTATTCGGAAGGGATGTTTGATATGCAGGGAGTTGATGCTATAATGGCAAGGAAGGTGAGTCTGGATTCGGGTAATCATTGGTTAAGGTTGGCAACTTACGATGGCAGTATGACCCCTGATGTCATCTAGGCTAAAGGAAATTTTTAAGTGGAGGTGTGGGTGGTAGGCTTTCATGCTATTGTTTTCTTGTTTTATCGTGTTATTACTTTGATGGATATGCCAACAACAATGGAGGATAATGCGGACTCGATTTCGTAAGCGGGCTAACCGTGAGCAACTTAGGGTTGCACATGTTGCATGGAGGTATAGGGCAACAATACCTTAGGAGGTTAGAGAGGATATTGAAGTAGTTGAACGAGCGCTTTGGGAAGACTTGGAGAATACCAAACCGGTGGAGGAATTTTCATCCCTTGAGGAGTGGACCTCTGATCCTAGCCCCACTTGTGGCCGCCTGTCGTTATACGACCGAAATGTCTCTCTATTTTGGGTAACCAAGGGTTTACTGGGGAGAATTCTACTGGAACGTGAGGCCAAGCTGTTGGGGGATGATTTGTCGCCCACCTTCAAGAAAGAGCAATGGGATGATTCTCATTTAATGCATAAAAAAATTGATGTGATTGTTCCTCTCCTAGGCATCCCCTTTCTACCTTATTTGGTCGTGGATGAAAACATTTCAGTGGGCAAGCACACAGGTGCAGTTTGCTTGGGTGGTGACCAATCTGCTTATGCAAGAAGGGAGTCGGGCACTGGAAGAGGCTCCTCGTCAGGATTCCAGGTTTCTTGACTTAGTTGTGTTTTGTGTTGGTCCTGGGTTTGTCTCTTTTGGTCTAGAATTGGTTTCCCCTATTGGGGGCGTTATTGTATGAAATAATGAAATTGATGCTTTTTTATGTTCTTGGCATTTAGAAAGTCATCCTGTAGAAGAAAGGTTAAGAGACTGTATATGGTCAAGTATCAATGTCAAAATGGTTATCAAAACCTTTGTTTCCCCTATGGGGAGGGGTATGTTTGATCTTGTGGCAGATGACTAATAGGTGGTATAGAGGTCTGGAGTCTTATGGATGGAGGGATTATCACAAATTTGTTGTTTTGGTTGCATGTCCATATACATATTTCAGTTTAATATAATATGATGTCTTCTTACTTACCAAAAAAAATGTGAGGGGTTATCGTTAATGTTAAAGGTAAAATATAATTGAAATAAGTATTATCATTTTGCACAAGATCCAAGCAAGAGATTCTAGTATTTAGAAACTTGGCAATCATATTTTTATCAAAATAGAAAAGAAAGGCATTTTTTTCTCCCCTATTGTGAGAACAGTAACCAGGGTAAGGGGTCAATGCATTTCCTTTAACAATGTCACCTTGTTCCATATTCTTAGAACTTGTAATGGATAAGTCGATGCAATGGCTAATTGAGTGGTCAACCTAACAAAATCGATGTTAATCAAAGGGGAGAAGCACCCGATGATGTTTTATATCCTGTGAATTTCCAATGTAGGAGTATAACCAAAGCACTCATTAGCATTAACATGCATGAGGACAAGTGGAGTAGCCTTAAATAATGTGGAGGAGAGGGCATTTATAACCCCAAATCCTCCATGCACCCTGCCTTGTTGCCAAATACGAGCAACATGATTCTCATTAACACTTAAATGATGGGAGGTAGGGATGTAGGTGGGATATTTGTTTCAATTTATAACTCAATCCTTATGTAGATTTAAGCTTTAGTTTGACATTGTTTAGGGAAAAATCATGTGGAGGATCACTAAATTGATATGAGAAGGTGTTGTAACTCTACAGGGGTAGGCTTCATTTGAAAATTCATTTGCTTTCATCATATTTATGATATGGAATGGTTCTTTCATGGTCATTGATTTACTTGGCTTAGTTATATTTGTTAGTGTTGATTGGTGTTGTCCTCACAAGGTCTTTGTTGGTTATGCTCTTCTCATCGAGCATTGGAGGAAGTTGAGTTTGTTATGATCTGTTCATGTGAATGGGATTGGTTTAGTCTGTAACTTGGTTTGTAGTTTGGTTTGGTGCCATGGATGACCATGAGCACAAAGGAGGGTGCGCTTACTGTGAATGTATGTAGCAAACCAAGATAATAAAAGCACTAAGTAAGCAATTAGTGCTATTTAGACATCCATTTGGTATTAAAATGGTTGAATTGGGCACTACACATAAGCACAATAAAACAGGGTTAGTAATTTGAAGAGAGCAATGGAAGTTAACATTAGTAAACTAGCTAAGTTGAATGAAGATCTTGGCATGCATTACAACATCACTTTAGGCTTTGCCTGTAGCTTGCAATCCTTAGTGGCACGACCTTTAGTTTCAATAGGTTCAACCTTGGAGGGATGAAAAGAGAAAGACATTGTCCGGCAGGTCCTTATAAAAGAGAAAGAAGCAACTAGTTAGACCTTATAGGACCCATCGGAGCATAAAGATGTTAACATGTAAACAACCCAAAGTGGAAATGAATATGAGTGGCATATCCAAGTTTCTTTTTCCATGTTTTGATATGTATCCTAGATAGGTGGACAATTTATCAAAATATATAGTTGTAAGGTTTTTTCATTTTTAGATAGCTCACAATTAAATGTTAAGCCCCAAATGTTGGGCACATTTCCCCTTATAGTGTGGCATGTTATATTAGTCTTGATGTCTGCTTCGGTCTATTAGTGTTCATTGTCATTAGTATTATTATATTAGTTACGTCGGCTTGGGTTCATTAGTTGTAATTGTACCTCTCTGTTTCTTATATATAGGAAGGAGACCTTTTCATTTGATCACATCATCTTGTCTTGTCTTGTGTACTAAGTACATTATATAAGGAGGTTGTCCCCTCAAAGAGGATTTATATTCATCTCTTTGATTCATTAATAAGGCATGGAATTACTCTTTTTGGTCTATTTATACTCTTTTGGGGAATTTGTTGCATAACATTTGGTATCAAAGCTCTTTCCTCGAGACTATTTTTTGCAAAACAAGTCATCTTGGAATTGTTGCTGTAATTTTTTTTCTACAAGGTTTCAGACAGCGATGCTTGTAACCCAATAGGCTGAAATATTTGTGGTACAATTTTTAGATCCTGAATCCTTACATATTCATAGTTATTCGCAATGGAATTCAAGGTTTCTTACTCGTCCAAAAAATAGTCTCAAACAAGTGTTATGGGGAAAACAAAGCATATGTGGAGAATGTGAGATCTAAATTGAGTGAGGCTTATTGCATCACAAATAATATAGACCATAGTATCTATGGTATAATTTTCAAACTCGTATCCAAATTATTGGACATGTGGAAGTCCGTACAAGTTCACTCTTATGAAAGGACAAAAAATAACAAGTTTTGGGAGATTTACCATATCTTTTAACATGCACCTCAAAATTAGGTCAGACCTATGACATTACATAAAAGAGATATCAAGCTACTATAGGAAGAATTTTTCATACTCACAAGGTCCAAAATTGCAGAGTTATCTCAGTTGGAAGGTTGGCTATAAAAGCAGTCTTCAAATTAGGGTTTGATAAAGGTGCGTCATTCTAAATTTGAATAATTTTTTGTAGAAAGTTCTATTTCAGGTGAACACTAGGGTGTGATATCTATTTATATTGTTCAAAATTCCACCCAAAGGTAGTGAAAAAAATTGCACTCCACTCAAACCACCTAACGATTCATCCCATACGTGCGATGAAATGGAAGACCTATGTTTTCGAATGTCCAAATTGGAAGATATGATGGGACATATGGAGGAAAATATGAAAGGGGTTGTGAAAGTGGTTGATTTACTTAATATAAAGGAGAAGTTGATGGGACATATAAAGGAAAAATATGAAAAATATTGCTAATCTCGTCCAATCAAAGGATACTCTCCCTATGGGTGATGATGTGTTCCAGGGTACTCAGGAGGATAAGGATAATAGGCATTCCCATAATGGAAGCCATCAGGAATGGTCACCAAGGGGTACCCAACTTCCCAATATTTACATGAGAAAGTTTGATGGAAATGATCCAATAAAATGGTTATTCCAGATGGAGCAATTATTTGATCTACACCAGGTGCCCACTTTCCAAAAGGTAATTATTGCATCGTTATATTTAGAGCCTGATCAATTTGTATGGTACCATTGGCTTTGTGACCATTAAAACTACTCTATTGTATCTTGGTCTATATTCACAAAAGATTTAATTGTACATTATGGGGATAGTAATAGAAACACCTTCTTTATCTAGTTAATAAATATCAAGCAAAAAGGTCTAGTTACAGAGCACATCAAGTAGTTTCATAAGCTAAGCCTTAGAGTGAAGATCATCTCAAAAGATACTTTGTTGGATATCTTTATTGGAATCTTGAAGGATAACATTCAACATGAGGTGTGTCTCTTCGAACCACCATCATTGGAGAATGCTTTCATGATGGCAAGGAAGGTTGAAAGTAAAAATTTGGATACTAGAAATACCACTTCCAACACATACAGAGAGAATGATGTTCCTTCTTCTAACCCATCACAGAGATTAAAACCTCAACAATTGGAGGAAGAAGAGAAAAAGTTCTATGCTTTAAATGCGACAATAGGTCTAGTAAGGGACATAAGTGTGGAGAAAATAAATTATTCTACATAGATTGTGAAGAGGAAGAACCAAAAGAACATGAACCACCACAAGAGGATGAAATAAAAGTGATTAATCCCACCATATCTTGTCATGCTTTGGATGGAATTAGCACTCCTCAAACTCTCAAGATAGAAGGATATATCAAAAATAAAAAGGTAACAATGTTCACTGATTATGGTAGTACTCATAATTTCATTCATTGTAAAGTAGAGAAAGATCTTAATTGCTTTGTATATCCAACACCATAATTTCAAGTAATTATTGTAAATGGAGGAATTATCAATTGCTAAGGGAAATGCCATAATATCAATATCACTATGGGGGAATTGTATTGAATAGTCCCATGATTGTTATCCCAATGGGTGGTGTTGATGTTGTATTTGGGGTTCAATGGTTACAATCATTGGAAACAATGGCTTTTAATTTTTAGAAGCTTTTCATGAAATTTTCCTGGGAAGGAAAATGTGTTAATTGGTATCATAGGGAAACCAAGCAAGGTGATAAGCTCTAATGATATAACAAAATTGTTAAAAAAAGACAACAAGGTGTAATTGCATAGTTATGCTCACTAGATGTTCAACCATCTAAGGCTCCTATTTCCCTGGATCTCCAAAGGGTCCTAAATGAGCATTCCAAGGTATTTGAAGATATTCAAAAAAGTATTTCACCTATTCAAGATTTGGACCATGTTGTTCACTTAATTCTGAGAAATGTTCCTTCTAGCATCAGACCTTATAGATACCCCTGTGGCCAAAAGAATGAAATGGAGCACATGGTTGAAAAAATGTTAGATGTTGGCATAATTAGGCCTAGCCAAAGTTCTTACTTTATACCAGTGGTAATGGTATACATGAAGTATGGCTCATATTTTTGTTAAAAGAAAATTAAAAGAGAATATATTAAACAGGTTGTGCACAGCCATTCGGTACAAAAAACAACAGCTTAAACATTCTAACAGTTCTAAGGAAATAGCAACAAAACTAGGCCATATAGAAGACCTTAGTATTCCGGAAAAAGTCCTAGTATTTCGAATAATTACAGATGTGGTATATATACAGACAAACTGCTGATTAAGTAAAATGCAGAAAAACATTTCCTAAAGGGAGATCATTTCAGTTTTCCTGGTTTCCCCACAGGCTGGGTGACAGATTCCTCCTCTATTTTCTAAACCACTACTCCTGGATTTTCCTGGGCTTGGCTTCCCTAATTCATCTGTACCAGAAATTGGAGGTCCTCCTATATGCGGTCTATTATACCCATAATTTTTGTCAGGTTCATCTCGTTATCATCAATCCTTGCATCATGACAACTGGTCTGATAGGAAATGTAACAAACATCATTAACTAATTATTTTACCTCCTTAGCAGTCTCTCTGCTATCTGTGATTCCGATGGAAACTATGTCTGACAGACGTTGGATATTAATCTTCATATCAATGAACCCTTCATCAATTCTCCTGTAGTCCATTTTCAATGCTAATGGAAGACCTTTTCGTCAATTGTGGCTGAAAGTCAAATTGAGACTGGAAAAATTAATGCGGATAGAACCAAGGGAGGGAAAAGCTCATGCCGAAGAAAAACCTACCCTCTGCAGGAAATCCCACTCTTCTCCAAAGAACAGAAGCGAAATTCCAATCTTTTCTTCCCCCAAATGCGACCACTGACTACACAAGAATTGAGAAAAACCTTCTTGAAAGCACTGTCTGCAAGAACTACCTTCAATCATGCAGGAGAAAGAATTTGTTGCACAAGAAACTAGATGAATACGCCCATGAGCGGTGGAATGCTTGCAAAAGCTTACAACAGGGAGGAGTAAATTCAAAAAAACAAGTTGCGTAGACCTCCCAGCTTCAATGAAACCAAGCCAAAGGGAACTAGGAACCACAAATCCCACCCTGAATGAGCTCTGAGACTTCAGAATAACCGACAATGAGAAGACAACAGGGGAGAGTCTCCCTTCTCCGAGCTCTGAGGGAGTAAGCTGATCTTCTTGGGCAGAGGGGGAATTAATAGGAAATAAGGAGAATGACCGACCCAAGGAGAAGGGGAGACAGATAAAACCCCGGGAGGAAGCCATCGTACATAGAGGGGATTGGGCTAGAGCATGTGAACTGAGCGAGCATTTAAGCCTCGAGGGAATGGCATTGAAGGAAGTGGGAGGCGAGGTAAATAGAAGTGGTGGTGGATTCCACTTGTCACTTTGGCATGCAAAAGGGCTACCACCTAAAATCATAACCAAAACCAAATAAAACCTAATCTTAAGAATAATCATCGTGCAAGAGAGAGTATCAAACAATACAATGAGTTAAGGAATGGGTTTAGGGAAAGGTTCGAGATTATTTATTGAGATGTGGCCTTGAGGAAAAGAGGCACCTATATTTGCCAAAGCGTCTGCTTGAGCATTGTTTTCTCTTAATATGTGGAAAAAATCAATGCTAACTAGAAGAGGAATATGAGATATTATGTTGTACAACCTTCTACATTTAATGGAGCCTGAGGAATAACCAGTGATCATTTTGAGAATAACGTGACGAGAATCCCCAAAGACTAACAATCTTGGGATGGCTCTAATATCTGAGAAGTATAGTCCCTAAAGTAGCACCATCCAATTAGCCTCATTATTTGTCTTGTGGCCCAACCCCCAAGCGAAGGTTTTTACCATTTGTCCTCTGGGATCAAGGATGACCCCCCCCCCCACCTGCCCCCCTAGGATTTCCTTTTGAGGCACCATCAAAGAATAAGGCGAAAGAGTTATGCTCCTGAAGCCATTTTGAAAAATCGACTAGGGTTTTCCTTATCTCCCAAGGATGGATGTCAGAAGGAGATTTAGACTAGAAGATGGAATATTTGGACTGAGGGGAGCTCCTCTCAAGAAAAGTGTTGCACCATTTCGAGACTTGGGCGGGTAAATCTTCCGAATCTGGAAAACTAATACCTCTTGAGGCCAGTTTTTCTGATATCATACCAATTGTTTTGGATACAATTCGATTTAAAAGTGATTTAAAACAACTTTCTCTCCTTTAAAAATTGCTCTGTTCCTAGCCAACCAAATCTACCAACAAAATTCTTAGGGATAGTGTTCCACAGTCGCTTGAGAATGGGTTTCTTTTTGAGGGTGCCTGGGAATAAATTACTCTAGTTAATTATGAGTTGTCCAAGAGAATCTGGAGGCCTGAAATGAGTGCAAAGGGAAGTAAGATGGACCTCCAAGTTTGCACAGAAACACTGCATTGGAGGAAAATATGCAAAGCCGACTCTGAGTCTGAATTACATAAAGCACATCGAGAGGGGCCTTCAATTCCCCTTTTGCCGAGGTTGTCCACAGTGAGCAATTTGTTGTGCATTAGCAGCCAGATAAAGCAGTTTGTTAGTTTTTCAACATTAAGCTAGCATTATTAGGATCTTTGACTGAGAGAATAACAAGTACAACAATCAAACACAAGAGACAATGAACACAGTGTTTTTCCTTGGGGAAACCATAAAGGAGAAAACCCCGCAACTTCCTT
>LPNX011012457.1:0-10598 GCA_001517045.1 Pseudotsuga menziesii
GAGGGAGACATAGTGGGGAGGAGGTGAAGGGGGAGCAGGAGTAGGGAGAGAGGGAGGGGGGGTGAGTAGAGCAGTAGGGGGGAGGGGGAGGTGGGGGCAGGGGCAGTGGTGGGGGAGGAGGAGGAGGGTAAGGAGACGGAGGAGGAGGAGAACATAAAGTTTTTATCCACATGTAATGTCAAATACAAGACACAATTCAATTACATAAGCAGTAAATTATTTTCCATATTTTGAAGAAAACATAATGAATGTCTTACAGCTTTTACAGGTTTGCACACTTTGTTGCAACAAAAAACAAATAAGCTATTGATTATTTCTATTCATCAAGGCATGCCCTAAAGTAGTTGATAAACAAATAACATCATATTGTTAGAATTGTTAGCTAATGACAATGAAGAGATATTTTTATGTCTCTATGCCTTCTAAAGATTGTGAAGTACAATACACTTCACTCAATAAAACACTGGTTTTTACATGCCTTTTCTTTTCAAGTGAGGACATTTTATAATAAACCATGCATTTGCAACTCTGCCTTTTTGTTGACAAAGGTGTAAGCTTGCAAAAGGTGCCCATGTGCCTCTGTTAATGATAAAGTAAAATCATAGGTGCAACTGTTAAGCTCTTTACTATTCTCGAGTCTCGGCTTCTTTAACCTTTTGTCTCTTACTGTTGCTATGTAGGTTATGCATTCATACATGATTAGGTAGATTTATTTTGTAGTCCAACGTTGATTACTAACTCGACTCTCTTAGTTCCTTATCGTGTTTGACTAGGAAGTTATCTATAGTCTATAAAGTTTCAATCTTGTTTGAATATTGGCTATTGGAAGTGCAAGAGCACCATTTTTATATACCATGTGAATTTTTTCTTTGTTTGTTGGTAGAAATTAACTGTGAATTTTTTCTCATTTTTTGAGAGAAAAAAATGAAGGACCAAAAAATGTGAAAGGTTGAGTTCCTAGGAAATAGTGAAAAAGAAGAGTATTCAGTCATTTTCATAGCAAAATCCTTACTAGAATTGTTAGAAACCAATAAGAGTGATGGGCCCTAGTTTTGGATTAATTGTGGTTCTCTAGATCTCGGAGGAAATGATTTGAAATTCATTGAAGTTTAATACACTTGGCTAAACACCAAACTTGATATTCATCACTATGCTATCGATTTTTTTAATGTATTAGTCCACTATTAAATGATTCCCTACTACTATACCGTTAAATTTAAAANATTAAATTATTCCCTACTATTATACCGTTAAATTTAAAAATGTGGACTTTTGCATTTCTAAGCCTTCTCTGCTACTGACCTCTTGGGCATCTACTTTATGATATGTGAAGTAGTTTTGAGTTGGATTTTTATGTTGTATTGTGTTTGGATTTTTTTCATAATATAGGTTATGCACAAACAAATAGATTTCCTTATTTAGAAAATTCCAATTTGACAAATATATACCATCCATATATTGATAAAGTGAACTAGCATTTGTTGCTTTCAAGAAAATGTTTTTGCTTAAATTTATTTTTGACATCTAAAAATATCATAATTGGTAATTACCCACGACTAGGTTGGATATGCATAGAGAGTCTAAAGGATAAATGAATCCATACTCTTCAAATTTGAATGGTTTTCCTTAGGTTTGTAGGATTTAAAATATGCTTATAATTTTGTTTTGTATGGTAATTCTTCTCCTTGTTGGAGTAAAGAATTGGATGATTTGTTTCCTAGCAATTTTCATTCTTCTTATATTCAACATCCCAACAAAATCAATCGAGGTTGTGGACACATGCAGACTATAGACTCTTTATTTTTGTTAGGAATTAGCGGTTGTATCTTGTAAATTCTGCATTGAACATTCATTTTGTTATTTTGGATATCTCTTCCATTTGATCTCTCTCTCAATCTAGTTTATTTTGGATCATATACAACTCATCTTATTTCAAGGTTTTGATTTTATAATTAGATGGTTACAAGATATTACAATCTTTAGAGCGAAGGAATGGACATGCTTGTATGCACATGGTGCATGACAGTGTTTTGAGGTTTGTTTCTTTGAATAAAACATTACAAGAATGCAGGCAAATGATAGGCGATAGTGTTTTGAGGCTTGCTTATTTGAACAACACATTTGTAATGTGTAAGTTATCATCCCATTGGAAACAAGCATGGAATTTTTTAAGGTAATATTCATGTATCATGTATTTTGGTAAATCTGATAAGACAATGTGGATTGTTAAGTTAGTAAAAAAATGGCATACCAATTAACATTGTGATATTTGACTCTTTAACACGGCAATCTATTTGTGGAATTTGTTTGTGTAAAGTTCCTTTAATATAAATGTCATGGGCAATATGGTATGAAAATTTCATGCACTAACATGAAATTAATCATAATTTTATAAGTTGAAAGTTCTCTCTAAAAATATCCCTACCTTTTCCTCTATCACAAATTCACAACAAGTTAAAAGTCCTCTTTAAAAAATCTATACTTGTTGCTTAAGGCGATTTGTTGTGAAAGCTTCAAATCTAATTTTGATATTAATTTATGTTTCTGTAAAGATAAGATTCAAATTAAGTCCCTCCTTCGAGAGGGAATCCACCTTCTGATTCAGCTCCTGATAGATATGATTGATAACAAACTCGGAGAAGACTAAAGTAGACTCATTCAAATGAGTAACAAAGGTCACTAGAGTTGCATTTAGGATCGATTGTGATCTCTGCATCGATTATGCAATACTATTTGTTCCCCGACCAATGTTCATCTTGAAACAAATAAAATGAGAATTAGAGAAGAACAAAAGGACTCCCAGCCCATAGAGATGGTCCAATCCCCAAAAAGTTGAAGAAACCCGAGCAAGTCCTTTTATCAATAAATACATTCCCTACCAGTCTCGAAAAAGTTGGATTAGTATTCTTGCTATAGTAGTTGAAGGCCGCAACAACCCAAGAATAAACTTGAAAGGAAAACATTTGAGGCAAAGATCAAACCATCTCGAGATAACCAAACTTCCCAAAGGATCAGATGCAGAATGGATCCAAATAGCTCAGGATCAGGGTGAGTAAATCGTGCATGCAAATAGTTTTCAGTAGAATCCTTTATCCACAAATTTCAAATCTTCAGCCAATTACCAATGTCCATCAATACTTATTGTGAAAAAATGCAATGAACAATAAATGGATTGTAGTTTCCTCCATGCCCTTACATAGAATTTACATCCCCTGGCCATGAACATTTCTTCTTTGTCTAGCTTCCCATGTGTCAATTTTATATTGTAATGCAATCCACATCAAGATCATTTTCTTCTTGGGAACCTTACCTTTCCATATTTTTTCCCACCGCCAGACAAGTGGACTTATATCTTATTTAATTAACATATGTTAACCAAGATTTGTTGAATAGAACACCCATTCTTATTACCAATCCAAATCAATCGGCAAAAAACAGAAGCAGATGCTACCAGAGAATCAACCAGCTGATTTTGAACTTTAGGATGTTGAATTTTTATCTATTTCAAATCTTAACAATTATTTCACAATGATTTTCAAGCATTCATTTCATCCCATAGTTTTCATTGAATAATTGCACACTAACAATTTCAACTTAAATTATAGCAGAAACAAAGGATCATAGAAATATTTCCATGCACAAGAGACACAAATATTTTACCATGGGAAACCCAATAGGGAGAAAACCAAGCCAAATTTTCTTAGAATAAATCAATCCAATTCGAGTACAATACCATTCATGAGTAGAAACCCTAGCACATAAGAGGTTCACCCTTCTTCACAAGAAACCCTTTAAAGGGTAGCGAATCTTCCAAAGACAATAAGAATACCAAAAATTACTCCTTTGACCTTTGTTATCATTGGTTGAAATTGTGCATTAGAAGAGAGAAGATGTGAATCACGATAAGTGTGAAAATGAAGTGTTGGAGCACTGTATTTATATTCTTGAGCTTAATTTACTTTTTCACAAGTGGGGTTGACTTGTCTTATTTTGGTTAGGCCGGCCTACTATTTTAATCTTCATATTGGTTTTACCTTCGGGCCCAACTTGCACTTCTAGTCTTTTATCTTTCTTGATGCTTCTTCAATGATATTTGGTACTTCTTCAAAGGTTGACGTGACTTCTTGGTTATTTCTTCGTCATAGAAAAGTTGTCCTTGTTGATGTTCATCTCCTCACATGCAAGTCTATTCACGCATAGAACTCTAATGTTGATTTGACCCCAATCTAAGAAGTCTTGGACACTTCTTAGAGCCTATGTCAATTTCAACATTAGATTAGACTTTGTGTATTTCAAAAGGGGATGAAATCCCATAATGATCCATATTTATGTGTGAACAAAATTAAAGAACAGATACAGAATCATAAACACAAACATTTTGCAATGAAAATGGAGATACAGTAAACACATATTCTATTAAATAGTGGAAATAGAACATACTGTAAGTACAACAACTAGAATGGTGGTAGTTATCTCAGAGAAGAGATGTGGCTACGACACTCATCCATGCCAAGCTGAATACAAAATGAGGCCGAAAGGATCTATTTATAATAAGTATGAGGGACAGAACCCTAAAGGTCCAAACTTTATAACCCTAGAAGATGGACTGTCATAAAGTTTGTGGCCCCAAGGTGGTTAGTTGAATAGTCAACTTCCCGGGGTCATAATTTTTGCATAGGATCTTCGATTTGTGTGTTTGATAACCCATTGGAAAGGTCTATCCAAGCTTTACATCTTTTGACCAAGGCCCAATGGATGATGTGGAATACACCCCCATGGATCACCAAAAAACGTCGTTTAGGGCCTCAAAATGGCCCTGTAAGTTTGGGACTCGAAAAAATGTAGAAAAATATCTAGGAAATTGCCACAATGGACAATTATTTTGAGCCAGTGGAATAGGTGGGTGGCCACTAATCTCAATCTATATCACCTAACAAATAAACAAGTCAACTCACTCTAATATAGAATAAATCACTCTTTCTCGTAGCACTCCTTAGAATATTAAATGTGACCTCCAACCTTATCCACTCTTAGCGACTTCTCATGACTAGTTAAAGCTAAGCACCTCAATCCTTATTTACTCTTAGTCACTTCATAATTTTCATTGAATAATTGCACACTAAAATTTTTAATTTATATTCCAGCAAAAACTAAGCATCATAGAAAGAGTTCCATGCACAAGAGACATAAAGTTTTTCCCTTGAGAAACCCAATAAGGAGAAAACCCAACCAACTTTTCTTAGAAGAAATCGATCCAGTTCAAGTACATCACCATTCATGAAGTAAACCCTAACGCATAAGAAGTTCTCCCTTGTTCACAATAAACCCTAGCAAGGGTAGTGAATCTTCCAAAGACAATAAGAACCCTATAAATTATTCCTTTGACTTTTGTTATGCTTGGTTGAAATTGCACACTACGAGAGAGAAGATGTGAGAGATGATGAGTGGTAAAATGAAGTGTTGGAGAAATTTATTTATATTCTTTAGCTCACTTGACTTTTCCATCAGTGGGGTTGACTTGTCTTCTTTTGGTGATGTCGAATTTCTATTTTGATCTTCATCTTAGTTTTATCTTCAGGACTGACTTGTTGTTTTGATCTTCATCTTGGTTTTATCTGTAGGGTCTGCTTGCACTTCTAGTATTTTATCTTTCTAGAGCCTTATTTAATGCTATCTGGGACTTCTTCAATGGTTGACTTGACTTCTTGGTTATTTCTTCATTGTATAAAGGTTGTCCTTGTTGATGTTCATCTCATCACCTGCACGTCGATTCATGCATAGAGCTCTAATGTTGATTTGATCCCACTCTATAAAGTCCCGGACATTTCTTGGAGCCTATGTCAAATTTAACAATAGATTATATTTCATATATTTTGCAAGGGGATGAAATCCAATAACAAATAAACAAGTCAACTAACTCTAATATATAATAGATCACTCCTTCTCGAAATATAAATCTTGTTACAGGGAATTCACTTATTGTGAACGTATAATGTTCATTTGTAGAACCATCTCGGTGTCTAGGCCATTCACTTCTCGTGTTTGCTACTCATTTGTAGAACCATCACGATATCTAGGTCATTCACATCTCATGAATGTCGGTTTCTCTTCGATAGAACCATCATAGTATCTGGGCCATTCACTTCACAAGAATGTCTACCCAACGTTGCTTATCCATTAACACTCCCTCTCATTAAGGGAGGTGTTCTCCATCACGCCAAGCTTATCCTTAAAGTATATAAACATTTCCTTGGACAAAGGCTTACTGAGAAAATCAACTATCTTCTCATCTATGGATATGTACTGGAGCTTCATTACTCCCTTCTACACCATGTCTCATATGAAGTGATATTTGATCTTAACATGCTTTGACCTGTCATGAAACACTAGATTTTCCAAAAACTTGGCACAACTTTGATTGTCATAATATAGCAAGGTCATCTCTATCTATTGATCAAATAATCATGCAAGAAGCTTTTGAAGCCACACCGCTTCATGACTTCTGACATTAGCTACATAATAATATGCTTATATTGTACTGAGCGTGACAGAAGTCTCCTTCCTTCTAAACCATGACATCATGGTTGATCCCAAGCTGATGGGACACCCTAAGGTGCTCTTTCTTCCCACTACAATCCCCTCCTAGTTAGAATATGCATAACCTTGAAACCTCTCTTCACCAACTAATACATCTCAAACTACGTCCAACTATACCATGCATGTACCTTAGCACACACTTTGTTGCAACCTAATGTACATGCCTCAACTCAACCATAAAATGGCTCAGGGTGCTCACTGTAAAGCAAATATTTAGACTGGTTTTAACTAATATATCGAGGATCCAATCAGCTACCTATATATAATGGGATCAACCAAATATGAATTTGATGCATAATCGCTCATGATCTTCTTTAGAGTTGGATCCATAGGTGTAGTCATCAACTTGCAATCCATTATACTAAATCTCTTCAGGATCTTAACCATGTACTTCCCGTGACTGAGGAATATATCATCTAGTATCTTCCACACCTCTAATAATATAAATTAGAGCATCAATCCAATATCATTCATCTCAAACTCAGAGGCAAAATACTTCTTGCACTCATTTATGATCCTCTCTGCTTCATAAGGAACGTATCATCAACATATAGCACCAAGATCAAAGGATCACCATTAACAACCTTGTAGTAAAGGTTGGAATCCACATCACTCTTGGTGAAACCCAAGCTCATCAAGTATGTGTCAATCCTGGCATACCAAGCCCTGGGTGCTTGCTTGAGTTCATAAAAGGAATTCTCAATCTGTAAACATGGGACTCCTTCCCATATATTACAAAGCCCTCAGGTTGCTCTATGTACACCTCTTCCTCAATCACACCATTAAGGAATGATATATTTACATCAATATGATGTAATCTCCATCCGATCACTAAAGCAAGAGCAATAAGAGTCTTGAGGGATGTGTACTTGGCGATTGGAGCAAAAGTCTCCTCATAGTTTACTCCCTCTTTATAGGAGAATCCTCTTACCAAGAACCTCGCTTCGTGCTTCTCGATGTTTCCTTTTACTGCATGCATGATCTTATAAATCCACTTGGATGTCACCATTGACCTCCCCTCAGATCTTATAAAAATATCCCACATGTTATTCTTCATGATGGACTAATATTCATCCATCGTGGCATCCTTCCAAACCTAGTGGCCCATTGCCTCATCATAACTAGAAGACTCAGAATCAATGATGTTACTCATCAATGCCATGTAGCTGGAGAACCTATGAGATATTTTAATCTCCTTAAAGGCACCACTCGGAGTTGCATATCTCTCCGTATCCTGCTAAGTATCGCAAAGCCATGTTGGCCTCTTCATGGTCATGGTAACCTCTATAGGTACATCCATTGGCTCTGTTGGAACTACTGACTCCTCTTGATAGTATGAAGGATGAATAATTGGACTGGAGGGTTTTTCACCCTTGTCTCTTGGAGTCTCCTACTCCTCATTATCAATATCCATGTGAGAATCTCTAAACCTTTTGAAGGCCATATCTTCATTAAAAGTAACATGATGACTAACATCAATTTGATGTTGTCCTGGAATGTAGATCCTGTAATCCTTCAAAGTCTCTCTATATCCCACAAAGGTGCCCTTCTTCCATGAAGGTTCTAACTTTTTCCACTTCTCCTTTGGCACATGGATGTATACCAAACAACTAAACATCCTCTAATGAATGACCTCTGGCTTCACTCATGTGAGTACCTGCTCATGATTCTTATCCCCTAATATTCTTTGAGGGCTTTTGTTATGAACATAAATTGTTGTGCTGGATGCTTCTGTCCATAAGAACATGGGTAAGTTATGATCATGGATCATTGCCTTCATAGCTTTCCTAATGGAACTGTTCTTTCTTTTTGCAATTCCATTATGTTGAGGGTTGTAACGAACTGACAACTCCCTCTTGATCCCTATGTGCTTGCATAAATCATTGAAGTCCTTTGAGGTAAAATATCCTCCATTATCTAGCCTCAAAATATTGATCTTATTCCTTATCAAATTCTCTACCCGACCCTTGAACTCCTAGAATCTATTTAATAATTCATCTTTGGTCTTCATGAAATATTTCCATGTCTTCTTGGAGAAATCATCTATGAATTTCACATAATATAAGAAGCCATTGATAGATGATATTATCATTGGTCCACATATATTTGAATGTACAAGATCCAAGACCCCATTATATCTACTATCATTGCTTGGAAAATTACCCTTGGCACTCTTTATAAGTACACAACCTATGCAAACACCCTCATGCTCTACCTAGAGCTCTAGAATACATGTGACCATCCACCTCAATGCTGGAAAGGCCCTATAGTGTAGGTGGGAAATATTCGATGCCATAGGTCACATAAACCGATGCTATCATGTACCAATTCCTGTGTTGGACGTCTTATCAATATTTATATTCCTCCCTCTCAAACACCAATCACTCATGGTGATTCTATGCTCGATCCATTTGGCCATACAAGAACCTGACCATCCATAAATGCAACTGTGTATCCTCTATACTCCAATGTTGAAATGGATAGCAAGTTATTCTTCAATCCTAGTACAAACAAAACATCTTTCATATGTAGCGAATCTCTAGAATCTAGCTAAAATGATGATGTTCCAACTCCCTTTACTGCATACTTGTTATTGTCTCCAAGTTCCACATATAATGTTGAGTTATTTTCTCTTAATTCATTGAGAGAATATTTGTAACCTATCATATGTTTGGAAGCATCACTGTCTACGAACCAAGTATCATTATTATCTATAATAGTGCTCGTGAGAGGGGAAAGAAGGAATATTCTTTCTAAGGCTCGTTCGCAATCTTGTCAAGTCTTGCCTTCTTCTGTAGTGGATCAACAATGATTGTTGATGCATGATGTTTTCATGTTTTTTTCTCATTAGGACATTGTAAAGCATAGTGACCAAATTTCTTACAACCGAAGTATTTGAATTTTGAAAGATCCTTCTTGTTTTCAATTGGAGATACACCATCCAATCTATCCACTATTTTGAGGTTGGGCATCCTCTTGAAAAAAATATAAACTCTGATCTAGAAACCCTAATCTTGACAGAAATCAGGTCAAAATTTAAATCTGACCAGACTGAAATCCGAATCCATAAAAAGATGCACCCTACCAAGGCAACCTCCAAAACATTAGGATCAAATTCAATGTTAGGTTGGAAGAGTCCAAACTTTGAAGCCATAGTTTGCACACTTAGGACAAAAATATACTAGATGGTTTTCTTTCAAAATTGCTTTGATACCATGTTGAATTTTTATCTATTTTAAAACATTAACATTTATTTCACAGTGATTTTCAAGGATTAATTTCGTCCCACAATTTTCATTGATTAATTGAACACTGAAAATTTCAAATTAAATTGCAGAAGAAAGAAAGGATCATAGAAAGATTGTCATGCATAAGAGACATAAAGAGTTTACATTGGGAAAACCAATAGGGAGAAAACCCAACCAAATTTTCTTAGAATAAATCAATCCAATTCAAGTACAATACCATTCATGAAGAGAAACCCTATCACATAATAGGTTCACCCTTCTTCACAAGAAACACTAGCAGGGGTAACAAATCTTCCAAAGATAATAAGAACCCAAAAAATTGCTTCTTTGACTTTTGTTGTGCTTGGTTTAAATTACAAACTAGGAGAGAGAAGATGTGAGTGATGATTATTATGAAAATGAAGTGTTGGAGCACTCTATTTATATTCTTTAGTTCTTGATTTTTTCAAGAGTTGGGCCAACTTGTCTTCTTTTTGTGAGGCCGACTTGCTATTTTGATTTTCATCTTGGTTTTATCTTTAGGGACAACTTGCACTTCTAGTATTCTATCTCTCTAAAGGCTTCTTCAATGCTGTATGGGACTTCTTCAATGGTTGGATTGACTTCTTGGTTATTTATCCATCATAACAAAAATTCCCTGTCGATGTTCATTTCCTAACATGCACGCTTATTTATGCATAAGGCTATAATGTTGATTTGGCCCCACTCTAAGAAGTCCTAGACACTTCTTAGAGCCTATGTAAAATTTAACAT
>LPNX011012476.1:0-43785 GCA_001517045.1 Pseudotsuga menziesii
ATATTTTAGTTAGTCGAGTAATATTTTTTGGAATATATTATTAGAAATTGGTTTTATTGTTTTATAATTTATTTTTGGAATTTTAATTATTTAATAATTTATAATTGAATTTATAAATACATTATTAGATAAATTATCTCCTTCTTGGAGACTATATATAGATGTTTTAATGTTTTTTTATTTTATTTTTTGTGAGGGAAGTATAAAATATAAACTAGGAAAAATGGCCAATGATGAGCCTTTTGCTGGTCAAATTCCAACACTACAGTGCATGCAAATACTAAATGGTTTATGTATATTTTAAATTTTTTCAAATTTTGAAAAATAAGTTTTTAAAATTTATAAGCAACCTACTGCCATATTTTTTAGTACTAGATTTTTTTGTTACTTATTTTTTCCGTATCAAATTGTATTCGGATCGGTATTCGTACTCGAATTATGCTACTATGTTTGATAGGCGACCGGGCAAGGTTTTTCGATTAAGAAAGCCATACAGTTTCAACCGCTAGATACAAATGGAACATGCAGTGGGGTTCAACGTTTGTCTATGTAGATGGAGATGGAGAGGTGGGCCCAAGCCGCCACATCTATTGGTTTTTACTCTATCGCAAACCTGATATTCAATCCTGAATAATTACAACAATCATTAACTGAAAACACACTGATATCTAACAAATTTACACAACAAAAAAAAACATAGGAAATCACATTCACATTTGACATTGATTTACCCCGGAAAAACCCAATAGGGAAAAACTAGTAAACAATTACTTTTATTAACTATAAAAATCATGGGCTCCCTTCTTGGGAAAATGGCCCACTGAGGAATTACAATGACAGAATGCTAACTTTCAAACCTCAAGACCGGTCCTTCAATCTTGTCGGTTGCTAACCCTCGGCTACCCCTTGATCATTTCCTCTACCCATGCCCCTACATCTACTCACTTGGTTGAATGTCCTTCTCCAACTTCTCAACAAGATCTCGTCACTATATGTGATTGTTGTGTGTTACCTCCTCTCACTTAGATTTCATTTTGTAAGATTACAATATGCAAATACTTTAGGCCAATACCATACCAAATAGCATGGACCCTCTAGATCACTTTACATAAAGTAATTACAAAAGTACATTCACTTTAAGAGTTCACTTTATTGAAGTGAAACTCTTAACTCTAAGAATCAATAATAACCTCCTCCACTTGTTAGACACTAAACACGTGGCAGTTCTTGACGCTAAAAAAATACGCACTCCCTCTAAGTGAGGAAGGTACTTCTCTGAGAGCTTCCTATAACTAGTTCTCCCTCTAACCCTAGCACACTATCGCTCATATCATCATGCACACTAGCATTCTTCCAACCCTATTGGTTAGTTTCCCCTTGTTTATTGGAAGGCGTGGAATCAATGACTCTATACACACTACACATCAGTGCCAAGAAGTTTTAAAACTTCATCAAAGGCTCGCTCTCCTTCATTATTCTCATAGAAGTTATCCCTTGCTCCTGAGCAACAATCAACGTGATTGCGTACCAACTAGGTCTCCTCGTAGAACTAGAAGGGAGAAACTCTATATTCCCCTCTGAAGGTTTACTCCCCATACTGAAATTCTATGAACTCTGCTCACCCTTCAGAGTCTTTTGATCCTTGACCTCCGTCATTAACATCAATCCATGATCGAAGACCCCTATGGTTCCAACTAAAGGCATGCCCTAACACCTGTAAAATATTTCCTCCTTGACACCAAGAAGTTGTGTTGAGTCTATGCCAAATCCCATCTGTCACATGAAAATCCATCCCCTCTTAAAAGAGATGGTGTACCCATTGTCCTCCATTACCAATACTGAGGCCAAGTTCATCCTTAGTTTCAGTACATAGAACATGCCTATCACCTATAGATACCCTCTTGACTTTAGTTGAAACCTAACTGTTCTAACTCCCTTCATAGCACACTTGGCATGAGTGTCAAGCTCCACATGCAAATCTCGGCCTGTCCCTAATAACCTGGTCAATAGGTCACATGTCCTCGTCATGTGACAAGAAGCCCAACTATCCATGAACCATGCACTGTTGAAAATTGTGCCAGAAATACAAGAGACTAACGAGAATCCTTTCTTGTACTTCTCAGCAAATTCATCAACCCGAGCTTCTGTAATTACTGCTACCTACTGAGACTTGCTCTTCTCTTTCTTTTGTTTTGGACACTGTGAAGCATAATGGAAGCTCATGTTTTGGTGACACCAAACTTCACAAAAACCTTTATTGTGGAATGTGATGCCTCGGGAAATGGAATTGGAGATGTAATAAGCAAGAAGGACACCCTCTTTCCTTCACAATTCATCCAATCAAGGGAAAGAACTTAAAAAAATCCCATTTATGAGAAGGAAATATTGGCAATACTACATGCCTTGAAGCAATGGCGCACCTACCTTATAGGGAGACATTTCAAGGTTAAAACTGATCATGATAGCCTTAAATACTTCTTGGAACAAAAGTTATCTTTAGAAGAGCAACAAAAATGGGTGACGAATGTGTTGGAATATGACTTTGAAATCATCTACAAAAAGGGGAAGCAAAATATTGTCGCGGATGCACTCTCCATGAAAGATGAGGATGTTGAAGCATTACTCTATGTTATTTCGATCATCCAACCAGATTGGATAGCCGAAGCAATGGACAAATGGAAAAATGACGAAAAAATGTGGACATTTATCAAAAGCTGCAACAAGATCCTAGAGCCTCTAATACATTTAGGTGGAAAGATGACTTGGTATGGGGTCAACACTTTCCCCGTCACTAAGCCAACACGGTCTTTCCTGTGCATTCCTGATCCTCTAGGCTGTCAAATGGATATTGTCAAACAGAAAAAGGAACATGTCAAATAAAAAAAATAAGAGGAGTGCCTCCAGGCTGTCAAATGGATATTGTCAAACAGAAAAAAGGAACATGTCAAATAAAAAAAATAAGAGTAAACTGTTTACCCGCCGCTGTGGTCGTCGGTTTGCAAATGGTGATTTAAAAGTTTAAATAAAGTTTATTCCTCTTATTTTTTTGTTTAGCTCTTGGTTTTTTTGTTTAGCTCTTGGCTGTGCAAATAGTGAGGTAAAAATTTTAAATAGAGTTTATTCCTCTTTTTTTTTGTTTAGCTCTTGGCTGTGCAAATAGTAGGTAAAAATTTTAAATAAAGTTTATTCCTCTTATTCTTTTGTTTAGCTCTTGGTCGTCCAGGTGGTAGTCCCCACTCTCCACCCCGGTGATTCGTTTGTGACTGGTAGTTGTGAGTCGTAGCAACCGGATCTCTTGATGACCGGTTAGTGCCAGTTCGTGTCAACCGGATATACCGGCTAAGTTTGTATAAATAAGGTTCCCCGGGTTCATTAAGAACATCATATATCTATCTCATAGAATATATCGGGTCTAAGATCTCTGCAAATCTGGGAGTCAGCCTTGAGCAAGTAGTCTACTCGGCTTTAGGTTTTCAGTCTATGTGTCGAGCGCTGTGTATGCTCTCCCTCTGCGCTTCAAGCGATCAGTTGGGATCAAAAGCAGTGATCTCAGTTGTAATGAGTCTGTAAAACCAGTAGCGTATGCTCTCCCTCTGCACTTCGTGTGATCAGCTGAGATCAGAAACTCTGGTTAGTTTGATAATGCTGTGCTGATCTTCGCCCTCCGAAGACAATCAGCTTATTGAGTCTGTAATTCCACTGTTCATCTGTAATTTCACTGTTCATCGGCTCTGTCATATTACTATTCATTGGCTCTGTAATATTACTGTTTAATGTTACTGTTCGCTATAATTCCGCTTGTGATCGCTATCTGCATAGTACTCATATATTGCATTAGTCGTATTCTGTTAAAAGAATTAGTTACTGTTATTGAAGAGAACGTAAATATCCCTGAGCAAGTTTAAGGTGTGTTCGATCCTGTAGATTGGTATCAGAGCCAGCACACATATGGTTTTGTGGATTGATCGTCCAGCACATGCAGAGAAGTTTCTGATTTGGTTAATGGTTCATCCTGAGAGTGATTTGGATTGTTATGAAAATTTCCAGCAAATGGTTCGGGATCGTGATTTAGCTTTCCATACATTCTGCAGACACTTTGAGAAACAATCACTGTAAGTGCCTGTTATGCTTACATACTTTCTTTTGTTCTATTGGTTAGTTGTGGACACTTTACATTGTTCAGTAGGCAAGTTTACTTGTTGAGTGATCGGTGGTGTTCCAAAGGACTAAAAGAGAGGTTGTTGATAGAGGGCAGTGAAGGCCGAAGAGAGAGTGCCTAAGTAAGTCCCTGTTTAGATCCAGCCGCTAGTGAGACTTAGTTATTTTTCAGATGGACCCAGCGATGGACAATGTAGCTCACACCCGTCTAGACTGCCAACAGGCAGAAGATGGCACTGTCAGTTTGGCAGAGCGTCGTTCTTCCTTTTCTCACTGCAGTAGTTCTGATCCCGATTCCAGTATTATTCATATTGATGAAACCAACCCTTCTGCTGAATGGAAATTACCTCCTCTGCTTCCTAAAGAAATCTATAAACTTAAGCTCTGGGAATATATATCTGCACAACACTTTCGTGTTTCTTCAGTTGACATTGCTTTTACTGATGCTGATAATCCTGTTCATATAAACTTACTTGATCGATCTCAGATAGATTGGGCTTGTAAGCAAGGCTATAAGTATGCGCACCTTGGTGCAATACGTTTAGGCCTTAACCCGCTTGTCTGTCCTTTCTTAAATGTCTCTTCCCTCTGTGTCGCAGTTGATACACACCATAGGCATTTTACTGATGCCATTTTTGGTGGATTTTCTGCTCCATTACATGATGGTCCTGCATTCGGAACTATATATATAAAGTTTAGTGTCAGTCTCTTTGACCCACATATCTATGAGCTTCTTAAAGCCTATGTACTTCCACAAGGCTTTTCTATGATGGATGGTTCCAGAATTATACAATTAAAAGCTGCTGTCATAGTTCGTTTCGGGAATGATACCCTTCCTCCCTTACAGTCCCCTGTCCATAATACCCCGCGCCTACTCAGCGTGGTGGAAAAAGATATCTCTCAGAAAGCCCAACCTATTCTATTTGATTGGCGAGGTATCCAATATCCTCAAGAATGGGAATGTAAGTATGACGAACTCAGAAACGCTGAAGCACTTCAAGCCTCATTAAAATCTCAACCCATAACTTTTGACAGATAGAATAGTTCATTCCAGATGCCAAACATTACTCCTTTTCCTAGATTCTCTCTTGCTGATGTAAATCCTGATTTGACTCGGTCTCCTTCTACTTCCTCGGTTTCTATCGACAGAATATTGTCCCCTACTCCTTCTGCTCCTGAGAAAAATCTATCAGAATCTTTCACTGGTCTGCAAGACACAGAACATAGAGGTCAGCATACTGATTGCCCAGCTTTCCGTAAAACTTTAGAAAAGCTTCGATGCCATAGAACAACTCCCCATTTAGGAATGTTTTCTCTTCCAAGGGAAAATGACTCCTATGAAATTGAAAGGGATGGTCGTAAATCTTATTTCCCTGGTAGGAATTTTCCTACTACCCCTTTCCGACAGTATACTCCAGATGGTCTGACCAAAAGAGAATTCTTGCCACAGAAATCTGCAGTTGTGGATGATACTCCATCTGACGAAGTTAAGTTAAGTAATTGGGGAAACTTACAGCATGTCTTGACAGCCAAGAACTTGGATGATATGGCCCAAGATATTTTAAGCCTCAAAGCAAGCATGCTTGAAGAAAGAGAAAAGATTGTTGAAGTTAGTGAAAAATTGGAGCTGGTTAAGCATTTACTTGCTGATTCAGAAACTATCAAGAAAATGATTCAGTCATCTTCTGAAAATATTTTGGTTAGATTGAATAAAATTGAAGAGCTTTCTAAAAGAGCATCAAATTTAGGAACTAAGGTTGTAAAACCTAGTCCTGCTATTCTAGCATTAGCTGCTGAAGGTTATAAGAGAAAAGATACAAAAGCTAAGCTAGAGAGAAGTCTTTCATTTGGGATGATGAGTGCTGAAGATGAAGATCAAAGACCTGAATTTGATTTTGGAAGGTCTGAAAGAGAATTCCGTTCTCTTATAAAATGGGTTACGGCTATAAAAAAAACTCCCATCTACTCTACCTCAGAAGTGTATCCAAAAGGTCTTAAGTCGTGTACCTGTTCCCTCTGTTTCTGTTGAACCAGAACCAGAACCAGTTCTTCCAGAACCTGGAATAGGATCTACTAAGCCTGAAGTCCCGGAAACCAGTCCTGTCTCAGTTCCTATAGACTTAAGTATGTTAAGTACCAATGTTTATAAAGGATCTTCTTCTGGTGTGAAGTCTGAACCTGAATTTGATACACCTATGACTGAGAGAGAGCCTGCCCAGCCACCTAGAGTGCCATTTAACTTCAGTACTTCCACATACAATAACATTATTTCCCAAATGCCTGAGCATCCAATCCTTAACATTGACTGTCAGTCACGTGATGCTATACATGATTCTCTCATTTTATTATTTCATTGGACTTTATCCAAGAAAGCTCAGAACCCTGAAATTACGGGTCAGCAGATTGCAACTTTGTTAGTCACTGGACTAACAGGGTTAGCAAATGAATGGTGGAGATGGCTTCCACGGAGAGCACGAGATGAAATCTTGAATGCTGAGGATGCAGATCAACAATTGTTGAAAGCTCTGGCTAGTCAGTTCCATGGTGGTGGTGATGACGATGATGCAGATCATCTAGCATCAATTTATATGTCTGCCAGACTTTGTGATTTGTCACTTGCAGATGAATATTTTTGTTATATGCAAAAGCTCCTGATCCGAGCAGGAAAGGAAAGTGATCCTGCGTATCTAAAACATTACCTGCGAAGCTTTCCAGGCCATGTTCCAGATGCAGTCGAGAAATATATGAAAGATAAGAATTTGAATTATCAGAATCTCTCAATTGCTCAATTGCATCATCATATTAAAGAGACCTGGCAAGAGCATTGCCTTGCAAAGAGGATTGATAAGGATTTTAAACGACATCAGAATATGTATACGCCTTCTTTCTGCAAGAAGGTAGCAGAGTTACCAGATTGGGGATGCGGTGCCCATAACCGTGGTCACTTGAAATGCCACTGTTCTAAACAAAAGGTTAAGAAGAAAGGTTTCTTCTCTAGTGATCCCAGATATCACTATCTTGACAAACCTTTCCGGTTTGAAAGAAAGAAGCCTAAGTATAAGAGGTATAAATCTCAGAAGCCTCCTCCCAGAAGGAAAAAGTATATTAAGAAACGCAAGAAACCTGCGGATAAAGAATCGTGTTTCCTCTATGGAGAAAAAGGCCATTGGGATAATAAATGCCCTAAGAAGAAGTCTAAACCCCGTCTTACTGCCTTTTGTGACTCTATTCAACCCAAATGGTGGAAATATTCTCCTTCTGATGAGCCTCCTACTGGTGAATTCCTTTTCCTTCCCTCTGATCCTGAATTTTCTGATTCTGATTCCGATGATCCTCCAGCTCTACATAAATTTGGCCCCTCTTCTGCCTCTGACTCTGATTCTGATTCCTCTGTTTATAGTTCTCCGGATTCCGAGGTCCCAAATTTGGGGGGGTGTAATATGCCTGATTCCCCTCATTCTCATACTTCCTCTGTACATACATATCAACCTCCTGATTTTGATTTCTCCTTATATATGATTTCCTTCCAGAAACAGCTTGATATAGAAAAGCAAATTGTTGCTATTGATTTAGCACTTGCTAACTCTCAGTCATTCCAGTACCAGCTTCGTGGTCAGCTGAGAGAAGAGAAGGAACTACTGCTAGAACAGCTAAAGGGTAAACAAAAGCTTCATGATAACCCTAGCAAAAGCCCTACATCTAAAGCAGTAAGTTTTCATGAGCCTGCAACTGTCTATAAGACTTATCCTAATAAACATGAAAGTAGATAGCAATACAGACTCTCTACAAGAGAGACTCTTAAGGCTATGATCAAAGAAAAGCAGCAGCAAGTTAAACAGCTTTGTACAAAAATAAGTGAGCTCCGAGATCATATTAAGATCCTTGACACTAAAGAAGAACATTCTTCAGAAGATGAATTGAATAAGTTTGTCAAAGGAGCTATGGAGAGAGAAGTAGATATAGAAGAACCAACTGACCAGTCTATTTCTTTCCAGCCGAGTATGTCTTTAATGTCTAGTCCTAAGTTGTATCTAACAGTGCAGTTTAATTTGTGTGAATTCAAGCCCTACAAGCTTAGCTGCATGATCGACTCTGGCTGCCAAGTAAATTTGGCTAAAGGATCAGCTCTACCATTTTATTATTGGGAAAAGACATTTGGCAGTGGAACTGCAATTCATGGTACACCTGTGCCTATTAAAGGTAAGGCAGAAATCATTCCTGTTATATTCGGAAAAGCTCAAAGCAAATTGACATTCTACATATTAAATGAGCTTAAAGATGATTGTTTATTAGGATCTGATTTTCTGCATCAAGTCAGCCCGTATACCGTAGATCATTATCAAATGACCTTCACTTGTTATATAAATAAAAAGAAGGTTACTCTTCCTCTGTCTTTCCATGGTGAGGTAAAATGTCAGGATGTGGTTGAACCAGAAAATCATCACATTCCAAGATTAGCTAAAATGGAAAGAGCTATAGCTTATTCAGAAATACATGGTGAAAAGATGTTACAGGACATTTCTGAAAATCTTAGAAAAGATTGATGTTCTGATAGCCCCAATGCATTCTGGACCCGTGAAAAGTATTTTGTTTCATTACCTTATGATCCGCTCCAGAAGATAAAACCAATGAAGGCCTCTGCAAGAATAATGACTCCTTCAGAGAGGAAATTCTGCAAGCAGGAGATTGCAGAATTATTACAGAAAGGGTTAATTGAACCCTCTAAAAGCTCTTGGGCATGCCGTGCCTTTGTGGTAAACAAGCATTCAGAACAGAAAAGAGGTAAGCCCAGATTAGTGGTTAATTACAAGCCACTAAATGCAGTTCTTGAGAAAGTCAAGTATCCACTGCCTGATAAAGCAAGTCTTTTGCAGCGCATCACTGGATGCACTATCTTTAGTAAATTTGATCTTAAATCTGGTTCTTATCAAATCAGTATAGAAGCTAAAGATAGGTTCAAAACAGCTTTTACGGTGACTCATGGATTATACCAGTGGAAAGTTCTTCCCTTTGGCATTAATAATGTTCCATCAGAATTTCAAAAAAGGATGGAGGATATCTTCAGAGAATATCCATGGATTTTGGTAATTATAGATGATATACTAATCTGTTCGCATAGTTTGCAGGAACATCTAAAGCACCTGCAAATCTTTTATGACTTAGTATACAAGCATGGATTGGTTCTCTTTGAGCCAAAGATGGAAGTTGGTAAAACCGAGATAGAATTTCTTGGTTTGAAGATTAACAAAGGAACAGTTGTGTTGCAAAATCATGTACTTCAAACCTTTGCTAAATTTCCAAATGAAATTATGGAAAAGACACAGCTTCAGAGGTTCCTTGGTTCATTAAATTACATTAGACCATTTTATAAAGGCCAAGCTGAAGATATTCATGTACTTCAGCAATGACTCAAGAAGAATCTGCCCAGTTGGTCTAATGAAATGACTGCTGCAGTTAAGCGCATTAAAGAGAAAGTATGGCTATTGCCAGCTTTATCATTACCCTCAGGGAAAGGTGACCTGATTATTGAAACAGATGCCTCTGCCCATACTTTGGGTGGTGTTCTGATAGAAGTACTTGCTCAGAAAGAAAATATTTGTGGCTATGGTTCTGGATCCTTCAAGAAAGAAGAACTCAATTATCCATCGAGCCACAAGGAGATATTAGCAGTCAAGAAGACTGTTCAGCATTTCATTCTCTTTCTCAAACCTGTTAAATTTATTATTAGGACAGATCTTAAAAAAATTCCTGGAATGTTAAAGAATGAAAATGTCATGGCAGAAAATAATAGTCGTATCTTAAAATGGTTTATCTGGTTATATAATTTTGATTATGAGATTGTGTATAAACCAGGTTATTTAAACTGCCTCGCTAACATGTTGACCAGGGAGTCAGCAGAAGAAATAGAGAAATTCCAGCCTTCTCTACAGATGTTTACTCCAGGTGAATCCAGCTCTGGACCTGCTAGAAGAAGAATGAGAAGAGAATTGCAGAATGAAGATGATGATGCGAAGAAGAAGACCAGAGAAGAATTGTTGCAAAAAGAAGGATTATTTATTCTTCCCTAGGATGGTACATTGCCTAGAAATGTTCGTATTGAATCTCTAGAGTATGCTTCTGCAGACGAAGCAAAGCGGTTCCTACAATTAACTATGATTCAGAATATCCAGACTTCTCCCTTGAAGCTTACAATCTTGGAAAGGTGGGAGAAAGAAGCATTCTTTAGTTTTGCAGATGCTACTGCCAAACTTAGAGACTGTCCAGAGGTATGGATGGATTATGATGCTTTATTATATCAATCCATAGAGCAGCTGAAGACGAAACCAGACTTCGCAGCTTTTATCGTTTCAAATTGTTTGTGCTTCAAAGGGATAAAGCACCTGAAGACGAAACCTAAAGATTCTAGGTTTGCAAGGATTTTGTGGTTGGAGACATTTATAGCACACATCAATCATTGTATGTTTCTGAAACTTATCACTAATTTTATGTTAGCCGTGAAATGTTTGATTAAAATTTCTCGATCTGTTAAGAATTCTAAGTTTCTGTGTGTATTAGGGTTGAAATATTTTTTAAAATTTATCAATCTTGAATATTAGGATTTTGAGCATGGATGTTAAACCTTTTGGATTTTCACTGTATGGAGGTTGTGTTCTTTTAAGATTCAGTTTTAAATATGGGATAATGGTTGAACTATTTGTGGATGTTGACCATGGATGTTAAGCATTTTGGATTTTCTTTGTGTAGAGGTTTCGGATTTTCACTATAGAGCTTTGTGAATTTGGGATAATGGTTCAACATGGGATAATGGGATAATGGGATAATATAAATAAATCCACACTATTTATAATGGAATTTCTGTAGTGGAATGGTCATTATTTTGGTTGTCTTCTTGTAGAGTTGTCCAAATCATAATGGTAGATTCTTTTATTTGTATTCGTAATTTCGTGACTAGTAGACTTTTTTATTCATATTTCCAAGTTAGTCAATTTTATTTGTGACCTAAATTTGTTTGGGTTCGGTACTTATTTTATGATATTTTTTTTTGTAAGGGTCATTCAGAAGTAAAATGTTTTTTGGTGATTTGTTTTGATGTGTATATTCTCTTTTATTGTACTACCTTGGTAATCTGCATAATCAAAAGATGAGTCTTCCTAGCAAAATATTCACCAATATGTTACAAGATTTTCTAATTTGATGAAATTTTCGCCAAGTTTTTACAAAATTTTATAATTCAGTAAAATATTTGCCAAGATTTTACAATATATTATAATCAAGCGAAATATTCTCCAAGATTTTACAAGATTCTATAATAGAATAAAATATTAGCCAAATTCAATTAAGATCACTCAAATGTTGTCAAGGATAAGTGAATGTTAACGTCAAGTATGTCATACATTACATCAACATCGTCATCATCATCATCATTGGCATCGTCATCATCATCAACATCAACAAGTACATCATTGACAATATCATGGTCATCATCGTCCTCATCAACAAGTACATCATCAACCACAGCATTGCCATTATCACTGATAGGGTCACTCATATGCCACTATAGTTCATCATCAGTCATCACCATTTTGGATCCATTTCATGTTGTTACAGTCACTAAAATGCCATTAAGGTCACTCAAATGTCATCGATGGCAACCGAATGTCATTAGAGTCATTTAGGTTATATTAGTATGTCTCGCATAAGTTGGTATGAACATTTCAGTGCCATTATGATCAATCGGTATCCAGAAGTATTATCATGTGCATCACCAATATCTTGGGCATCGACATTTTCATCACCATCATCTTCATCATCCTCCTCATTTTCGTCATTATCGCCATCATCAACAAAAGCATCGTCAACATTGTCATTATGGTCACTAATATGCCATTAGTTTTCATAATCACTCATCGCCATTAGGATTCATGTCCTGTAACTGTTAGGGTCATTTAAAAGTCATTACAACCATTTCGGTGATAATAACGTCATTTAGATGTAAACACAGACATTTAGGTGCCAGTAGGATCAATTAGGATCCATAAGTTCTACCACATGCATAATCATCATTGACCTCGGCATTGCCATCGTCATCACCATCGTAGTCATCGTCAACGTCGTCAAGTACATCATTGTCATCATCAATATAATTGTGATAATAATAAGCAAGGAACCCTTCTACCTCACAAGAATGAATTATATAGTCTTATAATTATTAAATCTTATCCATATGCTTCATCATAATTATCGTAATGCATCATCGTCATCAGGGTTGAAACTTGACATCCTACCTTGCATGTCAAGAAATTTTTATATGACGTTTTAATTGTAACATTGCCTTTCATTTGAAAGTTAAATCTTAATTTTACCTGTCCCAATAATAATTGATTTTTTTTAAATAACATTTATAATATAAGCTACTTAAAACTTAGTCCATGCTTAGTCCCTGCCTTTTAATTTAAAAAGGAAAGAAAGAAAGGAAAAACAAATAAATTAATGAAAAATAATTTTAAAATCAGCAAAGGAAGCCAACACAAGCTATGACTAAGCCAACCAGAATGATGGGAGACAATCCAAGACATCCAAAATATCCAAGAGAACCACTTCAATGTTGGGGATGTGGAGGAGACCATATTCTTAGGAACTGTCCGCATTAAAATGGGAATGTAAGTCAAGTTCACAACATCTAAGGAGTTGAAACTATGGATCAAGTGGCGAGTGCCATCCCTAAAATCTTTGTAGGACTAGAGGACCGCCAGGAAGATCATCAATCAACTATGGTTGAAGTTGAATGTAAGGTTTCTAAGCAATTTGTTTCTATTTTGATTGACCCGGGATATACTCACGGTTATATCACTCCTAAAATTGTTGAGATTTGTGCTTTTAAGAAAGTAAAGCATAAAAAATCATAGTTAGTTCAACTAGCAACTGGAACCAAGAGAAAAGTTAGTGAAATTGTACAGAAATTTCCATTAGATATGGATGGGCTATTCACTTATGCAAACATGAATATTCTGCCACTTGGTTCCTATGATATCCTCATTGGAATGGACTGGTTAGAAGCACACAACGTTAAACTTGACTGCTACAACAAGACATTTGAATGCATGGATGAATAAGGAAACCCAAGGGTTGCAAGAGGAATTCTAAAGGTGATTTATGTTAGGCAGGTTTCAGCAATGCAGTTGAAGAAGTTCTGTATGAAAGGTTGTTGATTGTATCCAGTCCAAGTTTTGGAGGCAACGAAAAATGAAACTCCTAAATTGGAGGACTATCATGTATTGCAAGCATTCAGGGAAATTTTTCCTGATGAGATTCCAAGACTTCCTCCAAAGAGATACATTGACGTTGAAATTGATCTTGTGCCAAGAGCCGAACCACTATCCAAGACACCCTACAGGATGAGAACACATGCTAGAGCTGAAAATGCAATTACAAGAATTGTTGGAAAATAAATATAGCAAGCCGAGTGTGTCCGTGTTGGGAGCACCAGTTCAATTTGTGAAAAAGAAAGATGGGACACTCATGTTATGTATTGACTACAGGCAGTTGAACAAATTTAGTGTGAAGAATAAATACCCATTACCTCGATTTGATGACCTTTTTGATCAAATGAGAAGAGCAAAGGTATTTTCAAAAATTGACTTGAGGTCTAGTTACCATCAAGTAAGAATCAAAGAGGAAGATATTCATAACACAACCTTTAGGACAAGGTATGGGAACTATGGGTTTGTGGTGGTACCATTTTGTCTCATAAATGCACCATCTACATTCATGTGTCTCATGGATAGTGTTTTTAGCAAGTATCTAGACAAGTTTGTTCTTGTCTTCCTAGATGGCATTCTTATTTATTCTAAGAATGAAGAAGAGCATGACTTGGAACATTTGAGAATGGCATTGCAATTTCCAAGGAACATAAGTTGTATGCAAATTTGAGCAAATGTGACTTTTATAAGATAAAAATCATTATTTGGGTCACATTATCTCAGACGAAGGAATATCTGTGGACCCTTAGAAGTTTGAGAGCATTATGAATTGGCCAACTCCAAGAAATGTGACATATATGAGATCCTTTATGGGACTTGTTAGGTACTACAGGAGATTCATTGAAGGATTCTCCAAGGTCGCACATTCAATCACTTCCTTGCAAAAGAGAAGGATAAAGTTTCAATAGACACCAATATGAGAGGAAAGCTTTCAAGGGTTGAAGAATATTCTGACGAGTGAGCCAATTTTGAAAATTGCAGACCCAGAAAAATACTTTGTGGTGTGTACCAATGCATACAATAAAGGACTTGGAGGATTTCTTATGCAAGACAACCATGTGGTATGCTATGAGTCAAGAAAGTTGAACGAACGTGAGAAGAACTATGCTACTCGTGATTTAGAACTTGCAGCCATAGTACATGCTCTAAATATGTGGAGGAAGCACTTAATGGGAAGGAAATTTGAGCTAAGGACATACCATTGTGGTATGAAATACTTATTTGATCAGCCAACTTTAAATGCTAGGCAAGCTAGATGGTTGGAATTTATGTGTGAATTTGATTTTGAAATCAAACACATAAAAGGAAAAGAAAACAAGGTAGTTGATGCACTCACCAGGAAGGTACATGAAATGCATGTGGCATCTCTTAGTACTTTCCAACCAGATTTGAGGCATCAGATTATTAACCATATTGCAGAGGATGAAGTGTGCGTGCAGATAAAGGACAAGTTGCAGCAACAAAACCTTGAAAGGAAGTACGAAGGATATCAATTGGAAGGAGACAAACTTCTTACTTATAAGAATAGAATTTATATTCCAAATGTGGCATACTTGAGGAGGATTATTATGGATGGAATCCATCAAGCTCCATATTCTGATCACCTAAGATATCAGAAAACAATTGCTCTAGCCAGAAAGCAGTATTTTTGGTCGGGAATGAAAAAGGACATTGTTGAGTATATTTCTAAGTGCATGAAATGTCAATAGGTGAAGGTTAAACATCAACACCCAGTAGGTTTGCTGCAACCTTTTCCAATCCTAGAATGGAAATGGGACGTCATCTCCATGGAAATTATTACAGGGTTGCCAATGACTGTGAGACAACATGATTCCATCATGGTTGTGGTAGACAAGTTAACAAGAGAATCACATTTTATACCAGTCAAGTCCACATATAAAGCCGATGCCATTGCAAATATTTTCATGAAGGAAATTTTCAGATTGCATGGATTTCCTAAGGCAATAATTTCTGACAGGGATACCAAGTTTACTTCAAATTTTGGGAAGGGTCTTTTTGCAAATTTGGGTACAAAGATTAATTTTAGCATCACCTACCATCATCAAACCGATGGACAAACAGAGAGAGTAAATTAGATGCTTGAAGACATGATTCACATGTATGCAATGGAAAAACCATCCAAGTGGGAGGATTATTTACACTTGGTAGAGTTTGCATATAATAACGGGCAGCAAGAATCACTGGGAATGAGTCCATATGACGCTTTGTATGGAAGAAGGTGTAGGACACCAGTGACTTGGGATAATCCAATGAATATAATTGTGCTTCATCCATAATTGCTTAAGGAAATGGAACAAGAGGTTGCAAAGATCAAGCAAAACTTGAAAGAACCCAAGATAGACAGAAGAGCTATGCAGAGTGCATAAGGATTTCAGTGTTGGGGATCATGTTTATCTTAGAGTGAGGCCAAGAAAGAGTTCCTTGAAGCTTGGGAGTTGTGCCAAGCTATCACCTAGATATTTTTGGGCCATTTGAAGTGCTTGAAAGAATAGGGGCAGTTGTATATAGACTTGCATTTCCTGCTAGCACTAGAGCTCATAGTATTTTTCATGTCTCTTTGCTTAAGAAATATGTACATGATCCTCACCATGTGATTAATTGGGATGTGATCCGGGTGGAACCACATGCATTTCATCTACCATCCTGTACCGAGCCATTGTGCATCCTAGACAAGAAGGTAGCATTGCTCTGGAACCGATCCGTTGGACAGGTAAAGGTGCAATGGAAGCACTACGGTCCTAATGAGGCTACATGGGACCTGGAGGATGCCATGAGAGTGGCACATCCATTTTTGTTCAATTTTTATCCCATGTTTATCAAACCAAATCCAACCAAATACATTTATGAAACCAAATCCAATGTTCTCTAAAGTTGATCCCATCTTTAGTCAAATATTTATAAATTATATCAAAGTAATGCTATACAAGCAAACCTTCATGTTAATGTCCATTACTAATATACAAATGATACTCTTTACTAGCATCATGAGTATTTATAGCATTGACTCTACCATTAGTGTTATCTTGTGCATGCCTACATACGATGTGCAAAAATATAATAACATGGTCAAAATGATAGTATTTACTTTGTTTCTCTCTATATGAATGTATAGTTTTTTGTGAACTAGTCGAGTATTTATAAATTATATCAAAGTAGTCATATATAAGCAAAGCTTCATGTTAATGCTCATTACTATTATAAAAACGATATTCTCTAATGGCATCATTCATGAGCATATATAGTATTGAATCTAACATCGGTATTCTCTTGTGCATACCTATATATGATGTGTAAAATTATAATAGCCTGGTCAAAATGATAATATTCACTTTGTATATCCTTCTGTGAATGTATAGTTTTTCGTAAAGTTGATAACAAATAATATTGTTGCATTAGAAAATACTTGGAGAGCCTGTTTTCACTATAAGAATTACCACTCGATCTTATCAAAATGCTTGATGTATTTGTATACTTGATCTCTAAACCTCTACATAAATTCTGTGATGGTAATCTCATCTTCAAGAAAATCATCATTTTTAGTTGTCCCCCTTGAACAAGAGATGTGATCCAAAACAACATATTCATGTATCCTCCACTTCACTTTCCTTTGTTGTAAAGATGAGAAACTTTCTTATTGAAAGAGACAAATTACCACAATCATCACATATATTTTTTCTCCAACGCATATTATTTTGTTACAAAAAAACATATAAAGGAGGGCCACCAAAATATATTTTCCATTGCATAGTAAGGGGGAAATCAATAAATGAAGGAGAAGGGCCACCTCAAAAATAAATTTTCAAAAAATCTTGTAATGTCTCATAATACAATTTAAAATCTACATGGTGAAGACAACATGTGTCACGAATAGTGTTTGGCTTAACGTATCACGATTTCACTTGTCAAATGTGCTAATTGCAATTTGAATCCAAGGATTACTTTGCTTGAAAGTTTCTAACAACTCATATTGAGTGATTTCTAATATATGTTTTGGATGAGTTTCATACATTCCTTGAGATACTTACTGCCATACAACAGTATTCTCAATTGGTAGAACATGAGAATTTAATTCCCAAAATGTTGTTACCTTATCTTTAACACTTTCTACTTGACTATCGTAATAGGGATAGCTCCAAATATGATTCTTTTGTTTCTAGTGGTTGTTTGAAACCTTGAAAAATATTGCATTCAATACATTACTTTTATTGAACAACTTGAGAAATATAATAGCCAATATCAAGATAATTAGTAAAATAAAAACTAGATATGCTTGCTCTCATAATGTTGGATGCCACAACCTCAACATCCTCCCAAAAAAAAATACTTTAGTTCCTTGACCTTAGTAGAGGAGTCTAAGTTGAACTCTAATGGGCACCTTGTGTTTTGAACCAAATTCCCAAAATAACATAAAAATGTAAAGAAAGAGTAACCCAATGCCTTGAGAACAATACAAAGAGATGAATAAGAAGCCTCTTATAAGGGGAAATCTCCTTATACATTGTATCAAATACAAAAGGAAAGATGAAATGACCCTAAAACTAGGTCTCCTTGACATATATATATATAGGAGACAAAGGATACAATTACAATTAAGGTCTTAGCCGCCCTACAATTATAATTAATGTACTAG
Organism: Pseudotsuga menziesii; assembly: GCA_001517045.1. NCBI lineage: Eukaryota > Viridiplantae > Streptophyta > Pinopsida > Pinales > Pinaceae > Pseudotsuga > Pseudotsuga menziesii. Next base: position 18,070 of record LPNX011012476.1, read on the forward strand.
ATGACCAAGAAAGAAAATATTAATATAATAATATAAATGTTATGTCGTAATATATAGGGATTAATATGCCCCTCCCCTTCAACAAGTGGTGTCCTCAACACTTGATTAACTTTGTATGTTTTTCCATGAAGAACTCATCTTCCCATGTTGTCTCTTCTATTGGAAGGTGACTCGGTAATTTCTCGATTTCGTAGTTGTTTGATCCTTGGGTCTACAAGAACAAGTAAAAATAATATGGATCACTTAACAAGCACAAGGCGAGGATTTTGGTGAAAGGTTATGCACAGAAGGAATGAATTGACTATGAAGAGACTTTCTCCCCAACAACAAAATGTGTTGTTGTCCATGCTTTATTTTCTTTGGTTGCACATAACAAGTGGAAAGTTCATCAGATGGATGTGAATACTTCTTTCTTGAATGGAAACCTGAAAGAGAATGTCTTCATGTATAAACTAGAAGGATTTATTGTAAAAGGGAAAGAACAAAAAGTATGCAAACACGTCAAGAAATTGTATGGCCTGAAACAAGCGCCTTGCACTCCAAACTTACTGAAGAAATCAAGGTTATAGTTTGGGGAATGGAACCTAGCAAGGATCCATGGCTAGATGGATTTAATAATCCAATTTTATCAATTACGTTGGAATATCATCAAGGAGGATCTGAAAAGAATGTTGGTATATGCACAAAGCGAGTCTAAATTGGGAGGAGCAATTAATTCATCTCTCCTAGCTCTTATCTCAAAAGAATTTTATCCCTCTTCATTTTAAAAGTTATGACATTTCTCTCTTTTTCATGTCTCTTACAAAACTCTTACTAGAATTGTTCCTCCAGACTCAAGGTAGTCCTCCCCTCCTTAATCTCAACTAACCAAAGAGGATTCATCTAGAAAAGGAAAATTCTAGAAAATATTATTTTAGTGCATAAGGTTATTTAATAAAGAATGTCCCAACAAGAAAAAGTAATGGTTATGAAACTAGACATTTATAAAGCATTTGATAGGATTAATCACCAGTTTCTTTTTCAAGTTCTTTAATTATTTGGATTTGCGAGGGATTGTATATCTTGTGTGAAGCCTTGCATCAGGAAACCTTGGACTACACCTTTGGTTAATGGGATAGCTACCAAATTATTCCAAGATACTAGAGGCCTAAGGAAGGGATGCCCCACTCCCATATCCTTTACATTTTAGTGGTATACTCTTTAAGCAAGGGGATGGAAGCTGCTAGGGGATAGAAACCACAAGGTTCAATGTCAGTATCTCAAGAATAATGATTTATAGGGGAGTGAAACAAATCAACCATTCTGAGTTTGTGGATGATACCCTTCTAATTGTAGGATCTTCTCAAATCATAGATCATAGGTTCAAGAAGGTCTTGGAAACATTTTATCTAGCCTCAAGAAGTAAAATCAACAAATTCAAAGCAATTTATATGGATGGAATATAGATTAGAGGACCCTCCTGGAAATTACAAGGGAATTGGGCTTCACGGGGACTTCACTTAGTGAACCCTCTCACATAGCACGTGTGATCGTGGGATATTAAAGAATACTCTTAATTTCGAGAGATATTGACTCGAACTCTTTTTGTTGAAACCCCCTCCCAATACTTAAAACCTCCTCCCCACCCCTTTTTATAGCTCAATCCTTATAAACCACACTACCCAGCCCTACCTTAAACCCCTCATCCCCCTAATACCTACAATATATTGGTTCGATTCGTGATAATTTTAAAACCTACAATATGAACTAACGTGATAGTATATTGGTCAACAAGTGAAGCCCCCATGTTGGGCTTTCAAGTGAAAGTCAATTAGGACTAATTCAAATATTTGGGTATTCCAATAGCTAAAGATGACCAAAAGAGTATGAATTGGCTAGGAATTCTCGACAAGTTTACAAGAAAAATGAAGCAATGGCGTGTTCTTTGGTTGAAACTGGCTAGAAGAATCACCCTCATAAAGTCTATGATATCTTCTCTTTCGCTCTTCCTTTGCTTAATTCTTTTAGCTCCTGCAGGAATCTTAAACTAGACCAATTCAGAACTAAAAACAATCTTATGGGAAGGAAGGAAGAATAATTAAGGAAAAAAACCCCTAGTTGGTTGGAATATATTAAGGAGACCTCTCAGCAAAGGTGAATTGCAAATTAGAGATCCAAAGGGTAACAATCTGGCACTGTGAGAAAAAATATGGTGGAATATTATTTCAGAAAGGAAAAATTGGGTAAAATCTAGTGGAATATTATTTCAGAAAGGAAAAATTGGGTTAAAGAAGCTCTCCATAAGAAATAATTTGGGAGAAACAGACTTAGATGCCTAGACAATTTCCCTAAGAGGAGAAAAGGTACTCAAATATGGAAACTGTGCATAGATGCATGGGTTTTCTTTTCATAAACATTTATATTCAATACTTAGAAATGAAAGAAAAATAAACTATGGGAAAACAACATTTTATGCAATCCGCCTCTCGGATCCATACCTGAGCTATAAAATCTTGAAAGATGGATGATCGGTCAAGGAATAATCAAGCTCATAGATCCGTGTGTTTTGGATTTCATGGAGCATGAATCATGGAAACCCTGGTCCCATTTCCTCCCTACACCTTTGCAACCTACTCTAAGCCTTCTATTTCAATAGTTAAAGAGAAAATATCCACTCAACAAGAATATGCAAAATAATCATAGATGGGGAAATATCAATGAATGATATTTAGTAAGGCAAATATATAAAATCCCCAAAAACTTGTAGAGATCCTTAATACTCCACTCATTGGACAAGGATATGGAAAAATAATTATCTTCACAAAGTTAATAACTTATGTTGGGATACGGCACATTGGAAAATAGTTGGAGGATATAAATTCCAAAGACATGGCTTCCCAAACCCCTTGAGATGTGCATTATGTCATGTTCATGAAGAAACAATCAAGCATTTATTTATAGAGTTTTCTTTCACCCAAAGAGGTATGGAAACTTCTTATGGGGCCTCTTTAGCAGTACTTCCTCAATTAATTAGTGTTTATTGAAGTCCTGAGGAAAAGCTTATAACAACAAATATTTTATACTACATGTTAAAAATTTATTTATATAAAAAACGTTTTAAACACTTTTAATATGATTTTAATAGTCTTATTATTTTTAAAATTTAAAATTTATCTCTTTTTAATAGTCTTTTTTATTTTTGAAACTTAAACTTACACTTTCGATAAAAGAAATGCGTTTGTATATTAGAAAAATTATATATAATAAGATTTACAATGTTAAAGTATATATATAAGTGTTTAAAGTTTATTAATTAATTAAATTTAGAAGATTCAATTTTATAAAATTATGTATATCGATATATATTGTATAACTATGTGTAAAACTTTATATAAATATAAGACATTTAAAAGATTTTAATAGTTTTTCTATTTTGAGATTTAAAGTTAATTGAAATTTAATTAGTTAAATTGTGTTAACATATGCATAGTCATTAGATTCATGCAATTAGGATCACCCTTTCTTAATTCCAGGTGGGCTCTCATAGGCTCTAGGTTGAGTTGGACCACAACATCCCATGGTTAGATAGGATTTGCTAGCTATGCCACTTACATGAGATTGAGATGAAGGAGCATTGTTATGGAAAGCTACAGCTTCAGACGAAAGGCATTTATTTGTATTTGATCTCACTACCTAGCCAGATTCAAAGCTGGAGAGAGTTGTGGTATGTCTTTCCTTGGTACCTGGGTGGGACTATTGAGCAAGTCAACATTTGATTTCTTCATCTTTATATATGTATATGTATATTGTTTGTAAATTTTGCTATTAGAAGACCAAGACATATCTTGGAATGATTTATTATGGTTTAATTTTTCGATTAGAAAAGATGAACTCATGGGTGTTTTAGCTTTTTGTATTTAGAAATATCGAAATGATTTATGGTGGCTTTAATTTTTTTACGATACAATATGAACTCATGAACTAATAAATGTTTTACTTTTTATATTAATACATATCTCAAAATGGTTTATGACGACTTTAATTTTCTGATTATGTAAGATGAACTAATGAACTACTAAATGTTTTAGTTTTCATAGAGATATATCGAAATTACTTATGGTGACATTAATTATTTGATTATGTAAGATGAACTGATGAACTGCTAAATGTTTTTAGTTTTATACCTTATATTTAAGATAGTGACATTATATATAGACTAAGAAATCCATTTGTTAGCTATCTTACCAACTATTACATTGTAGGAAGCTTGCAAAATTCAATACTTTCTTTGAGATTAATGTGTCTCGGTGTCAGAAGTCGGAGAACATGTGCTAAACCAATTGGTGGGGCCCCCTTTGCACATCCATGATTGGATGTTAGATTGACATAGGACATGCTGGTGGCCTCAACAACCAAAACACTTAGTAGAAATCGAACTACTATATGAATCCTCTATTTGAAACTTAATTTGTGAAGATAATGGTAATGCATATCTAAATTGTTATTATATAACGTTTCTATTGCTATCCAGTATGCACCAGAAGCCAAGAGGATTGACACACTTCAAAATGTGTTACTATCGTAGCGAATGTTATGCCTTAAATTAAACATATGATAGTGGAATTATATAGATAGTATGAAACTTTTTTGTTACCATCTTAACAATTATTAGAATGTAGGAAGCTTAAAAAAGTGTGTAATCCTCCATATAATGACTTTAATTTTATACTTTATAATTTGAACATACAATAGTGGAATTGTATATAAACCATGAAACCCATTTTTTTATCCATCTCACCACCTATTAGATTGTAGGAAGATTGGCACCCAAAAATATGATATTGCATAATGGAAGTTGGTAAGACCTTCTATGTTGAACAATTGAGGAAGGATGTGCTTGGGAAATGATAAAGGCATACATAAAAATTGGTAAAAGGTTGGTAGTCATGAGTCCCTTATTAAAAATGCACATTTTGGTCAATTCATTGCACAATTCAAAGGTGTATATTTATGAGCGTGAAAATCTATGGTTGCAAATTGATCCGCTAAGAAAATTTGCGCAAGGAAGAAGTTTTGACGGAGGATCAGAATCGATTAACAAGATGGAAAGATCGACGGCCAAGAAATAAAGCAAGTAAAATCTATGATCGTGAGGTAATCCGCATTGTGAAGATGCACGATTGAAAAAATGAGAAATGTTGGCGGATTGCATAGAACATATTTTGATCCGACGGTTCAGACAAGAGATGAAGTCTTATCAACGGTCATAGTCTACTCTGAAGTGCAAAGTTGTGAGATAATTAAAAAGGATGAGTGGTAGTGGAATTTAAACCACTTTCCACATGGTGACTTTTAATGAGTTCTGCTGGGAAAAGCGGTAAAGGAAAAACAGCTTGTTGAGGGTCCCAGAATGATCCGTTGTATAAAAAATGAGTTGACCTAGGTAAAGTCATTTCGTTTGCATGCTACTGGTGAAAAGAAGAAGGGATAGTGCACCATCTTTTTCCGAGATTCAACTTCTACGTATCCAACAGTTACCAGGTAAGCCTTAAAACACTGAGACTTTTTTGAAGACTTGTCACCATCGTTTTAGTAAGAGTAATAAATATATTGAAGATTGGAATAATATTCAGCATGGGTTGAAGCAATTGGATCCAGATTGAAGATTGCAACCATTGCCAGAATTAATTTGCAGAGAAATTAACACAAATATTTTCAGCATTCCGAAATTTTAAGAACAATTCGAAATCTATTTTCTGAACTTGTGCCTGTTTAGATTTTTATCCTTGCATTATGTGTTTTTGCAAGTAGTTTTTAGTGAGTATCAAATATTGTTGAATTGAAAAATGATTGTAATTGGGTGCATTTTTTGTTGAAGCCAACACCCTTATGTTGAGTTTAAATTTTATATTTTAAAATGGACTATTGTTAAAGGGTGAAAAGAAGACATGCAATAAAAGAAAAGCCATTCTAAACCTGTTCCTATTAAGAAATTTCAACAATTTGTAAATAAAGGACCAAGTAACATTCTGAACTTGTTTATGTTCGGACATGAAGTTAACGCAAATGATAGATTGTTCCTGAGAGGGGGGATGAAAGACACTCAGAAACAATAGAAGACTTTGAACAAAGAATTTGCATTTTCTATCCTTGTCTTTGACAGGGGGAATAAGAATAAATATTTACAGTTTGAAGTCAGGTTCGTATGCAACCTTGTTCCTAAATTTTGAAGACAGAGTGAAAGTTAAAAGTTTTGAGAACCATCAATTAAGTAGAACACATGAGAGTCTACTTGTTTTATTGAAATCTTTTGGAGATCTTTAAACCATCCTTTCATGGTTCTTGGTACAATTTTTGTGATCAACAAAAGTCATTCAAGCTTCTAGTTGATATGGTTAATGGTAATCATAAAACCATCTCATTATTTTGGTTGGTTAGTGGTAATCCTAAAACCACCTCTTGATATCTTGGATAGTTTAATGGTCAACTTAAAACCATCAGTTTTTGGTCAACTCGAAACCAGGCAACTTAGTAGAAGTCTTACTACTTCTACTAGATTTTGTGTTAAAGATATTTTCATCCATTAGTAGCTGACCTTCTTGAGTTTTACTCTCGGAATTCTCTTGACACATTGTTGATTGTCAAGTAGTGGCGGTTTTTCAGGCAAGAATGAACTTAAGATTAAGGGGGATGTTGAAAGCTCTAATCTAATTTCGTTATCTTACCCTAATTGTCATACCATTAGAGGTTAGTTATGCATTATGTACTATATATGTACCATAGTGTACTATTGATTAATGAAGCAAATTTGTGAGCCTTTTTAGTCGATTATTTTTCCATTGAAGGGACTCACTTTGTGGTGGAGGAAGTTGTTGTCTTGTTGTTACACTGGAGAGCCATTGTTGGCTGAGAAGAATGTGTCTGGAACGGCGAAGGAGAGACATCGCGCATGTGTTAAATTAAGTCTGCGTGTTTGTGAAGGTGAGAAAAACAATATGCGGAGTAAATTGTCTAGTAACTCACCGAAGTAAAGATGGCCTCATCAGAAATCCCATGGATAAAGATTAATCCATCCAAGAAGTCCAAGTAAGAAATTATGCATTCCTTCTGTCCTTGTTTTCAAACCTATGGAGATAGAGAGCAGTGAAACCACTATAAAGTAATTTGTATCTTCTCAAATTTATCAGTAGCAATGGATATGATGTCCATGAAAGTTGTTATGGAAGTAAGAGCAGTCACTATATTGAAGATTGGAATAATATTCAGCACAGATTGAAGCGATTGCATCCAGATTGGAGATTGCAACCATTGCCATAATTAATTTGTAGTGAAATTAAAATAGAGATTCCAACATCCAGATTTTAAAAACAATTCAACACATATTTTCTAAACTTGTTCCTATTCAGATTTTTATCCTTACATCCTATGTTTTTGCAAGCTTTTTATCGTGAGTAACAAATATTGTTGAATTGAAAAATAATTGTAATTGGGTGCATTTCTTGTTGAACCCAACACCCATGAAGAACCAAGTAACATTCTGAACTTGTTTATGTTTAGACATGAAGTTAATGCACATAATAGATTGTTTCTGACAGGGGATGAAAGATAGTTAGAAACAAGAAATTTTTAACAACAAAAATTGAACAGGGAATTTGTATTTTCTCATCTTGTCCCTGACAGGGGGAATAAATATATACACTTTGATGTCAGGTTCCAAGTTTTAAAGTGTTGTTGTGAACAAATGGAGCCTAAGAACAAAACAAATTGGAAACAAGTATGAAACCTTGTTCCTGACTTTTGAAGACAGAGTGAAAGTTAAAAGTTTCAAGAACCATCAATTAAGTAGAACACATGAGATTCTACTTGTTTTATTGAAAGTTTTTGGTAATCTTTAAACCATCTTTTCATGGTTCTTGGTACAATTGTTGTGATCAGCAGAAGTCATTTGAGCTTCTAGTTGATATGGTTAATGGTAATCCTAAAACCATCTCATTGTTTTGGTTAGTTAGTGGTAATCCTAAAACCACCTCTTGATATCTTGGATAGTTTTATGTTCAACTTAAAACCATTAGTTTTTGGTCAACTCGAAACCATGCAACTTAGTAGAACTCTTACTACTTCTGCTATATTTTGTGTCGAGATATTTTCAACCATTAGTACGTGACCTTCTTATTTTTCCATTCTTATTTGCTCCATATTTTCTTAATGATTTAACACTTTTGGCAAAGCAAAGCCTCTTAGATTTTTGAAAAGGTTCTTGCCTTGCATCTATCACTGCAACTTCTTTTGTACGACCATGTATTTAGTTATGTTATGTGCTTATTGCAAATAAGCCAATATATTCAATTTTTTGTTCTTTTTATAGATTTGCAACTACATCTTTTATTGCCACTTATAAAATTGTATTGGTCATGGCCTATTTGGAATATGCGTGCAATGAGTAGGGGAAATGGAAAGAACATGGCATTCTGAAAGAAATTTCCATGCATTGGCAAACTGGAAACAACAAAATGGCACTCTGAAAGAAATCTCCATGCATTGGCAAATTGGAAACAACAAAATGGCACTCTGAAAGAAATATCCTTGCATTGGCAAACTGGAAATAACAAAATGGAACTCTAAAATAAATTTCCATGCATTGGAAAACTGGAAACAACATGGCACTGTGAAAGAAACTTGTGCAGACTAGCATTTTTTTTTCCATACACAAAAAATGTTTTACAATTTTGGTTCTTGTTACAACCAATATCTCTTTCTAGGTTTTTTTTTGTCTAGGTGGAAAATCAAACAAACACAAATGGTTGTTCATGCTATCTCATGTTTAAGTGGTTGTTTCCTCCCTATAGCTGAGCATTTCCATGCCATTTTGGCAACTTCATCGCTAATCTTTGGATACAAAACATCTCCAACACTTGCACATGGATACTAGGACTTTTCATAGCGTTAGAATCATATGAAGCAACTTTGACATTTTAGCATCCTGTTATTTTCAACTTTGCAAATTTTTGTTGTAGTGTATATGTCAAATTTTTGTTCATGTTTTGCACTTAATGATTTTTGTTAATACAATGCAATTGCTACATGTAATTAAATAATTAAAAATCACAAATAATGAAATGATCAATAGTGCATTTTCACCTAAGAAACATCATATTCATATTTGTAACATTTTAATGGGAAGAAACATCAGTTCCAACTCTTCCAAAACTAGGAGGAACAACAATGAACAAAGAAACAATACTATTAGATTTGTGGTTACTCACTAATACATAAAACATTTTCTTGGGCCTGGACCCGATAATCACCCTCCGTTATTGGAAGTTTGAGAATATGGTTCCCTAAAGAGAGATTACAAAAATTTGTAGAATCATTTAGCATCTTTATCATATCTTCAGATGTAGTGCCATCTAGAGGCATTGGCATTACTACGAACATCTACACTTTTTCACTAAAATTGTACGAATCTGTGACCATAACAGTGGCTAGACTAGCCGTAGAATCTTTGGGCCTATCCTTTTTCTAGCACTATGATCACTTCTACTACTATACCACTAGAAGATGAATCTTCTAACTATTCAATATGCATTCAATTGTCCACAAGCATTCAAAAGGCCATTTGTTCTCTCCTTTATATTTAGTGAGGTCCAGATCTCGGCTTTCTTAAAGGGTTTTGTTCAGTGTTGTAGGTAGATCTCCTTGTGGATCTATATCAACATTTTATATTATTCAATTAAGCAATCGAATCCCTTGTCAACAATTGAGTCAAATTTTTCCTTTACTGTTGTGCCCAAGCTTAAATCTGGGTTAGATCTCTAGCTTCTAATTTTGAACAGTAAATTGAATCTCAGACAATAAAAGAAGATTGTGAGAGGGGCAATTTTACTAAGATAATTAGTTACTTTACTAGGCCTTTTAATTGGGGGATTGAAACTGAGAATTTTGTTGTGCTTGTCTCCAGCCAAGCATTGTTACAAAGGATAGTGCGGAGGACAATGGACAACATAGTAGCATAATATGGTCATCTTGAATTTTTGTGTACTAAAATTAGGATGGAAATTAGGAGGGAGTTCTAAAATAGCGGAATATTTGATATAATACGAATACTGTAAATTTGCCTACATTTTTGTCACATCTTTTAAAATAAGAATTATTTAAAATTAATTGTTTTATTTTTAATTTTTCCCATAGTCTAATTCTAAAGTTTAAAGCTTTACAAATTATAATAAATAATCCATTTAGAATTATTTTTAGATTTTAATGGTTTAAAGCATTAAAACTTATAATATATATTTTGTTTATACTTCATGTATAAATATCAAATATTAGATTAGTTTTATATTAGGTTTATTTTGTAATATAAATATAAAGTTTAATAACTAGCTATAATATTATATTTTAGTTAGAGTAATATTTTTTGGAATATATTATTAGAAATTGGTTTTATTGTTTTATAATTTATTTTCGGAATTTTAATTATTTTATATTTTATAATTAAATTTATAAATACATTATTAGATAAATTATCTCCTTCTTGGAGACTATATATAGATGTTTCAATGTTTTTTTATTTTTATTTTTTGTGAGGGAAGTATAAAATATAGACTAGGAAAAATGGCCCATGATGAGCCTTTTGCTGGTCAAATTCCAACACTACACTGCATGCAAATACTAAATGGTTTATGTATATTTTAAATTTTTTCAAATTTTGAAAAATACGTTTTTAAAATCTATAAGCAACCTACTGCCATATTTTTTAGTACTAGATTTTTTTGTTACTTATTTTTTCCGTATCAAATTGTATTCGGATCGGTATTCGTACTTGAATTATGCTACTGTGATTGATAGGAAATCGGGAAAGGTTTTTCGATTAAGAAATCCCTACAGTTTCAACCGCTAGATACAAATGGAACACGCAATGGGGTTCAACGTTCGTCTATGTAGATGGAGATGGAGAGGTGGGCCCAAGCTGACACATCTATTGGTTTTTACTCTATCGCAAATCTGATATTCAATCCTGAATAATTACAACAATCATTAACTGAAAACACACTGAGATCTAACAAATTTACACAACAAAAAAAAACATAGGAAATCGCATTCACGTTTGACATTGATTTACCCCGGAAAAACCCAACAGGGAAAAACCAGTAAACAATTATTTTTATTAACTATAAAAATCATGGGCTCCCTTCTTGGGAAAATGGCCCACTGAGGAATTACAATGACAGAATGCTAACTTTCAAACCTCAAGACCGGTCCTTCAATCTTGTCGGTTGCTAACCCTCGACTGCCCCTTGATCATTTCCTATACCCATGCCACTACATCTACTCACTTGGTTGAATGTCCTTCTCCAACATCTCAACGAGATCTCATCACTATATGTGATTGTTGTGTGTTACCTCCTCTCACTTAGATTTCGTTTTATAAGATTACAATATGCAAATACTTTAGGTCAATACCATACCAAATAGAATGGACCCTCTAGATCACTTTACATAAAGTAATTACAAAAGTACATTCACTTTAATAGTTCACTTTATTGAAGTGAAACTCTTAACTCTGAGAATCAATAATAACCTCCTCCACTTGTTAGACACTAAACACGTGGCAGTTCTTGACACTAAAAAAATACACACTCCCTCTAAGTGAGGAAGGTACTTCTCTGAGAGATTCCTATAACTAGTTCTCCCTCTAACCCTGGAATACTATCGCTCATATCATCATGCACGCTAGCATTCTTCCAACCCTATTGGTTAGTTTCCCCTCTTTTATTGGAAGACATGGAATCAATGACTCTATACACACTACACATCAGTGCCAAGAAGTTTTAAAACTTCATCAAAGGCTTGCTCTCCTTCATTATTCTCCTAGAATTTATCCCTTACTCCTGAGCAACCATCAATGTGATCGCGTACCAACTAGGTCTCCTTGCAGAACTAGAAGGTAGAAACCTTATATTCCCCTCTAAAGGTTTACTCCCCATACTAAAATTCTATGAACTCTGCTCACCCTTCAAAGTCTTTTGATCCTTGACCTCCGTCATTAACATCAATCCATGATCCAAGACCCCCATGGTTCCAACTAAAGGCATGTCCTATCACTTGTAAAATTTTCCCTCCTTGACACCAAGAAGTTGTGTTGAGTCTATGCCAAATCCCATCGGTCACATGAAAATCCATCCCCTCTTAAAAGAGATGGTGTACCCATTGTCCTCCATTACCAATACTGAGGCCAAGTTTATTCTTAGCTTCAGTACATAGAACATGCCTATCACCTGTAGATATCCTCTTGACTTTAGTTGAAACCTAATTGTTCTAACTCCCTTCATAGGACACTTGGCATGAGTGTCAAGCTCCACATGCAAATCTAGGCTTGTCCCTAATAACCTGGTCAACAGGTCACATGTCCTCGTCATGTGACAAGAAGCCCAACTATCCATGAACCATGCACTGTTGCAAATTGTGCCAGAAATACAAGAGACTAACGAGAATCCTTTCTTGTACTTCTCAACAAATTCATCAACCTGAGCTTCTGTAATTACTGCTACCTATTAAGACTTGCTCTTCTCTTTCTTCTATTTTAGACACTGTGAAGCATAATGGAAGCTCGTGTTTTGGTGACACCAAACTTCACAAAAACCTTTATTGTGGAATGTGATGCTTCAAGAAATGAAATTGGAGATGTAATAATATAAGAAGGACACCCTCTTTCCTTCACAATTCATCCAATCAAGGGAAAGAACTTAAAAAATCCCATTTATGAGAAGGAAATGTTTGCAATACTACATGCCTTGAAGCAATGGCGCACCTACCTTATAGGGAGACATTTCAAGGTTAAAACTGATCATGGTAGCCTTAAATACTTCTTGGAACAAAAGTTATCTTTATAAGAGCAACAAAAATGGGTGACGAAGGCATTGGAATATGACTTTGAAATCATATACAAAAAGGGGAAGCAAAATATTGTCACGGATGCACTCTTCGAGAAAGATGAGGATGTTGAAGCATTACTCTATGTTATTTCGATCATCCAACCAGATTGGATAGCCAAAGCAATGGACAAATGGAAAAATGATGAAAAAATGTGGACATTTATCAAAAGCTGCAACAAGATCCCAGAGCCTCTAATACATTTAGGTGGAAAGATGACTTGATATGGTACAAGGATCGCTTATATCTTAAATGTTTGGCTTTCCAACAAAATAAAGTGGAAACAATTAGGACCCCCTGGTCTCCTATAACCACTTTCCATTGCAAGCCAAAGGTCGACATAAGTCTCGATAGATTTTATCACAGGTTTACCCAAGTCTGAAGGAAAGAGTGTCATCATGGTGGTTATTGAAAGACTTACTAAATATGCACACTTATGTGCATTATCTCACCCCTTCAAAGCAAGCACAATCACCAATTATTTTATGGAGACAGTACAAAAAATACATGGTACTCCAAATATTATAGTAAGTGAGAAGGATCCCATTTTCACTAGAAATTTTTGGACCTAATTATTTTCTTGTTTGGGTACTCAAGTGGCTCATAACTCATCTTATCACACTCAATCTGATGGACAAATAGAGATAGTAAACAAATGTTTGGAAAGGTGTCTTCGATGTTTTGCAGCTGATAAACAAACACAATGGGTCAAGTGGTTACCCTTGGCAAAACGGTGGTATAAAACTTCCTTCCATTAATCATAAAAAATGACCCCATTTATCGCACTTTATGCCTATCATCCACCATCCATCACATCTTCACTAAGAGACTCCTCTAAGGTTCAAGCAGTGGAAGACCACATGAAGCATCAACAACAAGTTCTTCAACTCTTAAGGGACAACCATAATCTAGCAAAAAATTGAATGAAACAACAAGCATATGTTATACACCTGAATGGCACCTCTCCGTCCGAGTGCTGACTTCCCTCAGGTTGGCACACAAAAGGACACTTATGGATAGAGGTTTTACCTATTCACTATACCTTGGCTTATGATGAAGTATATTCCCTATACACCCAACTGGTTACTTTGCCATTTTACCTATGTTGAGTTATATTCGTGACTCTCTATACTGACAACTCGCGTATCATTCGCGAGTCTCCTTCACAGCAAGTCGCGAATCCTTGTATTAGCGGGTTGCTCTTATGCATAGTGGCAAATCATTCGCGGGTTGCTCTACTACAGACCCGTGAATGTGTCTCTCAATCTTAAAACACAAAACCATGCGCTAATGGGAGATTAGTTATGCCATTTACCTTAATCTCCTTAACTGCTATAACCTCCCTAACCTTCGAGAACTGCCTGATTTCACCCATATAAATATAGGCCTTGGGGAGGGTGTTGGGAGTAACAATTGGAGAGTAAAGTTATGCTACTGGATTGGCTACAGAAATATTTGGAGCAGAGAACTCAGAATCCTTTGGTGACAGAGGAGTCCTTGTCTCAGGCATTGGGTTGTAACCTAAACTCTTTCTATTACTGTTAATAAAGAGATTATTTCTTCCATATGTGTTTCATATCTTGTAGTTTGATAAATTTTTACATTTCAATATTATATGTGATTTATCTAACCTGCTTATGTATATATGAATCATCTTGTATCTGGAAGAGTGTCCTTTTGACAGGTGAAAGAGGAACTATCCTGGAGATTCTTGGAGTGGAGCAGAGAGGAAGAAGCTAAGCTAGGATCAACCTTCGTTTAACCAAGTAAGTCCTACTAACTTCCTATTTCCTATTCTGCACTTTAGGAGTCAAATTGTCTGCAAGTGAATGAGTATGTTGGTAACCCCAGACCTAGGTTATTAGGTGTATTATCCTGTACAACATCATATCAACACCGCAGTGAACGAAGCTTTAATCTGGGGGATTGGGTGTTTTTAAGACTACAACCATACAAACAGATGTCCCTGAAGAACACCAAGAAGGATAATAAATTATCAACTAAATACTATGGCGCCTACAAGGAATTACAAAAGATTGGTAGTATGGCCTACAAATTGGAACTACGAGTCCATCAAGTTTTCCATGTTTCTTGTTTAAAGAAGGTAATTGGTGACAAGCTACCAGTTCAAACAATATTACCAGAGCTTGACGAGGAAGGAAAAAACATCTTAGAGCCTGAAGAAATTACTAAAATAAGAACTAAACAGCTTCGAAATCGATCAATTCCAAAGTATCTCATTAAATGGAAGAACTTACCCGCGGAAGATTCAACATGGGAAGATTAGTCATTCATATAGCAACATCCATAACTACTTTAGCGTTGAGGACAACACTTTTCGAAGGGGAGAGGCATGTTAATCCCTTAATAATGTCACATTACACCATATATGGCGCATTACTCCCTATAATTTGGTGCATTACATATTATTTATGTTGGCTTGGGTCTATTAGTTGTTATTGTACACATCTGTCTCCTATAAATAGGAAGGAGATATTATCATTTTAGTCATCGTAGTGTATCTATTTTTCTATTCACAACATGTTTTATATAAATCTGAAAATTGTACAATTATTTTTAAATTTGAATAGTTTTTTATTTTTATTTTATTTAAAAATATTCTTGAAAATGTATCTATTTTCCTATTCACAACCTATTTTATATAAATCTTTAATTGATTATATATATATATATATATATATATATAATTTAATTGAAATATATTAAATTTTGAACAATTCTTTAAACCAACCAGCAACACTTCGTAAAGTAGGAGGGATCCATTAATTGATGGCACGAGCCTGAGAAGGGTAAAGCGTTTATTTTAATAGTAGGGGAGATTGGTATTTCAAAAAAGAATACACATTATAACGATTTAAATCATTCAATGGCTCATCAAAAATCACAATGCCAATGTGAAGAAGATACACAATGAGCAAGGAAGATGTATAAGCACCTTTTTCCAAAGTAAAGGTGCTTGGTCAATGGGAGAGTTTAAGATTTTCATAGTTATTAATCATTTTTTAGAGCTGAGCTATTTTGAAAATGTTCATAGCTATTAATCATATAAATATAGAGATATTATTTATTATCCTTTTAAATAAAATATGTTGTTTATTAGCATTAGCTTGGGTTTAAATAAAGTGGAACTTGCAGTTGTTTGAAACTTGGAAGTCGCTTTTAACCTACTCCTGCTCCTAGCTAAAAAACATCACTACCAAACACACATGATTTAAAGAACCTTGGAAGTTGTAATGTAAGAATAATACTAATTTAAGTGAATGCGTATAAATAAAAAAAATTGAAGCAAACAAAAGGACGCAACCATGCACAAAAAAATGCTTGAACGGGGACCAAAAAACATTGACAACAAATTAGAGGAATTTGAGAGGCATGCACCAGAAGGCATTTCATCTTTCAACAAGTCTTTCGCGCCAGGCACGTTAGGGAGCCTGGAGGCACGTTGTTCTTTCACCACGCAGTTCTTTCAAATCAATCTCTAATTCTTCTGTGTAGAAGGGAACAAATTCCATAGTATTTCCATCAATTAGAGGAGAGTTGGGATTCTTAAAATAAAGCAAAAAATGGCTTCAATGGAGCCAAAATTTTCATATCTTGATTTGTTTATCATCCTTTCCTTATTCAATCAAGACTCTTCTCATAATTTATTAAAGGTGATGGTATTGGTGAAGGTAGAGGGACTGAGATTTAAATAGGATAGCATGCTACAGGTGGTGAATTAGCTCATGGATTTAGGAGGCATAAATAGGCTCAACTAAATTAATGCACACTAAGTTCATGGGCTCTAGACTCAATAATCTACTCTCGAACTAGTTTTAATGGTTGAAACTTGATATGATCCAGTACCACATGTCCACCATAATGACATTTTCCGAAAGATCGATACTCTTGACCAATTACTAGACTGTGACAAATTGATAATCCACTCAAGTTTAACCAAACCCACTGTGATAATCCATTGATGTTGATGAAGTTAGATAGCATAATTAACATTAACACAATATATTCTTGAGCCCTGTGCGATGATGGTTGTGGGATAGCTACAAGATTACAACTATCTAGTATCAATACTACCACAATTGTATGAATGAATGTTGAATCAATTTATGAAGACTTGTATTTACTTTCCGATTAAGGTTTTAATTTTTTTGAAGGGCAATTTTTATTTAGCACTTTAGAGACCGACCATAACCCTTTGGAAGTGATGGAACAGGTTCAAATTTGATCATTGCTACTTAGCAGTGGATAAATGCGGAAGGTTTTATGGAAAACCAAATATTATTAGATTTCTGGTTACTCACTAATACATAAAACATTTTCTTGGGCCTGAACCCAATAATCACCCTCCACTTCAACGTGTTTTCCATTTTGATTCTAGAATCGTAACAAATAGCAACAGGTTTTCCATCCTTCTTCTTCACAAATAACACATGGGCTCCCTAAGGTGAAACAATAGGTCTTATGTAGCCTTTCTTTAGTAGCTCCTCTAACTCCATATGTAATTCCTTTAACTCTATAGTGCTCATTTTATAATGTTATATAGATTAAGGTATTGTTCCTAGCACCAAGTCAATATAAAAATCATTGTACCTCTTAGGAGGAATTCAAAACGGTTCTTGAAATATATCTGCAAACTCTTATATTATTGGATAATCTTGCACTTCTATCTCTTTTCCTTCTTTTCACTCTTCCACATGAATTTCATATAACTGGCATCCCTTGTGAGGAATTTCTTGATTTTAGAACCGTGACCTGCCTCAAGGATATGGTTCTAAGTATACATTTGATTATTATTCAGTTTCCTTCTTCATCCAAACAAGTATAAGATTTATTATCACATTCCAGTATGGCATGGTGTGAATCCAACCAATCCATGACAATCAACACATCATATGACCCAAAGGGTATGATGTTTAATTCTGCAATGGTTTTCAATCCATTAATTTCTAAAGGGCACACTTTTACAAACTTTGTGATTTTCCTCTTGGATCTTATAGATAATTGTACTAGACTTATAATTTCAAGTTTACTTTTCTTCAAATGACATTTCTCAACTATATTAGGTGCAATGTAACTGTTTCTATCTATAGAATCAATCAAAATAGCTATGCTTTTATTATCCATATTACATGCTACCTCAATCATTTGGGACTTGTGGTCATCTTTCCTCCCATCCAATGATGCATAGATCCTATTAACACTTCTATCAACATCTCCAACAACAACAATTGAATCCACTTGAATGTTGTGAAGGTTATTTTTCTTACGCGGGAATTGGCAAAAAGAATGATTTTCTTTCCATATCCAACATTCCATAGGTGGTATTTTCCCTAAAGGCTCTTCCCTTGGTTGTCCTTGTTGATAAGAATTACTGTTTATGAATTTTGAAGGATGGAAACCTTTCTTTCTCTACTCCTGTTTGTTCTTCTTCATATCCTTCCATTTTTTTGATATGGGGTCTTACTCTTATTTTGTTAATATAAGTTTTTTCCTTCAAAATTACATCCTTAAGGTTCTTCGGTCTATCATACTAGATTTTATCTCTATAAGATTCAGGAATACCACTTAGGAACCACTAAATCCTTACCTTCTCATCTTTGATGAAGCTCACATGCTTCAAAAGTTCCAAAAACTTATTCTCATAGGCCTCCATAGTCAGTCTTCCCAGTTTGAGCTCAAAGAACTCTTCCATGTTTTTGTCATAGTAGTGCTCGAAGAGGTATTCCTTTTGGAAGTACTTCTTAAATTTATTACAAGAGATTGTATCTTCATTGATGTCTTTTAGCTTAACTAGTTGATCCCACCAAATAGATGCCTTACCCTACAGATGGTATATGGATACTCGTGCTTCCATATTAGGCGTGTACCAGTGCAGTTGGAAGGAATTGGCTGAGTCCTAACAATTACTATTTGAACGTCTTCTCCTTTCTTTACTTATCCATCAAAAGTTGGAGGCTTGATTCTTCTAAGCTCTCCCACTAGTTCATCCCAGGAAGCCCTCCTCTTCTTGTTTCTCACCAGAGATCTTTCAGGACTACTCTCTGTATGGATTGAGCATACCCCTTATTTATCTCTAAGTGATAGGGTCTCCTTAAATATAATCTATACCTCACATAACCTCTTCTATTACTCTTTTCAGCGTATCTTTGGATGGTATTCAATGATTTTAGATCATTCATAATATGCTCCTGGATATGAATTATCCTTTCATTATCCTCCCTACACTTCCTCGTCGAATCCTCCAATATTAACAGTTCACTTCTCCTCTTATGTCTAATTGACCTTCTTCCCTCAACAAACTCTTCTTTAGGACTATATGGTCTCCATCCTTCCTCAAATCCATCTCCAATATCTGACTTCCTACTACTTGTTCTTGTTGAATCTTTAGTCTCCACATGTTTGATTAAAATCTCAGTTTAGTGGTCACACTACTTGCTCAATCATTCAATGGGAACTACAATGCATTCATTATAACTTGTTTGTTAGTAAACTACACATTGGCCCTAAGTTCATTATCATTAAAACTAATTTTCTTCTGGTTTATAAAGTAACCAGCCAACTTCTCTAAGTTACAATCTGCCTAACTAAACAAGAGGGATAGAAATCCATCCAAAATTTCTCTTTATTGGTTGGACATAAAGGCCATAGTCGTCCCAAGATAATATCTTGATTAACTAAATCACCTGTGAAACTATATTAAGGTGCATGCATCCAAGTTATCTAATTCAAATGCATGTTTACATAGTGACTTGTAACTTCACAGAAGGCCCAACAACCGCAGTCTTGAAACCTTCAACTCTTATACCACTTGTAATGTCCCCGACCCTTGACTAAGGTTAAGGGTGCTAATGTTGATACTAAGTTAATTTTAAGCACAAAATATCGAGACAAAATATAGTTATCCAACACTTCAAATAATCAAACTCTTGATTCTAGAGTCGAATTATTTATTAAAGCTGTAATATTTAATTAATTACTTAATTAAGATAATTACGACACTTAATTAAGTTAAATATCAAAGGGCATAGTCATTAAAAATGTGATTAAGGCATATTATTCATCATCCTTAGTGATAATAAGGTCCTAAAACCCATTCATTCATTATAAATTTTATTTTAATTCCGAAACCACAATTGTTAAATAGTTGAGTATTATTGTTATTAGTTTTTCCGCAAACTAAGTTAATTTGTGGAGTCGTTATGTGTGTGATTGTGGTGAGGTTGAAAAATAATAAAATCACAGATCAAGACACATACACATGCTATAACCTACAACCATACCAGAACCAAAGAAAAACAAAAGGAATTGGTTGCAATCAAGACCCACAAAATCAACTCCCAATGGTTGTCCCCTACAACCATTTTTCACTAATATATTGCAGATTATATGGATGCCTCCCTCCAGCCATCAACAATATTACAATCATATTACATTATTCAAACTCATATCTACAAATAGGATCATATCCATGCACATAAAATTTCCAATCTAACAATTGGTGCGGTCATCCTGGCACCGAGAAAATTGTTGGACCAAAACGAACATATCTTGGTCATCTAGAAAGATTTTTCGATGAAAAAAAAGGCGATCCTTGCTGGAAACTCTATTTAGGAAACAATGGAATAGGTAACAAAACAAAAAATTGAGAATATATTGGAAAACCAGAGCATATGGTTTCCCCCATCCCTAACCACAATATTCATATCTTATGGGAAAATTTTGTTGTTTTAATGTTATTAAATGGGTTTGCGAAGTGAATTTATCGCAGGTAAATTGTAGGAATAAGAGACACCCATGTAAACATGGTTTGTTCATTTTATGTGATAATATCACCCTGTTCATTTTAGTTGTCACCCAAAGGAATCCCATGTGATGGGATTTAATGCAGCCTCGGGCCCGTGCAGAGGGATTAGAGTTCCCGTACGAGCCATGGAAAACTCCCTCAAGAAGCCACCTCCACCCTCATTTGGTCATTCTCCTAGTGCAGCAATTTATTTCAATGGTGCGGTGAAAGGTTTTCTTGGAGCAGCGAACGTTTTTTCTTGGAGCAGGGAGCAGTGAAGGTTTTCTGTGGCACAGTAAAAGGTTTCCCTAGTGTTGTGATCGATTATTGTGGTGTAGTGAATGGTGTTTGTGGAACATTGAATGAATTTCCTGATGCAGTGAATGATTATTGTGGTGTAGTGAATGATTATTGTGGTGGACAGAATGAACTTCCTGGTGCTGCAAATGCTCCTAGTGTCTATGGAGCAGAGAAAGGATTTCTTGGTGCAGGTTTTCTTGGTGCAATGAATATGCTTCCCGGTGTAGAGAAGGTTGGCAAAGTGAATGTTGTGATCGATTATTGTGGTGTAGTGAATGGTGTTTGTGGAACATTGAATGAATTTCCTAATGCAGTGAATGATTATTGTGGTGTATTGAATGATTATTGTGGTGGACAGAACGAACTTCCTGGTGCTGCAAATGCTCCTAGTGTCTATGGAGCAGAGAAAGGATTTCTTGGTGCAGGTTTTCTTGGTGCAATGAATACGCTTCCTGGTGTAGAGAAGGTTGGCGAAGTGAATGTATCTCAGGTAGAGCCTTTTCTCTCGTTCTCCTTGGGATCCCTCAGCCTGGAAGATAAGGACTGGCTGCCCAGCTCCCAAGCGGTACTCCCAAATCTCATGGAGCATTCAAAATTTCATTTGTCTCAGGCCATTATGGTAGAAAGGGATGTAACCTTGAATTATCTTCAAGCATCCTTGAAAGATATCAAACAGCACATTTGATGGCTCTGCAACATCATGAATCGGGGGGTAACAGAAGGAAGTTCAACCGCTGAAGAGGTCAAATGGATGGCCCCGCAAATGGGAAACCACAATGTCCATATCACAAATATTTGCATGAGCTAATAGGCACAATTGGATACATGAAGGAGGATCTGCAGAAGCTGGTAAGCATGAACCAAAGCAACCATTTTCAAGACTCACTTATCAGATATCATCCTATGGAGGAAACCTCAGTAGTTCAACCTGTTAAAGTCCCCAAGGGAAAGCAGCTGGAGTACTTCAAGTTCAATGGTATTTTATGTTTTTTTTTTCACTTTGGTATTAGGTGTCTTTGTTTGTATATACTCTTCGAAGGGTGAAAGATGTCTTTTTAGGCGCAGTAGTAGGTTTAAGTCTATAGTTTCAAGTATAAGCAGTTCAGTATTTTTGGACAAAAATTGTATGTTTCACAGCTCTCGGACCTCTTATTTTGTACGCGTGGTTGTAAACAACCTTTTTATATAATTATAATATCTTCCTGGTTTTTGTTAAAAAAAATATTGATAAATATTCAAGGCACAAGATATATAAATATTAACATCATTAAAAAAATTGCTATTTTATGGGAAAATATAAAATTATCTTAATAGCTTTGCATTGGTAGATATTCAAAGCTTAAGATCTACAAAAGTTAACATTATTAAAAAAAATATGTTCAATAAAAAATAAGGGAAATGCTTGTAAAGTAGAGTAATATGTTTAATAAAAAAAAAGAATAATATTTGTAGAATAGTAAAATAATAACAAATAAAAAATAATGTGTATATTTTTTGTTTATTTATTTAAAATAATTAATGTATTTTATTCAAATTTTGCTATATAAAATGTAAAAATAATATTTAAATATTAGATGATTAAAGAACTAAAATACTTTTTAAAATTAATATGTAAAAATTATGATATTAAATCACTATAACTTTTCGGGAATATAAATATGTAAGTCTATTTTTTTCCATCAACATCAATGATAAAAGGTAGTAGAAATGGCATTAAAGATGAGTTATTGATCCAAAGGCCCACAAAACGAGCACGAGTTGTTAGGGTTCATCAAGGGCAAGCTTGAGAGAGTTGAGAGCGTGAGGGTTCACCATGGGCATGGCTGGGGCTGGGGAGCCGACCCCCCCCTGCTTCAGTTGTGGAGGCATTTAGGAAGCTGGTCGATCTGTAAGGTAAGAGATCGGCAGTCTTGACAGTCCCTAAATTCATCAAGAAGTTGGAAACTATTCCTGAAATAGCTTTGTCAAAGCAACATACCATCAAGATCGCTTTGGATTTGACAGAAAGAGGCATGGTTGGGAAATTTATGGGGTTGTGGCCCTCGGCAAGAACCACCGATGACTGGATCCAATGAAACTAGAGACCTCATCCCCATAACAGTGTCACGTGTTATGCAGTAGGCAGATTTTTTTTCATTTTTGAGTTTATCTCGAAAGAAGACCGAGATCATATATTTAGAAGTGGCCCCTACTTCATGGGGACTCAGGGTCTATACCTTAACAGATGGACACCTAACTTTGATCAATCATTCGACGTTCCCAAAGAAGTCTTGGTATGGGTCTGGTTGCCCAACCTTCCTATTCACTGCTGGAACTTCCAATTCCTGCAGAAGTATCAAGAATGCGCTAGGTCGATTCATAGACAAAGCTGACAACAAATACCAATATTCCTGCGCAAGGATCTGTGTGGAAGTGGATCTTGAAGCAGGGTTTCCTGAAGTCCTCAAGCTCATGGTGTGTGTTGAAATATTGTAACTTCAAAGAATATTCTATATGTACTTTTTTGTGGTCCCCGATGGTCCTACCGGGAGAACCAATTGTATTTCTTTATACTCCGATGCTTCTAATCGAAAGAACTAATAAGAGTCATGAGGTAGTCCCCTCAAATTGTAAAGGTGGGTCATTAGCACCCCAGTTGTGGTTACTTGAGCCTACATGTTTAACTTGAGCCTACATGATTAACTTGAGCCTACATGTCGGAATTAATTATTAAAGTGAATGGACGAAAATAAATAGAGGTGTGGCTCTCCTCATTTGGAACACACACACTGACTTGAGTAGCGCATTATTGAAGGAGAGAGAAGTAGCAGGAGAAGGAGAAGGATCAGTCTTTTGGTTTTACCTTTTATCTTTTGGGGCATCTATATTGAGGAAGCTTTTGCTAGGTTTTTCCCTTTCGGGTTTTCCTAGGATAAATCTGTGTTGTTCTTGTGATACTATTTCTTTCAGTGATCATGTTTATATGCTTTTGTTATGAAATTGAAATGAAATACTAATGATATAGCTTAGCATATGGAATTCTAACATGGTATCAGAGCTAGCCTGAATAGGACAGCTTTCAAAAGGTGAAATATCCCTCTCTCTCTCCCCCAGAAGAAATTAGGGTTTCGAGAAAAATTTTGAGTCTCAAAAAACTGCTTGCATAGAAAGTTGCGCCCTCCCAGAGTGCATCTTTTGAGCCTAGAATCAAGGTTTTTGGGTGTGTGGGTACCTGGGAAAGTCAAACCCTACTTTGACAACTACACCAGAAAACTGTTGAACCAGAAAACAGCTAGAAGCTGTAGAAGCTTAATCTTACAAGTCTGATTTGAAATGTGAAGACTTAAGATCTCCAGAAACCAAGCACACCAGTCAACTCACCTCAGTCAAGCGCATCTCCTGGTAATTTCAGTTTCTCATTCCGTAGAATTTCAATTTTTTGTGATTTTTTGACAAGATGGCCCCAAGCACTAAGCTTGAGGACAAGCTAGAAGGCATAGAGAATTTCCGAGCATGGAAATACAGGATTGGTCTCACTCCAAGAGAATGATCTTGATAAGTATGTCAAAGAAGAAGTTACAGAACTTGAAGAAGTTGAAGCCAAGGAGAAGCACAGGAAGGATATGATTAGGGCACAAAGGATTATTGCTGACTCCATCAAGGATCACTTAATCACTCAAGTGTCATCCAAGAAAACTCCAAAATAAATGTATGATGCCCTATCCAGAATGTATGAGGCAAGAAACATCAACAGAAAGATGAATCTAAGAGCTCAACTGAAGAGCACCAAGATGAGTCATGGAGAATCCATCCAAGACTACTTCACAAGGGTTTCTTAGATCAAAGAGCAACTAGAAGCTATTGGAGATAAGCTTGATGAAGATGAAATGGTCATGACTGCTCTCAATGGTCTCACTAGACCCTGGGAATCCTTCATCTAGATGACGTGTGCCAGAAAAGAAAGTATGAATTTTGATATGATGTGGGAAGACTGGATTCAAGAGGAGACTAGAGTGGAAAATAGAGAAGCCCTACTAAAGGAATATGATCAAGCCCACCAAGAGAAGAAGAAGTCAATCTAATTTCAAGAGAAGAAATTTCGAGTCTCAACCTCTCAGAAGAATCCAAAGAGTTAGAGAGAACCCCCCAGGTAAAGACTACTCTGGTTTTCAATGGTTTCATTGTGATAAGATAGGACACATTGCTCGAAATTGTCCTATGAAGAAGCAAGAATATAAAAAGAAGATCAACAACAACAAAATACATCATCCTCATCTAGCTGAAGATGAGGATGAAGAAGAAGAAGAAGAAGGACCTCCAAAAAAGCAAGCAAGAGAAGAAGATGCAGAAGAGTATGTACTATTCTCTGCTCTCTCTGGATCTGTAACACCTGGAGAAGACACTTGGCTTATTGATAGTGGTGCTTCAAAGCACATGACGGTACAAAA
Source organism: Pseudotsuga menziesii (assembly GCA_001517045.1). Taxonomy (NCBI): domain Eukaryota; kingdom Viridiplantae; phylum Streptophyta; class Pinopsida; order Pinales; family Pinaceae; genus Pseudotsuga; species Pseudotsuga menziesii. The sequence goes on from LPNX011012476.1 coordinate 43,510, forward strand.
GAAAAATTTATCCAAACTTGAAGAAAAGATCTCTCCTCAGAAAGTATCCCTAGGATATGACTATCAATATCTGATCAAAGGAGTTGGTGAAGCAAGCTACAAACTTGATTCAGGTAATCCCCTAAAAATGAAAGATGTATTATATGTACCTGGTCTAAAGAAGAATTTACTTGCAATCTCAGCTTTAGATAAGAAAGGATTCAGAGTTGCTTTCATAGATGGCCAAGTACTCATGTGGCCCAAAGGAAAGAATATTGAAGATGCAATCATCATTGG
>LPNX011012476.1:43859-71529 GCA_001517045.1 Pseudotsuga menziesii
TCTGAAACAGCCTTTGTTCATGAGTCCACTGACCCTAGTGAACTATGGCATAGAAGGCTTGCCCACATTAATTACAAGGCTCTACCTCATGTGAACAAAGTAGTGACGGGATTACCAGACATGAAGATCAAGCATGAAGGCATTTGCAAAGGATGTGCGAAGGGAAAGAACATCAAGAATACATTTCCGAAGAGTGAAACAAAAACAAAAGGTACGTTGGAATTGATTCATTCAAATGTATGTGGTCCAATGTCTTATACATCCTTAAGTGGCTTTGAATATTATATCACATTTATTGATGACTATTCAAGAAAGAATTGGATATATTTCTTGAAAGCAAAGAGTGAAGTGTTTGAGAAATTCAAAGAGTTTATAGCATTGACAGAGAATATTTCTGACAAGAAAATAAAGACACTCTGATCAGACAATGGCGGAGAGTATACCTCAAAAGAGTTTGAAGCTTTTTGTAAAGATGCTGGAATCAAGAGGGAACTAACTTCTCCCTACAATCCTCAACAAAATGGGGTTGCGGAAAGAAAGAACAAAACCATCATGGAGGCAGTCAAGACAATGATATATGATCACGATCTTCCAATGCATCTATGGGCAGAAGCAGCAAGAACTGTTGTGTATGTACAAAATAGAATATCTCACATTGCTCTTGGATTCAAGACTCCAGAAGAGATGTTCACGGGAAAGAAGCCTGAGGTAAGTCACCTCAAAATATTTGGTTGTCCAGTATATATTCATATACCAAAAGAGAAAAGAACCAAGTTGGACTCTTTCGAAAACAAGGGGATATTTGTTGGATACTATGAAGTATCCAAGGCATTCAGAATTTACATTCTTGGATTCCATCACATGGAAATCAGTCGAGATGTGACATTCGATGAAGAAGCAGCCCTCAAGAGATCCAGGAAGTGCCAACATGAAGAAGTGTATGAAGAAGAGACACCTGCCAAAAATACAGAAACTACATGTCTCCCTGAAGAAGAAACTCCTGAAGAACATGACATCGCAGAACCACAAGAACCTCCTACAATGGAGATGTCACAAAAGAGAAAGCCTGCCTGGACAAGAGAGATTATACAAGAGGTAGAAAGATATGGAGCTCCTGAAGGCTCCACAAGGACAAGAAAGAAACCTAAGACTTTTTCCAACTATATAGCTTTGATGTGTGATCTCGTAGATCAAGAACCTACAAGCTACGAAGAAGCAATGCTAAAGAAAGAATGGGTAGAAGCAATGACTGAAGAATACCAGTCAATAATGAAGAATGATGTATGGGATATAGTTCCCAAACCAGAAGGAAAGAGTGTAGTATCCTCCAAATGGATCTACAAGATAAAGCATGCAGCTAACGGAAGTATCGAGAAATATAAAGCAAGATTTGTGGCCATAGGTTTCTCTCAGAAAGAGGGAATTGATTATGAAGAGACATTTGCCCCAATAGCACAGTATACTTCGATTAGAGCTATCATGGCACTTGCATCCATGATGAAGTGGGATTTACACCAGATGGATGTGAAAACAGCCTTCCTGAATGGTGTGATTTAAGAAGAAATATACATAGAACAACCACAAGGATTTCAAGTTGAAGATAGACATACTCACATATGAAAATTAAAGAAGGCCCTATAAAACAAGCTCCACGAGCTTGGTATGGAAGGATATATAGTTTCCTGATGAGCATGGGCTTTACCAAGAGTAAAGTTGATCCTAACCTTTACCTCAAGGTTATAGATGATGAACCTGTCATGCTACTATTATGTGTGGATGACTTATTTTTGACAGGAAATGAGAAACAGATTATGGAAAGCAAGAAGAAACTCGCAGAATAATTTGAGATGAAAGATCTTGGGTTAATGCATTATTTCCTAGGTCTAGAAGTATGGAAAAGTTCAAAAGGAATATTTCTCAACCAAGGAAAGTATGCAATAGATATATTGAAAATTTTCAATATGTTGGAATGCAAAGCCATGGCCACACCCATGGATTCCAACCTGAAGTTGTTACCTGATGAATCATTATATTTAGTGGATGAGACTCAATACAGACAGATCATTGGGTCATTAATGTACCTAGCAAATACCAGACCTGACATTTGGTTTGCTGTGAACACTCTGAGTCAATATCTAGTTCAAAATAGACGGGTTCACTTGGTAGCTGCAAAACATGTTATGAGATATCTAAAAGGGACTATAGATTTTGGTCTATACTATGATGGTAGCCATGAGTACAGATTTTATGGCTATACAGATGCAGATTGGGCTGGAAGTATCTCAGACAGGAAAAGCACATCAGGTGGATGTTATAGTCTGGGATCTGCTATGATTTCATGGTTTAGCAGAAAATAGTCCAGTGTTGCTCTTAGCATAGCCGAAGCAGAATATATATCAACTTTCTCTGCTAGTTGTGAAGCCATATGGCTTCGAAAGCTGATGTCAAGGTTATTCAACCTAGAGTTGGATACTACCATGATTCTATGTGACAACCAAATTTGTATAAAGATGACAGAGAACCCAGTATTCCATGGCAAATCGAAGCACATAGAAATCCGATATTTCTACATTCAAGATATGATGCAGAAGGGAGCCATAAAGCTCCAGTATGTGAGTACTGATGAACAAGTTGCTGATGTGTTGATGAAGCCTCTATCTCGAGTAAAGTTCGAACACTTTCGAGACAAGCTTGGTGTTGTTTGGAAAGACCTTCCTCAAAAGGGGGAGTAGTGATGTTGTAGTGGTATTGTATCGTCCCTGGGCACTTGCCCTAAAGTGATTCAATGACTTCGGTCCTCAAGAATGAAGAGGGATTGTATCATCTTGGGACATCTGTCGAAAATAGATCCAGTGACTTCAGTCCTCGAGAATGTAGTGGGATTGCATCATCCTTGAGCTTTGGTTCAGAAAGGTATCCGGAGGCTTTGGTCCCTGAGAATGTGGCAGGATTGCATCATCCTTGAGCTTCGATTCAGAAAGGTATCCAGAGGCTTCGGTCCCCGAGAATGTGGCAGTATTAAATCATCCTTGAACTTCGGTTCAGAAAGGTATCTGGAGGCTTCGCTCCCCAAGAATGTGGCAGGATTGCATCATCCTTGAACTTCGGTTCAGAAAGGTATCCTAAGGCTTCAGTCCCCAAGAATGTGGCAGGATTGCATCATCCTTGAGCTTTGGTTTAGAAAGGTATCTGGAGGCTTCGGTCCTCGAGAATGTGGTAGGATTGCATCATCCTTGGACCTAGTCCTAAAGTGATAGGGACTGATTATCCCGTAATCAATCTGGCAACTTCGGTTGTCGAGAATGTGGTAGGATTGCATCATCCTTGGACCTATTCCTAAAGTGATAGGGACTTATTATCCCGTAATCAATCCGGTGACTTCGGTTGTTGAGAATGTGGCAGGATTGTATCATCCCTGGACTTAGGTCCAAAAGTGATCCGAAAACTGTTGTCTTCATGTTGTGGATTTCAGGTTGTTGTTGATGATGACGTACTGATAGAAAGATCAGAGTGTGGTGATGATGATGTACTGATCGAAAGATCATAGTATGATGATGATGTTGCTGAGTTCAAAGTATAATGATGATGTTGCTGAAGATGTTGTTGCTGATCAAAAGTTCAAACCACTGAAGATGATGTTGATGATGTTGTCAGTCAAAGTGTTGTTGTTGCTGAAGACTGAACATTGAAGATGAAGACTACATGATGTTGAAGAGATTCCAATGATTTGTAGATGTGTTACCCTGATGATGTTGATGATGTCCTCTATCTCTCTCCTACTATTGATGTTGTTGATGTTGTTGTAGAATACCCTTCTTGTTAACGGGGATTGTTGAGATATTGTAACTTCCAAGAATATTCTATATGTACTTTTTTGTGGTCCCCGATGGTCCTACTAGGAGAACCAATTGTATTTCGTTATACTCTGATGCTTCTAATCAGAAGAACTAATAAGAGTCGTGAGGTAGTCCCCTCAAATTGTAAAGGTGGGTCATTAGCACCCCAGTTGTGGTTACTTGAGCCTACATGATTAACTCAAGCCTACATGTCAGAATTAATTATTAAAGTGAATGGAAAAATATAAATAGAGGTGTGGCGCTCCTCATTTGGAACACACACACTGACTTGTGTAGCGCATTAGTGAAGGAGAGAGAAGTAGCAGGAGAAGGAGGAGGGTCAATCTTTGATCAGTCTTTTGGTTTTACCTTTTATCTTTTGGGACATCTATATTGAGGAAGCTTTTTCTGGGTTTTTCCCTTTAGGGTTTTCCCACGATAAATCTATGTTTTTCTTGTGATACTGTTTCTTTCAATGATCCTGTTTATATGCTTTTGTTATGAAATTGAAATGAAATACTGATGATCTAGCTTAGCATATGGGATTCTAATAGTGTGTGCGTGGCATCATTACCAAAATCTTGACTACGAGCAACTGTCGTTCAAGTGTAGAAACTATCATGAGCATGGCCATTTTCAACGAAACTGCCCAAAGGCAGAACCATCAAACAAAGAAGAAGGAGATGGATGGCAAAAAGTTAAAAAAGGAAAATCAGGCCCAAAATTGAAAGAGAAGAAAAACACAGGCCCTGCGTAAAATCCCCAAATCAATCCAGAAGTCAATGAATCACCAAAACAAGCCTCAACCTCCCTCAAAATCCCAGAGGTCACGGAATTTTAGGAGAAGGATCCAAAGGAGACTGAAAAAGGAGAAATAGTCACAAATCCTGTAGCCCCAAAGGATGTCCCATTGAAGAAGGAAATAGAGGAGGATCATATCAGCCTTGGGCCAAAGTTAGAAGGGGACTCAGAGGATGGAGAAACATAAACAAGCAGCTCCCAGTCACCCCGAAAAAATCTACCAAGGGAAGGAATACTAAGAAAAAAAAGACAAGAACAAAACTATCTGGACGTTCTGCAAGGATCCCAAAAAACCCTCAAAGGTATGATAAACACCCGAAACGCAAGAAAGCAAGGACAAGCTCCAAAGGGAGCCACTTCTTCCCAAGAAAGTAAATAATGAAATATGTCTCTTGGAACTATAGAGGGTTAGGTAGCAAGTTGAAAGAAGAAGCCCTGAAAGATATACTGAGAATGTCAATGCTTGAGATCCTTCTAATCCAGGAGACGAAAATGGAGGATTATGATCTCCTCCAAGCGAGCAAATCCTTTTGGAAAAAGGGTAATGGAAAAGCAGTTAGTTCAAGAGGTGCCTAAGGAGGAATAGGAACCTTTTTGGATACTTCAAAGTTCAAACTAATCGAAGAAGACAGCAACATCCACTGGATCTTTACCAAGCTCCTCCATAAAGATTCTGGTCACCAAGTAAGTCTTTTCAATTTATATGTTCTGGTGTTGTTGTCCAAAAAAAGATACTATTGGAACTCCTTAAAGTCCTTCCTTAGTCTGCGCAATCCTGAGAATGTTATAGTTGTAGGGGATCTCAACATCACCCTCTCTATCGAGGAGAAAAAAGGAGGCTCCCCAGTCAGATATCTAGCAAGAGAATGGGTTGAGGATCTCATTCTGGATTGGGACCTGGAAGACATCCATCCAACTCAGGGAAAATTTACCTGAACTAATAAAAGGTTGGGACCTGGTCACATTACAACCCGACTGGATAGGTAGCTTGTCCAATCCTCCTTCCTGACACTTGGTTCAATGACCTCCTCCAAAATCCTACCAAACTATATCTCAGACCAGAAGCCTATTCTCCTAGATCTTTCCTTAGAAAAAAACCTTGGTCCTATCCCCTTTCGGTTCAGTCCGCTTTGGATTAACCAAGAACGATTTCAGGAGACCGTCTTTGTTTCCTAGAGCAGGCGGGTCTTGGGATCTTCGTTCTATGTATGGGAAGAAAACTTGAGAGGCCTCAAAAGAGCCTTGAAAAGTTGGGCTAAATCAATCAAATCTCCAACCACCAAAAGGAAATATGCTAAGGAGGCCCTCAAGATTCATCAGTTGGACATGGAGGTTGTCATTGTGACCCAGGAGTTGTGGAACCAAGAAGCTGATCTTCAAAAAGAGCTTCACCGGGCCTGCAGATAAGAAGAAGAATATTGGCGGCAAAAATCTAGAAGCCTTTGGCTTCTCGCTGGAGATAAGAATACGAGCTTCTTCCAAAAGCAAGCAGAATCCCGCAAGTAATTTAAAGCTATCAACAAAATTCAATATCTGGGACAAGTGATAAAAGAGTTCGAATATATCAAGAAAGTTTCCCACTCCTTCTTCAAAGAGTTGTACACGGCTCCTAACGAGGCCCCCATTGATTCAAACTCCTATCCTATGTCTCTGATCCCCCAGCTTGTACAAAATGAGGATAATCTGACTCTAACAGGCCTGATTCACATGCAAGAGCTCAAACATGCCCTGGATCACATGGAAGCTGATAAGGCCCCTGGGCCTGACAGATTCACGAGTAGGTTCTTCAAGACATGCTGGCCAATCATCAAGGACGATTTGCTAAGGATGGTCAGGAAATCCCAAACCTGTTCCAAGCTCGATGGTGGCACAAATTCGGCCTTCTTAGAGCTAATTCCAAAAGAAAAAGGGGCAAGTGATTTCAGCAGATTCCGTCCAATCTCCCTTTGCAAAAATGGTTACAAACTAGTTACTAAAATCATAGCCATTAGGCTTAAGAAAATTTTGCCTAACATTATTTCGGAAAATCAAGGCAGCTTCATCAAAGGGCGTCATATTTTGGACAACATTGTGTTGGTTCAGGAAGCCATCCACTTGAGCTATCAGCGAAAAGAAAAAGGTATGGTTATTAAGCTTGATCTGGCTAATTCTTTTGATAGAGTCAAACATGATTTCCTCTTCATAGTTATGGAAAAACTGGGGTTTTCCAATGAGTTCACAAGTTGGGTGAAAGCATGTCTTTCCTCTCCTTGGATAGCCCCTCTGGTGAACAGTCGCTCAGCTGACTTCTTCCAGGCCTCAAGGGGTTTGAGGCAAGGATGCCCGTTGTCTCCTCTTCTTTATGCCATTCAAGCTTCAGTTCAAAGCTTCCGGCTGGAATTTTTCCAACAAATGCACTCCCTTTCGGGCCTTAGAATGGTTTCTAACGTCAAAGACATCAATCATGCACAGTTTGAAGATGATACTATGCTTCTGGGAGGAGGCATTGTCATCTTCGCTCGACTATTTAAAAAGTAAATCAACATATACAAAGAGATATAAGGCAGCAAAATAAACTCTCATAAAAGTATGATCTACGGTTGGAACAGCTCACCTAGAGAGATGCTCGAAATCTCCAGAGTCTTAGAGATGGAAGGCTCCATGATCTGGGCTTCGTTCAAGTATTTGGGAATTCCAATCTTCAAAGTTGCCCCTAGAGTGGCTCATTGGCTCCCTCTTCTGGACAAGCTAAAATTGTGCATTCATGCATGGGGAGAAACTTGGTTAAATTTTGCAAGGAAAGTGGTCCTGGGGAAATTGGTTCTGACAAGTCTTCCCATCTACCAAAATTCAATCCTCCTTTCTCCCAAAACCATCCCTCTCAAAATTGATGGTCTGTTGAGAATATTTCTCTGGGAAGGCGGAAGGAAGAATGAGAGGAAGGTTAATTTACTAAGCTGGGATAAAATTAAAAAGTCGATCCTGGAAGAAGGACTTCACATCCAAGACGTGGCTACCCAAAATTTGGCTATGGGATCCAAACTGCTATGGAATTTAATCTCTGGAAATTCAACCTGGAGTAAGAAAGTTCTCTGGAAAAAATACTTTCATGGACATTGGATAAGATGCTTGGACCTCCCACCAAAAGTTCAAAGAGGATCATTGATCTTCTCGCTCTGCCTTAGATCGCTTGACCATTTTAAAACAAGGCTCAGTTGGATTCCGAGAAATGGAAAACGCATAAGGATTTTGGAGGACTCAATCCTTGGGGCCCTGCCGCTATATCATCAAACAGGCCTGACTAATATAAAAACTTGGCTTCAATCCAATAATCACCTCACACTCTGGGACATTTGGAGGACTCAATCCTTGGGGACCTGCCGCTATATCATCAAACAGGCCTGACTAATATAAAAACTTGGCTTCAATCCAATAATCACCTCACACTCTGGGACATCTCTTGTTGGGATGATGATGAGGATCGTTTTTGGATTGGTTGGGACTTAGGGAACTACCCAAAAAGGCTAGAGGCTGAATCCAAATCTCTGCTTGAGTTTCTTCAAGGGAAATCTCCCATCAAAGCCTCAACCAAAGACAAAACGGGATGGGGTTCATCCACAGGTAAGTATTCGGTTGTTGTAGGCTATAAATTTTTACAGGAAATCTTGCACGTTCCACCAGAGCCAACTCCTTGGAGGACAATCTAGTCCTTTGTCTCAATCCATAAAATCGACATGTTCACTTGGACGATGGCACATAAGAGCATCTTGACAAGTGATAACTTAAGAAGAAGAGGCTAGGAAGGCCCCTCTAGATGCCCGTTGTGTTTGAAAGAGGAAGAAACCACAGATCATTTGCTAGTAGCTTACCCTTAAGCTATAGAGGTCTGGGACATTGTCTTAAACTTAGATCCAGCTCCATTCTCTCTACCCACAAATATTTATGACCTCCTTAACAACTGGGCTAATAGGTCCCTGTTCCTTCTAAGGTAGAAGGATCACCTTAAAACTTACTAAATGTGGCTTCCAAAATTTACCTTGTGGAAAATTTTGCTTGAAAGAAATAACAGGATTTTCAGAGATGAAAGTTGCAACACAATCCGGTTCACAAATATGGTAAAGGATTTACTAGGTGAGACTCTGGAATCTAAGAATTCCCTCATAAATTCAGACTCCTTGGACCCTAGTGAATACCATTGGCTTATGAAGTTTGTTCCAAATCATCTCCACAAGAAAAATCCCAATCCAGTCTTGAGAACTTGTTGGGAAATTAGACTGGGAGAAAAAGACTTTATTAAATGGAGGTCGTCTCTAGAAGAGCACCACTTGTTCTTCGACGGAGCCTCGAAGGGTAACCCATGCGTGGCTGGCAGGGGAGGGATTCTCCTGGGTCCGAATGGTTTGATGGAACTAGACTACGCATGGGGCCTTGGTTCTACCTCGAATAACAAAGCGGAGGCGCTCACACTCTAGCAGGGCCTAAGGCTTGCTGCAGTCAAGAATATTCAAAACTTAATGGTCTTTAGAGACTCTAGGGTAATCATCCAGACCTTGAAAATGCAAAAGAGGCCAATTCATTTCGAACTAGGACAAATTATTAGGAAAATCAATCTTCTGCGGCACAAGTTCAAGACAGTCTGGTTCTATCACATCCTTTGGGGGATAAATTCCTTGACGAATTTAGAAGCAAACAAAGGAGTCCTACTATGCAAGGGGACGATGTCTATTGATGGGGCCGAGACATTATCTCCTATACCTTGACAAAATCAATTCTCCTATAATAAACTGACCGGTGAAGGAGACAATGGTCCTTCTTTATGTCACTTAGTTGTTTGCTAGTAAAGATTCGAATCTGTGTCAAGATCCTCTAGCAAGATCCGTCATTTCCTAGTTTATGCAGCTCTCCTTCTGTTCAAGGAATCTTAGACCATGGCATAGACCTTCCTCAAATTCATCCCAAAATTCGCATGAACACCATGAAGTGAAGGATATTTCTTTGGTCACAGTTAGCATTACTAGCAAAAGAGGAAGCCAGGCTCCTTCTAGATCGGAATTCATGGCCTCCAGCTCCAACCCCAATCCCTCTATGGAGGACCGTTTAAAAAATTTGTAGTCAGAGCTTGATAGTGTCAAAAATTCTACCTGAGAACAAGCAAGGATCATGCTAAATATGGAAATCGATTTAAAGAGGTGGGCGACCCTTAGTTAGGATCTCTCCAAGCTACGCAAGGATTTCACTAGTGAGATGGATGCCCAGTTCAAGGACATGGTCAATGTTCATGGTGATTTTGGGAACCGTCTTCGCAATCTGGAAGTCAAAATCGAAAAAACTTTCTGGCGAATGGACAAAAAAACCAAAGCTAAAGTGAAGAGTGTTGAAGTTTTCAAATGGTTCCTTCTAGATGTTCCGCAGCAATTCCTATTTCTTTTTATTATCTTCAAGTGTGATGAGGCAGCTATTGCATTGTCCAAGTGTATTTCCCTAATCCCTCCAGGCGAGCAAGGTCTGGGTTTTGTTATATTGTTTATTGTTAGTCATTCAAACTATTTGTTGAAGTTTTTCTCCTGTCTCATAGTACCCGACAGTTGTTTTGACAACCTTTAATTCAAACTTCTACCAGTTATTGTCTAAAAAAATATGAGTTATTGATCCATTCATTTGGTGTTTTTTGAGTGCTCATTTTATAGAAGGACCTTACCTCATCATTCTATCTCTTTCCATTTCTTGTTTTAATTTGTAGCTTCAAATATGTCTTATTAATGTCTTGTTATGAAGCTGACTCAACCACTAAATAAATCACATTAGTTTAAAGTAATAAATAAATTTATCAAACCAAATCCAATGTTCTCTAAAGTTGATCCCATGTTTAGTCAAATATTTATAAATTATATCAAAGTAATGCTATACAAGCAAACCTTCATGTTAATGGGCATTACTAATCTACAAACGATACTCTTTACTAGCATCATGAGTATTTATAGCATTGACTCTACCATTAGTGTTATCTTGTGCATGCCTACATACGATGTGCAAAAATATAATAACATGGTCAAAATGATAGTATTTACTTTGTTTCTCTCTATATGAATGTATAGTTTTTTGTGAACTAGTCGAGTATTTATAAATTATATCAAAGTAGTCATATATAAGCAAAGCTTCATGTTAATGCTCATTACTATTATAAAAACGATATTCTCTAATGGCATCATTCATGAGCATATATAGTATTGAATCTAACATCGGTATTCTCTTGTGCATACCTATATATGATGTGTAAAATTATAATAGCCTGGTCAAAATCATAATATTCACTTTGTATATCCTTGTGTGAATGTATAGTTTTTCGTAAAGTTGACAACAGATAATATTGTTGCATTAGAAAATACTTGGAGAGCTTGTTTGCACTATAAGAATTATCACTCGATCTTATCAAAATGCTTGATGTATTTGTATACTTGATCTCTAAACCTCTACATAAATTCTGTGATGGTAATCTCATCTTCAAGAAAATCATCATTTTTAGTTGTCCCCCTTCAAGAAGAGATGTGATCCAAAACAACATATTCATGTATCCTCCACTTCACTTTCCTTTGTCGTAAAGATAAGAAACTTTCTTATTGAAAGAGACAAATTACCACAATCATCACATATATTTTTTCTCCAACGCATATTATTTTGTTACAAAAAACATATAAAGGAGGGCCACCAAAATATATTTTCCATTGCATAGGAAGAGGGAAATCAATAAATGAAGGAGAAGGGCCACCTCAAAAATAAATTTTCAAAAAATCTTATAATGTCTCATAATACAATTTAAATTCCGCATGGTGAAGACAACATGTGTCGCGAATAGTGTTTGGCTTAATGTATCATGATTTCACTTGTCAAATGTGCTAATTTAAATTTGAATCCAAGGATTGGTTTGCTTGAAAGTTTCGAACAACTCATATTGAGTGATTTCTAATATATGTTTTGCATGAGTTTCATACATTCCTTGAGATACTTACTGCCATACAACAATATTCTCAATTGGTAGAACATGAGAATTTAAATCCCAAAATGTTGTTACCTTATCTTTAACACTTTCTACTTGACTATCGTAATAGGGATAGCTCCAAATATGATACTTTTGTTTCTAGTGGTTGTTTGAAACCTTGAAAAATATTGCATTCAATACATTACTTTTATTGAACAACTTGAGAAATATAATAGCCAATATCAAGATAATTAGTAAAATAAAAACTACATATGCTTGCTCTCATAATGTTGGATGCCACGACCTCAACATCCTCCAAAAAAAAATACTTTAGTTCCTTGACCTTAGTAGAGGAGTCTAAGTTGAACTCTAATGGGCACCTTGTGTTTTGAACCAAATTCCCAAAATAACATATAAATGTAAAGAAAGAGTAACCCAATGCCTTGAGAACAATACAAAGAGATGAATAAGAAACCTCTTATAAGGGGAAATCTCCTTATACATTGTATCAAATACAAAAGGAAAGATCAAATTACCCTAAAACTAGGTCTCCTTGACATATATATATATATATATATATATATATATATATATATATATATAGGAGACAAAGGATACAATTACAATTAAGGTCTTAGACGCCCTACAATTATAATTAATGTACTAGATGACCAAGAAAGAAAATATTAATATAATAATAGAAATGTGATGTCATAATATATAGGGCTTAATATGCCCCTCCCCTTCAACAAGTGGTGTCCTCAACACTTGATTAACTCTGTATGTTTTTCCATGAAGAACTCATCTTCCCATGTTGTCTCTTCTATTGGAAGGTGACTCAGTAATTTATCGATTTCGTAGTTGTTTGATCCTTGGGTCTACAAGAACAAGTAAAAATAATAAGGATCACTTAACAAGCACAAGGCGAGGATTTTGGTGAAAGGTTATGCACAGAAGGAACGAATTGACTATGAAGAGACTTTCTCCCCTACAACAAAATGTGTTGTTGTCCATGCTTTATTTTCTTTGGTTGCACATAACAAGTGGAAAGTTCATCAGATGGATGTGAATACTTATTTCTTGAATGGAAACCTGAAAGAGAATGTCTTCATGGATAAACTAGAAGGATTTATTGTAAAAGGGAAAGAACAAAAAGTATGCAAACACATCAAGAAATTGTATGGCCTGAAACAAGCGCCTTGCACTCCAAACTTACTGAAGAAATAATGGAGGAAGAAATCAAGGTTATAGTTTGGGGAATGGAACCTAGAAAGGATCCATGGCTAGATGGATTCAATAATCCAATTTTATCAATTACGTTGGAATATCATCAAGGAGGATCTGAAAAGAATGTTGGTATATGCACAAAGCGAGTCTAAATTGGGAGGAGCAATTAATTCATCTTTCCTAGCTCTTATCTCAAAAGAATTTTATCCCTCTTCATTTTAAAAGTTATGACATTTCTCTCTATGTCATGTCTCTTACAAAACTCTTACTAGAATTTGTTCCTCCAGTCTCAAGGTAGTCCTCCCCTCCTTAATCTCAACTAGCCAAAGAGGATTCATCTAGAAAAGGAAAATTCTAGAAAATATTATTTTAGTGCATAAGGTTATTTAATAAAGAATGTCCCAACAAGAAAAAGTAGTGGTTATGAAACTAGACATTGATAAAGCATTTGATAGGATTAATCACCAGTTTCTTTTTCAAGTTCTTTAATTATTTGGATTTGCGAGGGATTGTATATCTTGTGTGAAGCCTTGCATCAGGAAACCTTGGACTACACCTTTGGTTAATGAGATAGCTACCAAATTCTTCCAAGATACTAGAGGCCTAGGGAAGGGATGCCCCACTCCCATATCCTTTACATTTTAGTGGCATACTCTTTAAGCAAGGGGATGGAAGCTGCTAGGGGATAGAAACCACAAGGGTTAATGTCAGTATCTCAAGAATAATGATTTATAGGGGAGTGAAACAAATCAACCGTTCTGAGTTTGTGGATGATACCCTTCTAATTGTAGGATATTCTCGAATCATAGATCATAGGTTCAAGAAGGTCTTGGAAACATTTTGTCTAGCCTCAGGAAGTAAAATCAACAAATTCAAAGAAATTTATATGGATGGAATATATATTAGAGGACTCTCCTGGAAATTACGAGGGAATTGGGCTTTGAAGTGAAAGTAAATTAGGACTAATTCAAATATTTGGGTATTCCAATAGCTAAAGATGACCAAAAGAGTATGAATTGGCTAGGAATTCTTGACAAGTTTACAAGAAAAATGAAGCGACGAGGTGTTCTTTGGTTGAAACTGGCTAGAAGAATCACCCTCATAAAGTCTATGATATCTTCTCTTTCGCTCTTCCATTTGCTTAATTCTTTTAGCTCCTACAGGAATCTTAGACTAGACCAATTCAGAACTAAAAACAATCTTATGGGGAGGGAAGAATAATAAAGGAAAAAAACCCCTAGTTGGCTGGAATATATTAAGGAGACCTCGCAGCAAAGGTGAATTGCAAATTAGAGATCCAAAGAGTAACAATCTGGCACTGTGAGAAAAAATATGGTGGAATATTATTTCAGAAAGGAAAAATTGGGTTAAAGAAGCTCTCCATAAGAAATAATTTGGGGGAATCAGACTTAGATACCTAGACAATTTCCCTAAGAGGAGAAAAGGTACTCAAATATGGAAACTATGCATAGATGCATGGGTTTTCTTTTCATAAACATTTATATTCGATACCTAGAAATGAAAGAAAAATAAACTGTGGGAAAACAACGTTTTATGCAATCCACCTCTCGGATCCATACCTGAGCTATAAAATCTTGAAAGATGGATGATCGGTCAAGGAATAATCAATCTTAGAGATCCGTGTGTTTTGGATTTCACGGAGCATAAATCATGGAAATCCTGGTCCCATTTCCTCCCTACACCTTTGCAACCTTCTCTAAGCCTTCTATTTCAATAGTTAAAGAGAAAATATCCACTCAACAAGAATATGCAAAATACTCAGAGATGGGGAAATATCAATGAATGATATTTAGTAAGGCAAAGATATAAAATCCCCAAAAACTTGTAGAGATCCCTAATACTCCACTCATTGGACAAGTATATGGAAAAATAATTATCTTCACAAAATTAATAACTTATGTTGGGATACAACACATTGGAAAATAGTTGGAGGATATAAATTCCAAAGGCATGGCTTCCCAGGCCCCTTGAGATGTGCATTATGTCATGCTCATGAAGAAACAATCAAGCATTTATTTATAGAGTTTTCTTTCACCCAAAGAGGTATGGAAACTTCTTATGGGCCTCTTTAGCAGTACTTCCGCAATTAATTAGTGTTTATTGAAGTCTTGAGGAAAAGCTTATAACAATAAATATTTTATACTACATGTTAAAAAATTATTTATATAAAAAACGTTTTAAACACTTTTAATATGATTTTAATAGTCTTATTATTTTTAAAATTTAAATTTTATCTCTTTTTAATAGTCTTTTTATTTTTGAAACTTAAACTTACACTTTCGATAAAAGAAATGCGTTTTTATATTAGAAAAATTATATATAATAAGATTTACAATGTTAAAGTATATATACAAGTGTTTAAAGTTTATTAATTAATTAAATTTAGAACATTCAATTTTATAAAATTATATATATTGATATATATTTTATAACTATGTGTAAAACTTTATATATATATTAGACATTTAAAAGCTTTTAATAGTTTTTCTATTTTGAGACTTAAAGTTAATTGAAATTTAATTGGTTAAATTTTGTTAACATATGCATAGTCATTAGATGCATGCGATTAGGATCGCCCTTTCTTAATTCCGGGTGGGCTCTTATAGGCTCTAGGTTGAGTTGGACCACAACATCCCATGGTTAGATAGGATTTGCTAGCTATGCCACTTACATGATATTGAGATGAAGGAGCATCGTTATGGAAAGCTACAGTTTCGGACCAAAGGCATTTATTTGTATTTGATCTCACTACCTAGCTACATTCAGAGCTGGAGAGAGTTGTGGTATGTCTTTCCTTGGCACCTGGGTGGGACTATTGAGCAAGTCAACATTTGATTTCTTCATATTTATATATGTATATGTATATTGTTTGTAAATTTTGCTATCAGAAGACCAAGACATAGCTTGGAATGATTTATTATGGTTTAATTTTTCGATTAGAAAAGATGAACTCATGGATGTTTTAGCTTTTTGTATTTAGAAATATCGAAATGATTTATGGTGGCTTTAATTTTTTTATGATACAATATGAACTCATGATCTAATAAATGTTTTACTTTTTATATTAATACATATCTCGAAATGGTTTATGACAACTTTAATTTTCTGATTATGTAAGATGAACTGATGAACTACTGAATATTTTAGTTTTCATAGAGATATATCGATATTACTTATGGTGACTTTAATTATTTGATTATATAAGATGAACTGATGAACTGCTAAATGCTTTTTGTTTTATACCTTATATTCAAGATAGTGACATTATATATAGACTAAGAAATCCATTTCTTAGCTATCTTACCAACTATTACATTGTAGGAAGCTTGCAAAATTCGATACTTTCTTTGAGATAGATGTGTCTCAGTGTTAGAAGTCAGAGAACATGTGCTAAATCAATTGGTGGGGCCCACTTTTCACATCCATGATTGGATTTTATATTGACATAGGACATGATGGTGGCCTCAACAACCAAAACACTTAGTAGAAATCCAACTACTATATGAATCCTCTATTTGAAACTTAATTTGTGAAGATAATGGTAATGCATATCTAAATTGTTATTATATAACATTTCTATTGATATCTAGTATGCACTAGAAGCCAAGAGGATTGACAAACTTCAAAATGTGTTACTATCGTAGCGAATGTTATGCCTTAATTTAAACATATGATAGTGGAATTATATAGATAGTATGAAACTTTTTTGTTACCATCTTAACAATTTTTAGAATGTAGGAAGCTTAAAAAAGTGTGTCATCCTCCATAAAATGACTTTAATTTTATACTTTATAATTTGAACATACAATAGTAGAATTGTATATAAACCATGAAACCCATTTTTTTATCCATCTCACCACCTATTAGATTATAGGAATATTTGCACCCAAAAATATGATATTGCATAATGGAAGTTGTTAAGACCCTCTATGTTGAACAATTGAGGAAGGATGTGGTTGGGAAAAGTTAAAGGCATACATAAAAATTGGTAAAAGGTTGGTAGTCATGAGTCCCTTATTAAAAATGCGCATTTTGGTTAATTCGTTGCACAATTCAAAGGTGTAGATTTATGAGCGTGAAAATCTACGGTTGCAAATTGATCCGCTAAGAAAAGTTGTGCAAGGAAGCAGTTTTGACGGAGGACTGGAATTGGTTAACAAGATGGCAAGATCAACCTTTAAGAAATAAATCAAGTAAAATCTACGATCATGAGGTAGTCCGCGATGTGAAGATGCACGGTTGAAAAAATGAGAAATGCTGGTGAATTGCGTAGAACATATTTTGATCCGACGGTTCAGACAAGAGATGAAGTCTTATCAACGGTCATAGTCTACTCCGAAGTGCAAAGTTGTGAGATAGTTAAAAAGGATGAGTGGTAGCGGAATTTAAACAGCTTTCCACATGGTGACTTTTAGTGAGTTCCGCTGGGAAAAGCGGTAAAGGAAAAACAACTTGTTGAGGGTCTCGGAATGATCCGTTGTATAAAAAGTGAGTTGACCCAGGTAAAGTCATTTCGTTTGCATGCTGCTGGTGAAAAGAAGAAGGGACAGTGTGCCATATTTTTCTGAGATTCAACTTCTACGTATCCAACAGTTACCAGGTAAGCCTTAAAACACTGAGACTTTGTTGAAGACTTGTCGCCATCATTTTATTATGGAGAAGGAGCAGGGTTCAAGAATATTATGCAAAGTTCTAGATGAGAGGGAGGAGGTTGTTGTTGATAGAGAGAGGAATGTATTTGACCCTATTATGTCAATATGTAGTGTATCAGTTTTAAACGATCATTTGTGGCAGCATAATTCACAAGGGAATGATATTCTGAATGTCTACAGTTCTTTATTATATTACTTTGCTATTGAACAAACCCTGTCGTTTCCTGAATTTATTGAATGGTGTGCAAATAGTTACTCGTCTTCCGAAAGAGTTATTATGAGTCATACAACGTCAAAAATCCTTTATAGAGTTGACGCGAAAAGTGTTCGTGGGGTATTGAGTCTACCTGATAGTTTCCCTGATATCTATGAATCTTTAAATGAGCAAGTCTTAATTGAATTGTACAAAAATTGTAAAACCGAAGTCAGATGTCAGTTTTTATCCAGTGTTCTGAAAGATGGTAAGTCATTAGAGGGTTTATTTCTGCCATATAATGTTAATATTTTCAAGGAGGAAGTATAGTTGGTCATGTCACTTGTCAGTCAAATTTTTGGTTTGGATGATGATACGCATATTAATGAAGTCATCTTAGGTTTTTTGCTAAGTATAAGTTCAACTGACCATGAATCCTGTTGGAAGAGCAAGTTGGTAAGCCGACTTGAATGATAGCCGACTTAGTCGATCAGCCGACTAAGTCGGTCGACCGACTAGTTAGAGATTAGGTCGGCCACCTAAGGTCGTGTCGGTTGAGTGAACCGACGGGTAGTTATTTGTAACTGTTTGTAATTCATATATATATTAGGCTGTTGAGCCAAATGAGAACTCGGTTCAGTTCTTTGTATTGTATGGACCCTCTCATATTAATATAATTTGTTATTCTATCCACTTGTTCTTATCTCTTGTCTATGTTATGTATGTATGTTTTAGTATGTATTATTGGTAACCTTATGTGATCTGTGAGATTACAACATTGGTTCCATTGCCGATAGTACATATCTGAGATGTATGCACGCAGATGATATCAGAACAAGAGATTAAGGACTGGTGGGAATGTAAAGTAGCAAACTATTTGCAGAATTATGCACGGAGGAACAGATTGATGACTACTCAAGAAAAGGAAAGATTCTTTACGGAGACACATGAGAATTTTGTAGAATTAGTGCCCCAGCTGCTGAAGAAACTCCTGGATGAAAAATCCGCAAGGAAATAAAGATCAACAGTTACTAGAAAAACTTATTCGAGGGGCAAGAACAAACTTGTCGGAATGGTTCAAAAATATCGTCGACGAATTCTGCAAGGAGCAAGTAGTAGAAGAAAGGACTTCAGTGGAAACCATTAAAAAGAAATTCTACACGGACCTCACTGAGCAATTTTTTTGTTCCTTACCAACCTTGTTGTTTAAGTTCCTAATCGAGAAAGGAGTGGGTCATATTGTCGAACCTCATCCATCACTTCGCGAACCGCCATTAAACCCTAACTGGGTGGAAAAATAAAAGAGGTGGGAAAAACTCATTGCCGAAAGGGAGTGGGAATACTTCCTAAGCAAGTAGACAGAACTATCTGGGCTTTCTAAAGCATCGGGTAGGCTATGTGGGGGTAGCTGGTCATATGTCGAGATAAAGTGGAGTGGATTCTAGTTGACTAAGGAAGATACCAATCACCAGTAATGAGAAGTCAGCTTAAAAAGGAAATCGAGAGGACAGTGTCACACAAAGGTACGATGGACTTCCAGAAAATAGAGAGGGAGAAGAGGCTACAAAGAAGGGAAGAAAGAAGAGAAAGAGCCTTAGCGCTGCAGAGAGGAATGAGTACTAGGGTGACCGACTAGGAAAGAGATCCCTCGAAGTCGGGTCATGATTGACAAGAAGAAGAAGGCATGGAAGAAGAGGCATCCCCTATAGAAGAATTGTGGATAGAGCTGCAAGAAGCTCTCCAATTAGAAGTTCCCCTAGAAGAAAAACCTCTATCTCCGATGAATCTGTGTACCCAGATACAAGCCATTGTCGAAGAAGACCTCAGACTAGGAGCTGGTGACTTTGGTATATGGAGCTGACTAGACGACGAGACATACACTAGTGGACATCTAATTATCTATCGACCGAAAGAAGGAAATTGGGTTACGCTTCAAGCGGTACCCTCCAACTGAAGTATCCACTTACTTTTACCGACACATGAAGGAGAACCCCCCTGCCAAATACAGCTTTGGAGGACACAGAACATTCAAAACTGCAGACAAGTAATTGTAGTTGGACATCGACAGAAGAAGTCGACACTAACCGACTGCTGGTTGAAGAGGAAATGACAAAAAAAACCGATAGGAATGAGAGTTTCGTCGATGATAGTTCCATAGAGAGGAATAAGCAAATAACCCCACCACCCCCACCACCACCAACTCCTGAAGAATACAGTGACATTGACTCTGACATGGGTCACGGGTCAGCACACATCCCTCTATATGAGGGTGATGAGGACCCCAGATGACACTAGTTCGTCTGCAAGTCGACTTGGGAGGCTAACCGAGTTACGGATGAAGACAGACAGATGGCGTAGTTCACTGGTGCCTTGAGGAAAAGGGCATTAACTTGGTACATGACCTTTTTTCTGAAAGAACCCCTCGAGCAACCAAAGCTGAAATAAAAGCACAATTCCTATCATTTTTTAAGACTCTAGATGCAAAACATCTGGCAGCAAAGAAGCTAAAGACAACATCACAGAAACCAGGAGAAACTATCCACGATTACGATAAACGATGGAAAGATCTTCTTAGCCAATGGGACTATGTTATTGATGAACAATTATTAATCCATTGGTTTCTTACAGGTTTATCACAGAAAATTCACTGACACATAAGTTTGGAGACATTTAAGACTTACAAAGATGCGCTTACAAAAGCTCTCCAACTAGAAATGGATGAATACATACCAGCATACTCCACCGATCACAGAATAGAAGAACAACTTAAGATCATATAGAAGCATTAAAAGAATTAAACCTCAAAAGTCAGGATATCTACTGCACGAAGTGCTCGACAGCCGAACATTCAAAAGACAACTGTCGACAGGACAACAGCCGACAGGACGTTCGATTCATACAGACAAAATGTTTTTGCAACATTTGCCAAGAGCATGGAGACCATTCGACAAAATATTGCCCATTCAATATGAAGAATGGCAAAGCATCATGGTGTGCAATCTGTGAAACTAAAAATCATAACATTGTCGACAGAATTATCACACAGTCTATCAGACCAATGCAATTGCATAGAATAATGAGCAAAACAACTCGCCAAACGATTATAACAATCAAAGATACGAAGGTCGAAGATACGAGCACTGGTATGACAATTGATATGGAAGTTATGGAGGTTGAGGTCAATTCTCTGGGAATCGAGACAACTGACCATGTCGACCCATCCAATGTTTTACATGTTATAAAGAGGGACATCGGTATGTAGACTGTCCATACAAGGATAGAACTGACCTCAAATTTTGTACTAGTTGCGAAGTAGGGGATTACTCATTAGAGGATTTCCCTACCATGCTGGAAAAAATAAATAAAAAGAAAAATGTTAACGTCTTGTCGTGTGTGCAAAAAAAATGATGTAATAAATACAAAGAATTTGCATATCGTAATCCGACAAGGGACAAAAATAGGAAGTGACAACCTACAAATCAGCAAAATAAAAGAAAAAAATGTCTACCCTGATCCCGTTAAAGAAAAGAAAATATATAAAGATGCAACAAATGTATTTAAAGAATTTGCTTGACAGGAAGAGGCTAATGACAATCGACATAACACAGTCAAAGATTTAATATAGTTAATACAGAAAGACAACTCGATATCTCAGTTCATTGACTTGCTATATGAAATAAAATACAACAATAATGAAAAACAAACAAAAAATATCTACAGTCTAAATCAAAAAGATAAAAGTGATGCCGACCCACTTGTTGACCTGGAAATTGAAGGATACCATGTCCGACAAGTTGTGCTCGACTTCAGATAACAAGTACACATCATGACTCGTGACACTTGGGAACAACTGGGCAGACCTCGACTATATCAGTCAGGTATATACCTGAAACTAGCCGAACAAAGTCTAATTGAACCTATTGGAGTCTGGAAAAATGTTGACACAACAATTAAGGGAATATCAACCAAAGTCGACTTCGAAATTATTGACCCCAAGGAAGGATCCAGTTCCTTCCCAGCGTTAGTAGGTCGACCTTGGGAAAGAAAGATGAAAGCATCGATATCCATAGACAAGGAAAGAATAAAATTGAAAGGAAACGGACAAAAGTTCATTGTACCTATTCGCCCATCTCGAGGAGAACGTTGGACTGAACCTATCGATGAAGAAGTCGACATCCGACAACTCTATCATATACAAAACAATGAATATTATACAGAATCTAATATCTATGGAGAACTTCATTTAGGCAATCAAGACTCGGTAGGATATAATTTAGATGCAGAATTATATGATTGGGAAGTCGAGAACTACGAAAAGCAAGCAAGAGGGTGTTGGACTATTCAGAAAATACAGAAAAAGCCCACCCAACAGTGCTTCATAGTGTCCATTGTCCCAAAAATATTTGAAAAGAAAATTAGGGAATACCCTACTCTAAAACCAACAGATGTAAACACTACACAAATACCAAGATATAAGGAAAGAGAATCACCAGTCATGCATATAGAACAAGTATCTAAAAACATCAATGAACATGGCCGACTTCAAAGCCTAGTGGAGACTTTTACAGACCAAGTTGCTAGATGGTGGGATACACATCAATCAAGACTGCAGACATGGACAACAGCTTCAACTTTCTTCATAGAAATATTTGGAGGGAAAAAACTAACTAATCAAGCCCAAATATATATATTCATTCAAGGACAAAATCCAGAAGCCCATATAAGAACATGTGAAAAAGAATGGAGAAGGCTTGGGTACAAAGATGAACGTGCATGGCCACACCTATTCCCATCAACCCTCTCTAACTTACCAAACAAATGGTATAAAATGGAAGAAGCCCGAGGTGAAACATTCCTATGGCATGAACTCAGAGAAAACTTTATCAAAGATTTCAACTTTATACCACAAGATGAGAATTTGGTCGAAATAGCAAAACAAATTAAAGAATTTATACAGCCGACAGAAAACAAACCCTTAAACGACAATCGACAGAAAATGGACTGTAATAATATACAAACCGGGACAATACCACAGTCGACGAGACTACAGCTGGAAAATGAAAAGACAGAAGGAAAAATCTTTAGATGGAAATCAAACAATATCGAAACGACCAAACCTATCCACAAAGTACTAAAAATTGAAACAACCAACAAAGAGGGTACCGACCGATTGACTGCAGCCAACTTTCCTGCCACATTCTCACAGTTTAAGGAAGGAAGTCGACCAATCAATGAAGCCAAAGCACCAGAAAGGATAGATGCTAAAGTCAAAACTAGAGAGTTCGACATCTCAAATGATGACCGACCAAAAATGGCAAAGATTGGAGACTACTGGAGTGAAGAACAGACAACAGAAATAGTGAACTTACTAAAAGAGTTCCAGGGTGTATTTGCTAGAGATTATACAGAACTCAAAGGTTTAGTCCATGAAATGGGTGAAATGAAAATTGACACTAAACCTAATGTTCGACCTGTGAAGAAAAGACCATATAAACTAGCTCATAAATACAAAGATATAGTCAAAAAGGAGATTGATAACATGCTTGCAACATGCATTATCTACCCTATTGACGAATCCGAATGGGCAAGTCCAATGGTTGTTCAACCCAAGAAACATGATCCGACCAACCTAAGAATCTGTGTTGACTTCAAGGAGCTGAATAAAGTAACATTAACAAACCCATTTCCTGTCACGTCCCCATTGCTGTGACCGGCAAGAAGGACGCGATCCATGGAATTAACCATGTAGACTAACCGCCCATGAACATGTATAGGCATAAATAAAATGCTGAAACAGAGTGCTAGATGGAAATCTATTGAAGTAAAACATGCATATATATACAATTGTTTATCATACACAGCGGGAACATCATCATACATACAACAAGCATTCATGCATGCATGCTGTTAACATATTCATCAATTTCATCAACAGAGATTAAGAATTGCAGAGGTAAAATACACAAGATTACTTATCTTATGGTGAACTCGATCCGCAACCAGCTACGTCGCTGCAACGTTCCACCCAACCATAGGCCAGCGTGCTCATCAATCTCTCAGCAACGCTGCCACCCCCGAGTTGGGCATGATTCTCCAAGGAATAAGGGAACTAGCAGGCTGACACATAGCCAAAGATAACCAAAACACAGCCAAGCCAACTCAGTTGGGTTTATCAGGCCATCCAGGAGTTGGAGAAGGCAAATTGCTAAGTTGGTGAGCTCATTACAGAGCCAAGGACACCTACACTAGAGCTAGCCTGACCTCTAAGACACCCATCCACACCCAACACAAGGAAGCAGTCCCTTCTCTGCTACACAGTCCCTCAGGCCCTGCATTCCCTTCCAGTGCTATTCAGGGGTGATGGAGAAGAAGGCCAGCCCTCTAGCTCTATCTGTGTGGTTCCAGCCACCAAGTTTATCAAGCAAAACTAAGCCCACGTCCTTACTCCTCACATAGTCCAAAGACCAACCATTGCCCACAAGCAATTTAGCCAGCTATCACGGCTCAAACAGGGAAAAACGAATTACACAGCCCCAAAGCAAAACAACAAACAAAATGCAATAGGGATGAATTGATAGTTTCCCAACCGTTGTGTGAACAGAACCCATGAGTTAGCCTGTGAATAACGGATACGGCCACCCTATTCACAAATCCGCCAAAGGAAATACTGCGTGGGTAAATTCGGCAAAATCCAGGGCGTGCAGACAAAAACGGGAAGGAATCCCTCTGCGTGAGAATGCACAGCAATAGAGAGGACGTGAATTGTAGTCTGTGGGTGCTCGGCAACTCGTGGAGCCCCAGAAAATGTCTGCGTGAGACTAAAATCGCCCAGAGCCTGTGCGTGAGAAGCCAAACAGCCAAAATCGTGGTAGAGTGGAAATTGCCTGCGTGAGGAAGAAGTGCGTGAAGGATGGGGACGAATTGAATGAAGGGCATAGGCTAGGACTGACAGTCCTGCCACCCCACACCCCAAAATAATAACTGCCATAACTCCTCCCAGCTGCCAGCAGAAATCATTAACTGAAGGTGGTTGGAATAAAACAAAAGGAGATGGCACATGGGTTTTTTTCCCCCCTTTGGCTCAAGATTGACAAATTCCCAACCCCACATCCTTATCCTTGGAAAAATTCATGCCCCATTCGATTTAGTTGCCGCGACCATAGCTGGTTGTGTTTGTTAAATTAATTATGATGCATATTTACATGATGACCAACATAATATATACCGCATGCCCCGATATACTCTCGGCAACAATTTAAATCTAAAACATAGCATTGCCGATCAATGGTGGGGCCTTGGCCTTTAGCTCCACACCATGATCATTTACATTATATACATCATATACATCTAATGTAACGGGGTCAAAACCGGGGAATTACATTCCCCTCCCCCTTTCAATAGCACTGTCCTCAATGCTTACAAAATTTGAACAAAATGCTACACTGGCATCGCCTCAGTGTTCCGTAGAATTGAACAAAAATGGATATGCCAATCGCATGGCATCCTCCAGCTCCCATGTAGCCTCTTCAGGTCCGAAGTGCTCCCATTGCACCTTTACCTGACCTATGGCTCGGTTCCGGAGCATTGTGACCTTCCTGTCGAGGATGCGCATTGGCTCGATTCGGAACTCTCCCTCGGGTTCCACCTGAATCACATCCCAATTTATCACATGGTTAGGATCATGTACATATATCTTAAGCAAAGAAACATGAAAAACATTATGAGCTCTAGTGCTAGCAGGCAATGCAAGTCTATATGCAACTGGCCCTATTCTTTCAAGCACTTCAAATGGCCCACAATATCTCGGTGACAACTTGGCACAACTTCCAAGATTTAAGGAACTCTTCCTTGCCCTCACTCTGAGGTAAACATGATCCCCAACACTGAACTCCATGCTCACCCTATGCTTATCTGTGTAGCTTTTCTGTCTGTCCTGTGCTGCTTTCAGCTTCTGCCTAATCCTTTCAACCTCTTGCTCCATTTCCTTGAGCAATTCTGGCCCAAGCACAATCCTGTTCACTGGGTTATCCCAAGTCACTGGTGTCCTACACCTTCTTCCATACAAAGCTTCATACGGACTCATCCCCAAGGATGTTTGATGTCCATTGTTATAAGCAAACTCTACCAAGTGTAGGTAATCTTCCCACTTGGTTGGTTTGTCCATCACGTACATGCGAAGCATGTCTTCAAGCACCTGATTAACTCTCTCGGTCTGCCCATCCATCTGAGGATGGTATGCAATGCTGAAGTTTAGCTTTGTACCCAAATCTGCAAACAACCCCTTCCAAAAGTTGGAAGTGAACTTGACATCTCGGTCAGAGACTATTGCCTTCGGAAATCCATGCAATTTGAATATCTCCTTCATGAATATCTTTGCAATGTCACCAGCCTCATACGTAGACTTAACTGGTATAAAATGTGCTGCCTTAGTCAACTTGTCTACCACAACCATGATGGAATCATGTTGCCTCCAAGTCATTAGCAATCCTGTAATAAAATCCATGGAAATAACTTCCCATTTCCATTCTGGAATTGGCAAAGGCTGCAACAAACCTGCTGGATGTTGATGCTCAACCTTCACCTGCTGACATTTCATACACCTTGAAATGTACTCAGCCATATCCTTTTTCATTCCTGGCCAAAAGTACTGCTTTCTAGCTGTAGTAATTGTCTTCTGATATCCTGGGTGACCAGAATACGGAGCTTGATGGATTTCATCCATAACAACTCTCCTTAAATCTGCTACATTCGGAATATAAATTCTACCTTTATAAGTGAGGAGTCCATCCTCTTCCAGTTTATATCCCTCATACCTCTTCTCAAGGCTTTGCTATTGTAACTTGTCTTTTACCTGTTCATACAATTCATCTCCAGCAACATGATTAACAATCTGCTGCCTCAAATCTGATTGGCAATTAGTAAGAGATGCCACATGCATTTCTTGCATTTTCCTGTTGAGTGCATCAGCTACCTTATTCTCCTTTCCTTTTATGTGTTTGATCTCAAAATCAAACTCACATAAAAATTCTAGCCATCTTGCTTGCCTAGCATTCAGAGTAGGCTGATCAAACAAATACTTCAATCCACAGTGATCTGTTCTAAGCTCAAATCTTCTGCCCATCAAGTAATGTCTCCACATCTTGAGAGCATGTACTATGGCTGCAAGCTCTAGATCATGTGTGGCATAGTTCTTCTCATGCTCCTTCAACTTTCTTGACTCATAACATATCACGTGGTTATCCTGCATAAGGACTCCGCCAAGCCCTTGTCCACATGCATCGGTACACACCACAAAGTCTTTCTCTGGATCTGCAACCTTCAATACTAGTGCACTAGTGAGAAGATTCTTCAACTGCTGGAAGCTTTCTTCACACCTCGATGTCCATTCAAACGTCATCCCCTTCTTTTGCAAAGAAGTGATTGCATGTGCAACTTTGGAGAATCCCTCAATGAATCTCCGATAGTATCCTGCAAGTCCCATGAAAGATCTTACATCTGTCACATTTCTTGGAATAGGCCAATTCACAATGGCTTCTATCTTTTCAGGGTCCATAGATATACCCTCTTCTGAGATAATGTGACCCAAATACTGAATTCTATCTCTATAGAAGTCACACTTGCTTAGCTTTGCATACAACTGATGCTCCCTAAGCACTTGCAATGTCAATCTCAAATGCTCTTCATGCTCTTCCTCATTCTTGGAATAAATAAGAATGTCATCCAGGAAAACAAGAACAAACTTGTCCAAGTACTTGCTGAAAACACTATTCATAAGGCACATAAATGTAGCTGGTGCATTTGTAAGACCAAATGGTACCACTACAAACTCATAGTGCCCATACCTTGTCCTAAAGGCTGTCTTATGAATGTCTTCATCCTTGATTCCCACCTGATGGTAACCAGACCTCAAGTCAATCTTGGAAAATACCTTTGCTCCTCTCATTTGATCAAAGAGGTCATCAATCCTAGGAAAAGGATATTTATT
>LPNX011012497.1:2459-72584 GCA_001517045.1 Pseudotsuga menziesii
TTCGTAACATGGATGTGCCACCAATGGTCCCTACCAAGATGGGAGTGGAAGTCACGCCAGCCATGGGGCTAGTAGGGGCAGTGTAAATGGGGTTCTCAGACTCTGGCTCAGAATCGGAGGTAAAATAAGGGGTGTCAATATCTGGTGACGGAGTCCTATGCCGCTGATGAGTGGAGTCAAGTGAGAAGGCTCGAGATCTATGATAAGTGGTATCAAGTGAGGATGATCTGTGTTGATGACGGGTGGTGTCAAATCTCTGTGGGTTGAGGCGGGTGAAAACCAGCTCAAAAACCCTAATGCAACCGAGTGTGCAGAAGGAGAGCTCGAAAAATAGGGCACTCAGGCCAACAACCAACTCAAAACACCCAATGTAACAGTTGTGCTACAATAGGTGGAGTGTCAACAGAAATGGTCAGAATACCAACAAGCAGCAGGTTTCCTAAAAATAAAAAAAATGGTGGACTCACTAGACCAAAAGGAGGTAAGGGAGCATGCAAACACCTAACTAAAAGTATTCTGACTCAACTAGACATATCCTCTGCAAGGTGATGAAATCCAATCCAGACAATATGAATAGGAAATCCAAGTGGCTAAGATATCCCCCTACCGGGAGGGACACCGGGTAGTCAATCCTAGAAGAATGGCAACTAAGATACCCCGTTCATGACACGTCCAGAAAGGTGAACCTATCGTTTGGTCCTTTTACTGCAATACCCCAATACAGGGATATCCCGAGAACTATGAAAGGCATCCCTTCAGTTACTGAATGGAGTGCGGTATTCCACTCAGGCCTCCGGAACCAATCTCACGACTTCAACCCTCCTAAGGGAGAGGCCCTCTAGTAAACTGGTTGTGACCGTGCCAAAAAGTACTAGGAGATTTTGGTTCCCTAATTGGACAATAGCTATATCTCAAGTGTAAGTAACCGAGGGGTGTTATTGGAAGCCTATCCCCCCGATCCTACCTAACTACAAAGATTCTTTTGTGTTTCCCAAGTGGGGTTAGAATATTGGTTGAGTTAAGTAGTTTTTTAAGGATCACTTGAATTATGTGACAGAGTGTGTGCTCATGAGGTGATGAACCCGAAATAGAAGTGCCACACAAGGGGGCAACTTTCTAACTAACAATAATACTGAATTCACAACTTTAACATGCAAAATTTTCTGAATTAAAATGCTGAAATTTTAAACAGATTCTGTAAAAAGGGAACAAAAATGATGTTGCAGAAAAGGCTGTAGGAAATTAGGGCTGCAGGTAGAACAGATGGCTGTGCAGATGTAGGAAATATTGCAGCAAAGGGGCTGGGTTCAAAAATAGTACAAAAAATGCAGAAATCAGACCCTTGATCTGTGGCGAAATCGGGTGGTCGGACCGCGGGTTTGAGGGAAACAGGTGTGGATAGGTCGCGGCTTTCTGGCTGACAGAAGCAGTCGGACCGCAGGAAAAAGGGAAAAATGCGCAGTCGAATCGCGGGAAAAGGGCAGATAGACGCGGTCGGGTCACAGCAAAGGGGCTGAAAGACGCAATCGGGACGCGGGAAAATGGCCGACAGGCGTAGTCAGATCGCAGCAAACAGGCTGACTAGCCGCGGTTGGATCGCAGGTAACAGACTTGAATCCGTAGGCAGGGCGCCGGAAACAGTCTGATAGCCACGGTCGGGTCGCGGGTAAAGGCCTGAAAGACGCGGTCGGGACGCGAGTGCAGAAGGAAAAGATGCGGTTTACGGTGGCCGAAAGGGACAGCCGAAAGGAAAAAACAGGAAATTATTGCAGAAAACTAAACAAGCAGCAGAGTCACCAAAACTATGGCTAGATCCCCAGCGGAGTCGCCAATGGTGGAAATGGGCCAAAAGGGGCTCTCAAAGCGAAAGTAGCTCAAGGGTGAGCTAGGGTTTCAAGAGCTACTTTGGTAGAGTAAGGGTGCTTATGATTGTGGATGTGAAATAAGGGGTCTCCATCACTTATTTATAGTTTTTCAGTGGTGGAGTGCTGGCCCATGGTTTTGGAAACCATATGGTTTAGGGCAGCTGAATAGGGTTTTTTCCTCCTTTTCCTCATTATTTTATTTTTTCTTCCCTTTTTAGGGGATTTTTGCTATTTTAGAGGAATTTTGGATATTTTTGGAGGAAAAAAGAGGTTTTATGGCCTTTTGGAGGCATTTTAGGCCTTTTGGAGGCTTTTTGATGGTTTTATGGCCTTTTGGAGGCATTTAAGGCCTTTTGGAGGCATTTTAGTGGGATTTTCAGGGTTTTCAAGGGAAATATGGTAGGAAAAAGGACAAATGAGCCATGTAGTGGGGTAGATGAGGTAGTGAACACTTTTTGGGTGTTAACAGTATCGGCGCTGCTTCCCTATTTCTGTCCTTCGTCTTCAATACCTCGGCCTCATTTCTCCTTTTCCTTTATGAGGGTAGCTGAACCCTCCTGTCTTCCACCGCTGCCTTCAATGCAGTGGGTGAGCTCTCTCTTCTCGGCCGCTCAGGTACCGTCGTCTTCCTCGAATTCTCTATCTTCTACGTCATGGTTTTCGGCTTTGATCTGTAGCTAGAAACCTGCTATGGCATTGTAGCTCTATCTTATCTCTTTTCCGCCAAAACTGTCTATCCGTCAAAATAACAGCTTCTTCTGTAGCTACGGGACCCTACTCCAATAGTCCCCTAACACTTACTTGTGGCTCACCCCCGAGCCACTGCCAGTGGGCTTCTCCTGATGTAGCTTCTCGTTGGCTTCCTGCGAAGTCCATTGCAACTTGTCACGAAGTCCTGTGACTTCATCTTGCATCGCTACGACATGATCTCATGCCGAGTCAAGCAAAGCTTGACTAATACTGGCGTCTTCTATTGCCTCAGTTTCCTCTCTGGTGGTAGTGAACTCCCTTCCTGCTGCAAGCGGTTCATCTCCTTTGTCTTCCTCATCTTCTGAAGAGCTGCTAAGCTCTTAATTTCTTATTTCATTGCCACCGTGGTATTTTCTATCTGCTGAATATTTTGTTGGGTTTCTACTTTCTCAGGTGGCTGATCCAAGTCTGACCATATGTTCGTCGTATCATTCAGTACTGACAGTGCATCGTCGATACGAGACTACATCTGTGCAGAAGCGAGTCAAAAGGCCTCTACTCTCACTTTCTTGTCTGCCTGGGAAGTGTCTCGTGCATGATCCTCAAGGTCATCGATCTACGCTTTGTGGTATTCCTCCATCTTGGTCGTTTCTTCTTCCATCCTGGCTACTATTTCCTCCAGAGCCTTTTTTCTGTCTGCAACTCTTCTTACCTTCTGTGGAAGAGGTAAGGTGAACTCAATCTAACATTGGGGTAACTCCAATGCGATGCTTTGTAGAACTTGAGAAATATCTTGTTCTCTTTCTTCATATGTTCGCAATTCATCTGCCTTTTTCTGAAAGCTAGTGGTGAGTGTTGCATTCTTCTGCATCAGCTGCGTATTTTCTTCATAAGTCGCAAGCTCTCTTCCTCTGAGCGCTGCACTTAGCTACTGCTGGATCATCTGCAACTGATCAATGTGAAAATCTACGAGGTTAACCTCAACAGGTTGCCTAAATTGTACTGGTGGATCTGTCATCGACGCATGGAATCTGATACTCCCTGGTGGAATCAAAACTGTGTTGAGATGACCCTTCGCTAGGATCTCCTCACGGGCGATTGACTGTTTCGAAATTTCTCCTGCTGGCGCCTTGTTCAACTGAGTGTGGATTATGGCATTTTTCTCAGTCATTGTTTTCAACTCACCTAGCTGCTGGTCTATGGCCCCCTGCAGCTTGCCCTGCGATGCTTGCATCGCCTAAAATGTGTCGCTCATTCTGTCCCTTATTCTTACTTCAATTTGCTCATAGTCATCAACTGTCAATTTGATCTCCCCACTTGGCTTTGTAACCTTTTGTTTTTTCTTCTTGGGCTCCTCCTCTGGTGTGTCCTCTGCATCATGTGTCTGGGTTTCTACTCTGTCTTTTCCCTTGTCTATTGGGTCTGTCTGTGCAGTATCTGATTGTAGAGGTGTGGTATCTTCGTACTCTTGCTTCCATTAGTCATCAAAGTCTTTGATGATGCCTTCTATATCCTGCGCTGTCATCTTGAACTAGCCAGGAGCCCAATCATCCCTTTTAGTCCTCTTTGGTCTCAGGTGGATTCTATGGCGGTCCAGCATAAAATTAATCCGATCATCGTATGTGTCTACAACCTCCTTGCTGATCCATGGTACTTCTAGGATGACTTTCTTCAGCAGCGTATAGTATTCATAGAATACTATCGCATTGAGCTTTTTCTTTTCTGGGTTGCTAGTCTCCCACAGGTTTGTATAGCGCACCCCTCTGGGCTCAACGCTTGCTAGCTGCCTAAATTGGGTATGGGGCGGTTCCTTCCACCCTAAAAATGCACAGAGTATAATCAACCATGAAAAGTGAAAATGGTGGCTGGCCTCATCCTGTGCCACCAAACAATCTTCCTGAAACATATTTAACAAAAATAAAGACCAGTTGAACAATTTCCCCTCCGCAACCTGTATAGCAAGTTTGATTACAGACCATGTAACTTCCTTGGGCCAAAC
Source organism: Pseudotsuga menziesii (assembly GCA_001517045.1). NCBI lineage: Eukaryota > Viridiplantae > Streptophyta > Pinopsida > Pinales > Pinaceae > Pseudotsuga > Pseudotsuga menziesii. Next base: position 7,014 of record LPNX011012497.1, read on the forward strand.
CTTAGTTAACAGTTTGCCTGCAAGCAGACTAGCTGTAAACCTGAGTGTTTTGTCTGATATGCTTGCAATGTCGTAAGCCCGACCTCCTCTCTGTAGTTGGTACTTGGCAACTAGGGTGGGTGATAGCTTGGGTTCCTTGGTCTTTCCTGTTGTATCTATCGTCGGGTGTTGACCAGTCTTGGACAGTCCGGTAATGCGATGTATGAGGTCGATGTTCAGTTCGACCTTGTTACCAAGCCAAAGGTAACCTCCATGTAAACAAGAAAGCAGGATGTGCACCATGGCATTAACCTCTGTGCCACGTCCGAAATGTGGTAGTCTCAACAGGTTGAGCAGGCCTGAGCACTCAAGAATCTAAACATGGTCCATGGGAATATATTCGTCTGCACCTGTCCTTGGGTTCCTCTGAATTGTAAGGTATTGATCCGGCCAGAACTAGGGATATGTCTTAGCGTCGGCCAGGTTATAATCTATGAATTTAGCAATAGCTGCATATCCTAATAGGTCTCCATCTTCCTTTACTTGAGAATCAATCTGTGGTATGGGAACAGGAAACTTACCACTCTTGGGAATTTTTACTTCTGGTGCATCTTCAGCTCGTGGCATAATGTAGTCTGCTGCATTATGAACTTCTTCCTCCAACTCCAAACTGGATTCTTCTACTATCTGAGAGTGGCTCCTTGTTTATGGCGGATTTCTGGCCTATGATGAACTTGTCTGGGCACCCTTAGGCGGTGTCGTCATAATACCTCTAAGGCCGTCGCGCTCAAACCTTCTCAAAATGTCTTCTATAGGTTCCTCCTCGGGTAGAACCCACTTGGTGGAATATCCTGGGCGTGCAATGGCTTCGAACTCTGGGAGTCACAGCACTCTGTAATGGGGTGAACTCTTCACAGGGAACTCTTAATAGCTTACTCTATAGCTCTCGGGTTTTTGCAAGTGTAACCCTCTCGAATGAACAATTTCTCCTTTTATGCCGAAGGAAACAATCCCGGATGCAACGGTCATCTTGACTGAACCCGTTGGTCATAATAATTACATGGGAGAGACCACACCTGTCATCCGATCCTCAATAAATGCTGAAATCCGATCACATTTCCCTTGAAGCGTGTGTACAAGCGCCGGTCTCGTCGAAGATTTGCCAAATATGGAAACTTAATTATGCTGCTGCCAAATCTACAGTAAGGTATACCAGTAATTTCCTCATTAACTACCTGTCAGAAGGTGACTTGGATGGCCCTCAGTCGGTTGCAAAACTAGATACGTGGCATGGGGAAACATCGCATTACTGCGCTGCAACACCGCATCACCTGCACAAACAAACAAGCGGTTTTTTTTTTCTTTCCCGCAAGCCACTGATGACTTGCGCAAAATGAACCGACCTTATGCGATTCCTCATTCTTATAATACCTGCTGGTGTAGACTAGTTCCTGGTGCGATGCCTCCTTTCAACTACACTAGACATCTGCACCACCATAAACTAGCTAAGCTAGGGCTGAGAGGTGGGGTGGCTATCACTATAGAGCTTAAGCCTACTGCCATTAATCAATGTGGGAAGAAGCTCCCAATTCAGCTGGCTGAGCTGAATGGCACCTCCCTCTGTAACTTGATGTATCTGATATGGCCCCAGCCAATGCATCTTGAAATTCCCTGGAAACTTAATGAATTTACTATCATAGAGGAGTACTAGGTCTCCAATATGGAAAGTCTTACTCTTAATGTGTCTGTCATGCCAAGCTTTTTCTCGTGTCTTCTGCACTTTCTGATGGAATCTGGTGATCAATCTGTCTTCCTCTAAGGCAAGCAGCTGCGCTAGCCTTTCCTCCACTGTGTCTGTATCAGTCATCCCAGTAATCTGAGCGATTCTTAAACTGGGAAGAATATACTCCATAGGCATAAAATCCTCCTGTCCATACACCAAGCTGAAAGGTGTGTGTCCTATAAGTTTCTTGCATGTGGTCCTATACACCCATAATACAACGTTAAATCTGAGGTCCCAATCATTCCTTTGGCTGTTGTAGATCTTAGTAAGAGCGTTTTCTAAAATTTTATTAAAGGCCTCCACCGTACCATTAGCTTGTGGGTGGTAGGGAGTGCTCTTATGGTGCTGAATCTGGAATTCTTCTGTCAAGGCCTCAATGGTGCGGTTCAAGAAATGTGTGCCTTGATCACTCATCAAAATTACGGGGCAGCCAAATCTACTGATGATGTTCTCAAAAAGGAACTGTGCGGCTATAGCAACATCACAATTTCTTACTGCTTTGGCCTCTGCCCATCTGGTGAGGTACTCTATTACGGTGATAATATATCTCGCGCCAGTGCGCTTTCCTGGTGGGTTGATAGGACCCACAAATTCTATAGCCCACTTGTCAAATGCGTGCAGCGTAACCTATGGGCACAGCGGCATTTCATCTCGTCGCGAGGGTTTTCCTACCCTCTGGAAGATATTGCAGCATCTGCAAAATTCCTTGGTGTCCTTATGCAACGTAGGCCACCATAATCCTGCATCTAGGATTTTCTGCGCAGTCAGCTTTCCTGCGAAATGACCTCCTGTGGTTCTTGAATGTGCCTCTCTAATAATAGCATCTTTTTCATGCAGCATCACGCATCTGCGCAAAACTTCATCCGGTCCTAACTTGTATACGTGTCCTGCGATCAGGGTGAAGTCTACTGCTTTAACAACCAACTGCTTCTTTTGCTGCTTAGTAAACTCATCAGGTGCCAATCCTGTAGTGAGAAAGTGAATAATATCAGCATAGTAGTCGTCTGCGATCTGGATAGAAAACAACTGCGCATCTGGCAAATTGTCCTCTAGGTTACTTGGCTCTTCTCCTGAGTCTATCCGCGACAGATGATCAGGTCTGGCATTCAATCTTCCTGGTTTAACAATGATTTCAAAATCATACTCCTGGAAGAGGAGTAACCATCTGCAGATTCTCCCCCCTAACACTGGCTTATTGAATAGATACTTCAATGCGGAATGGTCAGTAAACATCTTGAAAAAGGCACCCAATAGGTAGTTCCTGAAATTCTACAACGCATACACCATAGCTAGGCCTTCTCTTTATGTTGTGGTGTAATTCTTTTCTGTCGTCGATAGCTTTCTATTGGAGTATGCGATAGGATGATCAATATCCCCTTCTCCTGGTTGTGTTAAGACAACCACTAGTGCGATGCCAGATGCATCCACATGTACATGAAATGGCTTAGTCTAGTCTGGAAATACTAGGATGGGTGCTGTAACCATATTTTCTTTAAGTGTGTCTAGACTCTGCTGACATTCCTCATTCCATAGGAATTTTACGTCCTTCTTTAGCAATTTCTCCATTGGTGCTGTAATATTTGCGTAGCCCTTAATGAACTTATGAAATTTCTGTAGTACTTGGTATGACCAAGTACTGTCCTCAGTTGCTTGACTGAGTTGGGTGCTGGAAGATTTACAATGATGGCAATATTTGCGGGATCTACCATCAAGCCTTGTCTGCAAACTATTAATTCTTGCACATGATCTAGGAACTAGGAATCAAAATCATCAAAGAATAATTAACAAATACTCATGAATTGGAAATAACTGGAATACCAAATAGGTTTCCTCTCTGTATATTATATAAACAATAAAGGAATACAATTTCCATGCTAGCTTGTGCGAATGAGCACCTACTAAGGAGAAGTGACTCCTTAGTAGCAGTTTATATTGATGTAAATAAAAATGTTAAACAGAAATACAAACTAATCTAAACATAAGCATGAAACAAAACAACAATATGTAAAAAATGGTTTTTTATTGATATTACCTCCGATGTAGAGGTTGGTGAAGCTCTTTGTGCTGGTTCAAGATGGTGGCTCTGAGCTCCAGCTTGCTCCTTCTCTTTCTCCGATGGTGGAAGATGGTCCAAAAGGGGCTCTCAATGGTGAAAGTAGCTCAAGGTTGAGCTAGGGCTTCAAGAGCAATTTTGGCAGAGTAAGGGTGCTTCTGATTATGGATGTGAAATAAGGGGTCTCCATCACCTATTTATAGTTTTTTAGTGGTGGAGTGTTGGCCCATGGTTTTTGGAAACCATATGGTTTACGGCAGCTTGTTTAGGGTTTTTTCCTCTTTTTCCTCATTATTTTATATTTTTTCTTCCCTTTTGGGGATTTTTGCTATTTTAGAGGAATTTTGGATATTTTTGGAGGAAAAAGGGGTTTTTTGGCCTTTTGGAGGCATTTTAGGCCTTTTGGAGTCTTTTTAGATGGTTTTATGGCCTTTTGGAGGCATTTTAGGCCTTTTGGAGGCTTTTTTGGTGGTTTTTGAAGGAAATATGGTAGGAAAATGGACAAATGAGCCATGTAGTGGGGTAGATGAGGTAGTGAACACTTTTTGGGTGTTAACAGATTGCCCCCTGATGTGCGAGGGCAGGAGCTCATCGTATGGCCAATGGACATCATAAGTCATATATGGTTTTCCTGGGGTGTGGAGAAGAGAAGAAACAAACTGAAGCCTGGAACAACGATCCCGAACCAACTGCAAGAACTAAAAGTACATAACCTCAATAATGGATGAGGAATCATCTGATCATGTGGATGAGGCGGGAATTCCCATGCTCGTATCAAGATATAACATAAAAATAACTATGGGGTCCTGACATATTCATGGCCTCAAATACTGAATGAGGAAGAATCTCAATATATGGACAAGGCGGGCATACCCATGCTCGTATCAAGATACATAAACATAACTGTGAGGCCCAAAAAGAGGGACCTGTATGATACATAAAAAAACACTGTGTATATCAGAAGAGTCTAGAAGGGACTCAAATCTGGGACATACTGCTGGGCTGATCATGTCTGAGCTGAAAAACTGATTCACTGGAATGACAGCAGTGCTACTGAATGTGGTACCAAAGGAACCGATGAGCTACTGGATCAGAGTGACAAGGGTCACACTCGCAATGGTACACTGAACTGGAACTGAACTGGGTACTCAAGGAAGCACAAAACTGAATGGCTTCCGAATACAATCACCAACGCAGCCCGGACATCCACAGGAACATATAACTGGGCGTTCCAAAGTGACTCACCAATGTGCTAGAGTCGGGGGAAATTTGGGGTCTTCGACAAATAATGGAAGGGATATAAATCCTGCACGATTCTCAATGATGCGATCAAGGTGCTGAAGTCGAGCATGTCAGAAACAACCATTTGGAGAGGCAATGAGGACTCCTCCCAAAATGGTCCGTAGGCACTCACCACAGATGGTGATGGGTCCAAGGCACAGGGGCCTCTGGGTCTATCCTCTGGAATAGAGGGGCTGTCGTCGACAGAGGGAGAGCTGCAACTATCAAGGAAATGATGTTTCCTTGACAGGAGCGCGAGGTGGAAAACCGAAATGTGATAGTACTGATGGCAGGATTGATAAATTGGGGGGAATAACTGGGCAAGTAGAGTGGGGGACTCAAACTTCCTTTGTTCAGAGTATGATGGTGGGGCTGATCGGGCAGCATATGAAACTGACTGGTGGTAAGGGGATCATAGTTGTATTGGATCTGGGAGGGTGACTAGGCTGAGGGAGACTCAAGCTGTGGTAAAAAGGCAGGAGACTGCAGAATACTCTGAACAAAGGTGACCTAATTGGGGGTGCTGCCGAGAGGATCGATCATAGCGCCAAGAGGCATGGGTGGACTTCTTCATGGGTTAGGGAACTAGACGAAGTGTGTATATAAAATGGTACTGTCATGTGGATTTATACGAGCCCAGGACAGTTCATGCTCGTGGTTTCTTTCAATTTTAGGGAGTCTGAAAGCAATAAGAAGACTCAAAAGTAATGAAATGGTACTGTCGTGCGGATTTTACGAGCCCGGGACAGTTCATGCTCGTGGTTGCTTTCGATTTTAAGGAGTCTGAAAGCAATAAGAAGACTCTGAAGTGATGAAATGGTACTTTCGTGCGGATTTTACGAGCCCAGGACAGTTCATGCTCGTGGTTGCTTTCAATTTTAAGGAGTCTGAAAGCAATAAGAAGACTCTAAATTCATGGAACAGCCAGGCAAGGAGGAAGTGTTCAATCAAGGAACATTTATGATGACCAGGAACGAGGGTGGGGGGAAACACTGGTGGGCCTCCTTGTGGGGTGAATGAATGGTGGCAAAATAACAGAACATTTGCAGTATGACAAGAATGTATGGCTCATGTAAAAAGTGTGGAACAATTTGATGGCGGCCGATGTGGCGAGCAAATCGAGGCAGCAAGGTGTCAGGACACAATGTTGAAATTGTACCAAGTGAGAGCGAGAAATGATCTCAAGCATCATCACGAGCTCGGAAAAATGAATCCAGCGATATAACAAGTGTGAAAAAATAATGCAACGAGGTGACTAGCGTGACGAGCTCTTCGTACTGATTCCAATGGTGGAAACGGTGCAAAAAATGGACTTCGTATGGGTTCAGTATGGCCAAAGCAAGAAAAAAGTCAATGGACTATAAATAGTAAGTGGGCCCAACATGACAAGTGTCATTTGTACTATTTGACTTTGACTAGTGATCAGAGTGGACCAAAGCTGAGGTGGCATTGCTGGACGATCCGATCGGCCGATTTCAGATTCGGGAGATACAGGTATTCCGTCAAACTCATACTTGTTTTGTCATTGGGTATGGGGTGGGGTAGTAGGTCCTAGGGTACCCTTTTCACGGTCCATGTGGGGTGGACCGCGGGTTAGCGGGTCGAAACCGTGGTCAAGGACCGCGACTGTAGGCCCGACAGCCACAGTTAGGGACCGCGACTGTAGGCCCGACAGCCACGGTTAGGGACCGCGACTATAGGCCTAACAGCCGCGGTCGGAAACCGCGGCAGGGAACCCTCAAGCCCCTGTTTTGGACCGAGCTATTCGGGTTTTTGGTTGGGAGAAGGGTGATCACTATTTGTTTGAGATGAGTCTGATGAGTCTACTTGGTGTGAGTGACAGGATGCCGCAGGTGCTATGGAGAGAGCGGGAGATACCGGATGAGATTATGGCCATCGTCCGAGAGGACCGCCGAGTACGATCGATGCTAGGGCTATTCGGACTGCTGAAGTTTTCCCAGGTACCTATGATGCGGTCAGCAGCATTGCTGCTGAACTGACTGGTTGGTTTCTGGGAGCCAGACATACAGGATTTCCGAGTGCAGGGTGAGAGGGTGGACCTCACCCTGACTGATGTATACTTCCTGACGGGGTTGCCCTTTCTGGGTAGGGTGTTAGACACACAGCCGCAGGTATCCGCAGACATAGATATGGATGACATGCTGGAGCAGTTCTGTGGTCCAAAGGCTCGGGTGCATAGAAATGCACTTCTGGTGAGAGATCTACAGGAGCCAGCAGTGCGGGCCATGGCAGCATGCATGGTGCGCGTCTTGGGATCCCAGTCACCGGAGAAGGTGTCTGGGGGTCAGATGCAGCTAGTGGAGCGCGTACTGGCCAGTGTATATTATGCGTCGGGCCAGATGTTCCTGACCTGCATGCAGCGGCAGCTGATAGCAACGAAGGAATCTGGCAAGGGGTTTTGCTATGGTTCCTTTTTATGTGCATTCTTTATGGAGAGGGTACCCACATTGCGGCCGAGGGTGCCGGTCAGAGCAGGAGGCTTGAGGGAGCCGCGGATGGTGCGGTGGGGTGAGATGATGCGCCACCGTGGTGGCAGTGATGTGGGCAGGTACTTCACAGAAGAGTTGTACCTACAATGGCTCCAGCTACCGTTGACGCTTGATGATTATCCATATAGAGATATGGATTATACCGGCGATCCAGAGGCACCACGGCCGCCGGGATAGGCATGGGGACCAGATGGTACGTATGGTTTGATTGCATTGTCAAGTTTTATATATGATAGTTGATTGATATATTTTTACTGACAAATGTGTGATCTGCAGATGTGGGCCCGAGGCCGCTGCCAGGGCATGTGGCATGGAGGGGGATTGTGGCCGTTCCAGCTCTGCCTGGGCGAGGGGAGGTGCATCGCCGGGATGCGGAGGGGACGCTCAAGTCTGTACAGGCTCTGCTGGACCGTTTGCTGGTGGGGGTGATCGACGAGGGGTGGCGAGACATCGATCCGGACGTGGTTCAGGATTGCATGAGGGAAACTCGGGATTTCAGATCCATTGCGATTCGGGTGGCTATCTTGGTGGATAGGGTATGAGCACAGGAGCCCGTAGGGGATGAGGATTCATCGGAGGAGGAGCGAAGGGAGGATTCAGAGGCAGCAGCTACCGGCAGTGACGTGGGGTACGACTCTCATTAGGGAGTGCAGGGGACTCCCCCCGAGTTTTGTAGCTACGACATGTATTTTATGAGCTGTAGGGATGTACAAGCATTTTTTGTATAGCTGAGTACAGGGGTACTCAGGGCATGTATAGCACCGTGACATGTATGTTTTTGTTGATATATATATATATATATGCACATGGATGCACCTTTTTGTGATGTTGTCTTAGTTGTGCGCACGTGGATGCACTTTATGATGTGTGATATGTTTGTATTGCATGTGGATGCAAGTAGTCTAGGATGTGTGGCACGTGGATGCCCCTTGTGTATTTTATGTGATGCGACATGATGTATGTATGATTAGGCACATGGATGCCCCTATGGATACAAATGTGTTTTTATGGTTTTATGTATATGGATGCAAATGTTGTTGCAATGCAATCTTTTTGGGTTTTTATATATTTTAATGAGATGCTATGCAGGATGGAGGTGTTACATGGTGTGATTGATATGCCAATCTAGGATGTTATTGGCCATTTGATCTGCAACACTATTGTAAGCTCTTGGGACATGTGTGAATGTGATGGATTCAAACTGTCGGCTGAGTTGTTTTGTATGCAGGAATTTTCTAAATAGGCAAGGATCACGCACCTGGTAGCAGTTGTTGAGCTGGGAGACAAGTAGCTGGGAGTCCAGAAACACATGAAGGTGACATATGCCCATATGGAGGGCAGCAGTCAGGAGACCGGTCACAGCATCATACTCCGCCTGGTTATTGGTAGCAGCGCCTATACATATTCCGTCAAGGTGAATTAGTTCGTTGGAAAGGGAATATAAGACCCATGCTGCAGAAGCCAGGTTGGGAGACCAGCGGCTTGCACCATGGTGCCAATTGGACTTATGCTAGTCAACAGTGCATTGGAGTATGGTTTTTAGGATTTTGTTAACAACTTCTACTTGACCGTTCCCTTGAGGGTAGTAAGCAAAGGAAAATTGGTGTTCGAACTTGAGGAGGGTGGATAACTCGCGCCACACAGAATCTTCAAAGTGTGATCCATGGTCTGAGACCAACTGTTTAGGGACCCTGAATCGAGTGATAACATGGTTAAAAAAGAAACGGGCAGCAGTGTCAGCGGTACAGTTGAAGGTGGGCATGGCTTCCGCCCATTTGGTGAAGTAATCGACAGCAACAATGATATACTTATGGCCATTCGCAGATGGGGGTCGACACTCCATGAAGTCGATGGACCACTTACAAAAGGGACCAACAGTGACGATTGGGTGTAAAGGAGCAGGTGGTGTCTGGGTCTTAGGGGAAAAAAGTTGGCAGTTATGGCAATGCTTGACCGCAGTGATGCAGTCGGTGAAAAGTGTGGGCCAGAAGTATCCGGTGCAGATGACCTTTTGGGCAGTGGCCATCCCTGAGAAATGGCAGCCGCAGGCACCGCTATGACAATCATTAAGGATGTGCTCAGCTTCCTCATGTATAAGGAAACGATGAAGAATTGTGTCAACCCTTCACCAGTAAAGGACATCTCCTAAGAGGAGGTAACGAGAGGCCTGGTGACGGATACGACGACGCCCATTACGAGTGACTGTGGGTTGGAACTTCTAGGTGCGTAAGTATAACAAGATATCACCGTACCATGGGTCATCAGACGAGATAGTGAACAAGTGATTGTCAGGTAACTCATCAGAGATGGGTGGGGCCGGGAGAAAGGAAGGGAGATCAGTGATGAGCTGGGAAAGCGCAAGGGCTTTAGTGCTCTTAGGTGTTTGGAATGTGAGGTCATATTCTTGGAGGATAATGACCCATTTAGCCACACGACCTTGCAGGAGCCGCCGGTTTAGGAGATATACCATGGGGTTGGAGTCGGCAACGACTGTGGTATGACTAAGCAAAATGTAGTGTCGCAATTTTTGGATGGAAAAGACCACTGCTAGGGCTAGTCTCTCCTCATATGGGTAACATAGGGGTGGGCCAGACAAGGTCTGGCTGACGTAGTAAATGACATGCTCTTGGTGTGAGGTGTCTTCTTGAACCAAGACTCCGGACACAGCATGCTCGGAAGCTGAGACGTAGAGAATGAAATCCTGAGAAAAATCCGGAGGGGAGATCAAGGGGGCTTGTGTGTGAGCTTTCTTGAGGGCTTCGGATGCAGCTTCTGCTTGCTCGTCCCAGACAAAGGGGATGTGGGTACGGAGTAGGTGCAAGAAACCATGAACGGTTGTGGCGTAATCAGGAACGAAGCGTCGAAGGAAATTGGATCGCCCTTGCAAGCTTTGGAGTTGCCGGAGCGTACGAGGTGGGGGAAGGTCTAACATGGCTTGGACTTTCAGGGGATCAACAGTAATTCCTTTCTGGGAAACAATGAAACCCAACAATCGGCCTGCTGGAATGCAAAAGACACACTTGTGTGGGTTCAAGCGGATCTGATATTTGCGACAACGCAGAAAATATTGCCGAAGGTCCTTAAGGTGGTCTGATCGTTTCCAAGAACGAGCTGTAAGGTCATCAAGGTAGACGAGTAGGATCTGGACCAACTCATGAAAGCAATAGGTCATGGCCCGCTGGAATGTGGCACCAGAATGTTTTAGGCCAAAAGGCATGACGCGATAGGCAAAGGTGCCCCATGGGGTATTAAAGGAAGTTTTGTACTGGTATTCCTTTCGGATTTGGATCTGATTGTATCCGGCAAAACCGTGCATGAACGAGAGGACTTCATGCCTCGCACACGCATCGATGAGCTGGTCAATAAATGGCGTGGGGAAATTGTCTTTGGGACAGGCACGGTTTAAATCTTGGAAGTCAGTGCATACTCTAATGGTGCCTTGTTTTTTGTTAACGGGAACCAGGTTTGAAACCCAGGTGGTATAGGCAATGGGATAAATGAATCCTGTCGTGTGAAGTTTCTCAATCTCTGCTTTGACAGCTGGGAGTTTTGAGGGATGAATGGGACGTTGTTTCTGACAAATGGGGGGTACATCAGGCCATGTGTCAATGTGGTGCGCTATAATGGCAGGGTCAAGGCCAGGAATTTCGGTATAGGACCAGGCAAAGGCATCACAGAATTCTCTGAAGAGTTTTTTGTAGTCCTCAATCTCTTACTCACTGCAAGAGGCTCCTAAAGTGATGAGTTCAGGGGAGCTTCCTGGGGCAGCGATATCAATTTGGATGACAGGTGAGATGTTGGCCATATTACCCTCCTCGAAGGTGTCAGGAGCAGGAATGGGGTCCTTGAACCAGTCGACCTTGGAGGGAAGGAAGTCTTTGGATTCAACTGCAAATTGGGTAGCAGTGTTAGAAGAGGATTCATCTGGGAGAAAGTAGGAACGATGGTGCATGTCATCCCAGGGATACTTCGGGGCAGTGAGAGCCTCGAGGATCTCCTCATCAGTGCAGAAAGTTGGTGTCATCAAATCGGTTGATGAGGGACTAGCGAGGGAAGAGATCATATAAATGGTATTAACCTCTCCAGAAGGGGGAGAACACGGGGGGTGGATCTCCTCAATGGTGGGTGGTGCGGTCTCAAGATCCAGATTGTTCATCTCAAAGAGAGCTGCTCTGTAATCAGGGAGATCAGGTCAATTATTTGTGTAATGCCCGTAAATACCGCATATGGCACAGGGGTGGTTAGTGCGCAGGGATTTGTCGCGAGGCTTGGGGGTTGGATCAAGGTGGACAACCGGGATAGTGGGGTCGTCGTCAAGCAGTTCCATGTGTTCCTGTAATGCCGGTAACTGAGGAAATTGGTGAGTTGCATGGCCCAACTCATCGCACAGTGAGCATTTGGGAGGAGCACAAAACATAGGGGGGTTTTTGACTGTCTTGGGAGGTGGGACAGCAGAGTAAGGTTGGGGACCTCTGGCCCTAGTGGGTTTGGTAAGAGGAGGGGGTGGGTTCGTGGAGGACGATGGGGTAGCGACACCGGGAGGTGGTTGACTAGTAATGACAATGGGTTGCACCGGTTGCAGGATGACATTTGGTGTCGGTGGGGGAACGGGAGGCGAAAGATACCAAACGGGTAATCCTAAGGTTAAACCAGGGAGGCTGAGGGTAGCCATGACCGGGGCGCTAACTACTCCTGATGGAGGGAAGAGGAAAGGAATGGTATGGATGTGGGTAGCACCAATGTGACTAGGTACCAAAGGGGGTTTAGGAAACAAGGGCGGTTGATGAGTAGGAGTTTGCGTGTGATGGGATAGGGTACATAAGTCGGACACGTCAGTGGCAGGTGACGGGGGTGGAATAGATTGGAAGGTTGAGGTCATTGGCGCATCTGAGTAAACCCTGGGCCCCATAGAGGAAACAAATGAGGTGGTGGTATCCGAAACAGGTTGCTCAACCATGGGGAGAACATTTTCGGGTGCCGCGGGGGCATTGGGATCATAATAGGTGAGTTGGTCAACCTTGACCATGCGTCCCTCATGGGGGAACATCATGGTATGAAAAATGGAAGAAGCAACTGCCCGCATGGCATACATGTAGCTGCGGCCATGTAAAAGGTTATAATCAAGCTGTGCATTGATAACCTCGATGTCGATGAGGACGGTTTTTCCAGTGAGCTGGACGGGGACGTTAGTTAGTAGGCCTTGTGGTTGAGCCGAACGGTCGTCGTAGGCTCGCAACGAAGTAGTGGACAGCTGGAGAGGGGGGGATCCCAATTTCTGCCAGATGAGGGTGGACATGACACATGTAGAGGCACCTTCATCAATAATGCATCGATGGATAACAAAATTCCGAACGGAAACACAAACTTGGAATGCTAAAGTGGAATGCATGCGGGGTTCGGATTGGTCCAAATCAAATGCCATTAAACTCGAATCATTTTGATCGATAGCCCCAATGGATGAGAGTAAAGTCTTGCGCTGCGAAGGGCAGTTTTTTAAGACTTCTAATGCAGACATGGCTACGGGGGATTGGGCTAAGTCATCGACAATGTTGTAGTTGGATGCAGCCCGCGCATTGGGGTTATTGTTGATACGGCGAAGCGGCAAACGAGGTGCTTTGGGAACGCCATCTAGTGGCGGTGGAGGTATACGTAATTCCTGATGAGTGGGATGAGCATTAGTGGGTTTATCGGCGGGAGGGGCTTCAGGGGTGGTGCCATTTTGGGTCCGCCGGGTCTGGAGGTTGACCTCATCGGAAGACATCATCAACAAGTGGTGGGTACCTGAGTCATGCATGGGTTGATCAGGAGCAGCGTAAGTGATTTGTTGTTGGGTTGGTGTGTTGGCTTGAGGGGGAGCCAATGGTTGGGTGTTCACTACGCCTTGGGTTGGTAAGGGGTTTTGCAGCACCAAAGGCGGCTGGTGAGGTTGTGGGGGGTTGGGTGGTTCTTGAGGAGCCGCCTGCCCTTGGCGGTGGGCATCTTCAGCCCAAAGTTTCCGAACTTGCTCCATGTGTGGGAAAAAATGTGTGTAGTGTCCATAGACCCCGCAAATAGAACAAGGATGGTTTGTTCGCAAATTGGGCGGGCAATCAGGGTTTTGGTTAGCAAGGGCCGCATTATTATTATCAGGGGGATTAGGGGGTTGACCAGCTTGGTCTGCAGGTTGGTTATTTCCACGATTTCGGCCCCTGCCGCGGTTTTGTTGGCCCTGGTTGCATTGGTTGTTCTGGTTTTGCTGTGGGTTTTGTTGAGCGTAAACTTGCCCTTGGGCAGCAGGTGGATTCTGAGGTTGCACAGGTGCTGGAGCAGGCTACGGTGGGTGATATGTAGGTGGAGGCGGCACAGCGATAGAAACTTGAGGGGGTTACTGATAGGGCTGTGGAGCGGGTTGTGGGTTTGCCGCAAGGGCTGCCTATGGTGGGTAATAAGCGGGTTGGGCTTGAGGAGGCGCAGGAGCTGGTGCAGCCTGCTTGTGGTAGTAGGGTTGAGGTGCGACCGGGGGGGTGTAGGCGGGAGTCGCATGACCGAAACACTGCGATGGACATGAGGGTCCATGAGAATGGTGGTGTGCCATGGGGGCATACGAGTTGGTTATTCCAGACTGGGAGGTAGCCTGTGAAAGGTCAGGGCCAGGGGTAGGACGTGCTATAGAAAATGGTTGAGGATGCAAAGAGACACGGTCAATGATGCCGTCGGCAGCGTGGGATGCCCCCGGCGCATCGTGCTGGGAAGACTCGTCACGAGGGGCGTCAGGTATAATGGTATAGAGATAACCCGACTGGGCGTAAATGAGGTCGAATTGTTGGGCCTTAAGGATGGCCTCTTCTTCAGACTGGGGTCTTTCGGATGCCACATCCTTAGCAATGACAGGAAGAAGGGATTTGAGGAACCAATCTAGGAAGATACGGTCGTCTAATTTGATATTGCATAAGCTACGGCGTCGACGCCACTCATGAATGTGGTCCGTTAAGGGGGTAGCCGTGTTTTTTCTGCATGATAGGAGGATCTCAACGCCCGCGTCATAGCGGACAGGTAACTGGAAGAACTGCAGGAGGGTTGAGGCAAGGGAAGTAAAGGTGGCATGGGTTCCATGGGGTTGCTCGATATACCACTTGGCTGCAGAGCCAGTGAAGGTGCGCTGTAAGAGACAGAGGCGGATAGAGTCGTCCACTATGGAGTTGGAGGAACACCATAGATGGAAAGACATAATGTGGTTTTGTGGGTCCTCACCTGCCTTGCCCTCGAACTTAGGGATGTCAGAGGGAAGCTTGGTGGACATGTGAGGCCACGCAGGATCGTGTTGGATAGGGTCGTTGGTGAATCTGGCTAGGTCAGGCAGGTTGAGGCTAGCCATGAATGGAAAACTAGAAGAAGGATGTGACACGGTAGTGGGTTGGGCCAAGTTGGGGCCAATGCCCCCAAGTGAAGGGGTAGTGTTAGGGAGGTTTCCCCCAAGTGGGGGAACTAAGGTGGTATAGGACGGTCCTGCACCACCATGGGTAGTGTGAGCCACTGATGGAGTGGGAATAGGTATTCCCACTGCGGGAATAGGTGCTGTGAGGGGAACGGTAGATGGGGGCCCTGTGGAGGGCATACCCACAGCGGGTGTGGTCACTGGTGGAGTGGTGGATGTGCCACCAACGGTCCCTACCATGAAGGGAGTGGAAGTCACGCCATCCATGGGGCTGGTGGGGGCAGTGTAAATGGGGTTCTCAGACTCGGGCTCAGAATCAGAGGTAAAATAAGGGGTGTCAATATCTGGTGACGGAGTCCTATGCCGCTGACGAGTGGAGTCAAATGACAAGGCTCAAGATCTATGATAAGTGGTATCAAGTGAAGATGATCTGTGTCGATGACGGGTGGTGTCAAGTGAACCGTGCTGTGGGGGTTTGCCCTTGAGGCGCCGAGAATGTCTCGGAGACTCAATGGTGACAGATGGTGTCAAATCTCTATGGGTTGAAGTGAGTAAAAATAGCTCAAAAATCCTAATGCAACCGAGTGTGCAGAAGGAGAGCTCAAAAAATAGGGCACTCAGGCCAACAACCAACTCAAAACACCCAATGTAACAGCTGTGCTACAATAGGTGGAGGGTCAACAGAAATGGTCAGAATACCAACAAACAACAGGTTTCCTAAAAATAAAAAACGGTGGACTCACTAGACCAAAAGGAGGTAAGGGAGCATGCAAACACCTAACTAAAAGTATTCTAACTCAACTAGACATATCCTCTGCAAGGTGATGAAATCCAAGTCAGACAATATGAATAGAAAAGCCAAGTGGCTAAGATATCCCCCTACCGGGAGGGACACCGGGAAGTCAATCCTAGAAGAATGGCAACTAAGATACCCCGTTCATGACACGTCCAGAAAGGTGAAGCTGCCGTTTGGTCCTTTTACCGCAATACCCCTATACAGGGATATCCCGAGAACTACGAAAGGTAGCCCTTCAGTTACTGAATGGAGTGCGGTATTCCACTCAGGCCTCCGGAACCAATCTCGCGACTTCAACCCTCCTAAGGGGGAGGCCCTCTGGTAAACTGGTGGTGACCGTGCCAAAAAGTACTAGGGGATTTTGGTTCCCTAATTGGACAACAGCTATGTCTCAAATGTAAGTAACCGAGGGGTGTTATTGGAAGCCTATCACCCCGATCCTACCTAACTACAAAGATTCTTTTGTGTTCCCCAAGTGGGGTTAGAATGTTGGTTGAGTTAAGTAGTTTTTTAAGTCTCACTTGAATTAGGTGACAGAGTGTGTGCTCGTGAGGTGATGAACCCATAATAGAAATGCCACACAAAGGGGCAGCCTTCTAACTAACAATAATACTGAATTCAAAACTTTAACATGCAAAATTTTCTGAATTAAAATGCTGAAATTTTAAACAGATTCTGTAAAAGGGAACAGAAATGGGGTTGCAGAAAAGGATGTAAGGAAGTAGGGCTGCAGGTGGAACAGATGGCTGTGCAGATGCAGAAAATATTGCAGCAAAGGGGCTGGGTTCAAAAAACAGGACCGCGGGTCTGTGGAGAAATCGTGTGGTAGGACCGCGGGTTTGAGGAAAATAGGCGCGGGCAGGTCGCGGCTTTCTGGCCGACAGATGGGGTTGGGTCACAGCAAAGGGGATGAAAGTAGCGCTCGAGACGCAGGAAAATGGCCGACAGGTGCAGCCAGATCGCAGCAAACAGGCTTAATAGCCGCGGTCGGATCGCAGGTAATAGACTTGAATCCGTCGGCAGGGAGCTGGAGACGGTCTGATAGCTGCGGTCGGGTCGCAAGTAAAGGCCTGAAAGACGCAGTCAGGACGCGACTGCAAAAGGAAAAAATGCGGTTTACGGCGGCAGCCGAAAAGGATAGCTGAAAGGAAAAAACTAAAACAGAGATTCAAAAGAAAACCAGTGGAGTCGCCAAAACTGTAGCTAGGGTTTTACCCCTAGCTTGTGCGAATGAGCACCTACTAAGGAGAAGTGACTCCTTAGTAGCAGTTTATATTGATGTAAATAAAAATGTTAAACAGAATTACAAACTAATCTAAAGATAAGCATGAAACAAAACAACAATATGTAAAAAATGGTTTTCTATTGATATTACCTCCGATCTAGAGGTTGGTGAAGCTCTTTGTGCTGGTTCAAGATGGTATCTCCGAGCTCCAGCTTGCTCCTTCTCTTTCTCCGATGGTGGAAGATGGGCCAAAAGGGGCTCTCAATGGTGAAAGTAGCTCAAGGGTGAGCTAGGGCTTCAAGAGCAATTTTGGCAGAGTAAGGGTGCTTCTGATTGTGGATGTGAAATAAGGGGTCTCCATCACCTATTTATAGTTTTTTAGTGGTGGAGTGCTGGCCCATGGTTTTTGGAAACCATATGGTTTAGGGCAGCTTGTTTAGGGTTTTTTCCTCTTTTTCCTCATTATTTTATATTTTTTCTTCCCTTTTGGGGATTTTTGCTATTTTAGAGGAATTTTGGATATTTTTGGAGGAAAAAATGGGGTTTTTGGCCTTTTGGAGGCATTTTAGGCATTTTGGAGGCTTTTTAGATGGTTTTATGGCCTTTTGGAGGCATTTTAGGCCTTTTGGAGGCTTTTTTGTGGTTTTTAAAGGAAATATGGTAGGAAAATGGACAAATGAGCCATGTAGTGGGGTAGATGAGGTAGTGAACACTTTTTGGGTGTTAACAGTAGGGTTGCGGGTAAAGGCCTGAAAGACACGGTCGGGACGCGACTGCAGAAGGAAAAGATGCGGTTTACGGCGGCCAAAAGGGACAGCCGAAAGGAAAAAAGGAAAATTATTGCAGAAAACTAAACAAGCAGCGGAGTCGCCAAAACTGTGGCTAGATCCCCAACGGAGTCGCCAAAATTGTGGCTAGGGTTCTACCCCTAGCTTGCGCGAATGAGCACCTACTAAGGAGAAGGGACTCCTTAGTAGTAGTTCAGTAAGTGTAAATTAAAATGCTAAAACAGAAATATAAACTACTCTAAACATGTGCATGGAACAGAAAAACAAGGTGTAAAAAATGGCTTTTGTATTAATGTTACCTCCAATGTGAAGGTTGGTGAAGCCCTTTGCAGTGATCCGAGAGGGTTGCTCCAAGCTCCAACTTGCTCCTTCTCTTTCTCCAATGGTGGAAATGGGCCAAAAGGGGCTCTCAAGGTGAAAATAGCTCAAGGGTGAGCTAGGGTTTCAAGAGCTACTTTGGTAGAGTAAGGGTGCTTATGATTGTGGATGTGAAATAAGGGGTCTCCATGACCTATTTATAGTTTTTCAGTGGTGGAGTGCTGGCCCATGGTTTTGGAAACCATATGGTTTAGGGCAGCTGAATAGGGTTTTTTCCTCCTTTTCCACATTATTTTATTTTTTCTTCCCTTTTTAGGGGATTTTTGCTATTTTAGAGGAATTTTGAATATTTTTGGAGGAAAAAAGAGTTTTATGCCCTTTTGGAGGCATTTTAGGCCTTTTGGAGGCTTTTTGATGGTTTTATGGCATTTTGGAGGCATTTTAGGCATTTTGGAGGCTTTTGAGTGGGATTTTCAGGGTTTTCAAGGGAAATATGGTAGGAAAAAGGACAAATGAGCCATGTAGTGGGGTAGATGAGGTAGTGAACACTTTTTGGGTGTTAACAGTATCGGTGCTGCTTCCCTGTTTCTGTCCTTCGTCTTCAATACCTCGGCCTCATTTCTCCTTTTCCTTTATGAGGGTAGCTGAACCCTCCTGTCTTCCGTCGCTGCCTTCAAAGCAGTGGGTGAGCTCTCTCTTCTCGGCCGCTCAGGTACCATTGTCTTCCTTGAATTCTCTGTCTTCTACGTCATGGTTTCCGGCTTTGATCTGTAGCTAGAAACCTGCTATGGCATTGTAGCTCTATCTTATCTCTTTTCCACCAAAACTGTCTATCCGTCAAAATAGCAGCTTCTTCTATAGCTGCGGGACCCTACTCCAATAGTCCCCTAACACTTACTTGTGGCTCTCCCCCGAGCCACTACCAGCGGGCTTCTCCTGCTGTAGCTTCTCCTTGGATTCCTGCGAAGTCCATTGCAACTTGTCACGAAGTCCTGCGATTTCATCCTGCATCGCTACGACATGCTCTCATGCCGAGTCAAGCAAAGCTTGACTAATACTGGCGTCTTCTATTGCGTCAGTTTCCTCTCTGGTGGTAGTGAACTCCCTCATTTTCTGCTCAACCGTATCGACTAACTCAGTGATTTGCTCCTGGTAGGGTTGAAGCAGGTCATTGATGTGTATCTCCTTTGTTCTTAGTTGCCGCGCTTCCTGCTGCAAGCGGTTCATATCCTTTGTCTTCCTCATCTTCTGAAGAGCTACTAAGCTCTTAATTTCTTCTTTCATTGCCGCCGTGGTATTTTCTATGTGCTGAATATTTTTTTGGGTTTCTACTTTCTCAGGCGGCTGATCCAAGTCCGACCATGTGTTCGTCATATCATTCAGTACTGACAATGCATCGTCGATACGAGACTACATCTGTGCAGAAGCGAGTCGAAAGGCCTCTACTCTCGCTTGCTTGTTTGCCTGGGAAGTGTCTCGTGCACGATCCTCAAGCTCATCGATCTGCGCTTTGTGGTCTTCCTCCATCTTGGCCGTTGCTTCTTCCATCCTGGCTACTGTTTCCTCCAGAGCCTTTGCTCTATCTACAACTCTTCTTACCTTCTGTAGAAGAGGTAAGGTGAACTCAATCTAACATTGGGGTAACTCCAATGCGATGCTTTGTAGAACTTGAGAAATATATTGTTCTCTTTCTTCATATGTTCGTAATTCATCTGCCTTTTTCTGAAAGCTAGTGGTGAGTGTTGCATTCTTCTGCATCAGCTGCGTATTTTCTTCATAAGTCGTAAGCTCTCTTCCTCTGAGCGCTGCACTTAGCTACTGCTGGATCATCTGCAACTGATCAATGTGAAAATATGCGAGGTTAACCTCAACAGGTTGCCTAAACTGTACAGGGGGATCCGTCATCGACGCAGGAAATCTGATACTCCCTGGTGGAATCAAAACTCTCTTGAGACGACCCTTCGCTAGGATCTCCTCACGGGAGATTGACTGTTTCAAAATTTCTCCTACTGGCACCTTGTTCAACTGAGTGTGGATTATGGAATTTTTCTCAGTCATTTTTTTCATCTCGCCTAGCTGCTGGTCTATGCCCCCCTGCAGCTTGCCCTGCGATGCTTGCATCGCCTAAAATGTGTCGCTCATTCTGTCCCTTATTCTTACTGCAATTTGCTCATAGTCATCAACTGTCAATTTAATCTCCCCACTTGGCTTTGTAACCTTTTGTTTTTTCTTCTTGGGCTCCTCCTCTGGTGTGTCCTCTGCATCATGTGTCTGGGTTTCTACTCTGTCTTTGCCCTTGTCTATTGGGTCTGTCTGTGCAATATCTCATTGTAGAGGTGTGGTATCTTAGTACTCTTTCTTCCATTAGTCATCAAAGTCTTTGATGATGCCTTCTATATCCTGCGCTGTCATCCTGAACCAGCCAGAAGCCCAATCATCCCTTTTAGTCCTCTTTGGTCTCAGGTGGATTCTATGGCGGTCCAGCATAAAATTAAGCCGATCATCGTATGTGTCTACAACCTCCTTGCTGATCCGTGGTACTTCTAGGATGACTTTCTTCAGCAGCGTATAGTATTCATAGAATACTATCGCATTGAGATTTTTCTTTTCTGGGTTGCTAGTCTCCCACATGTTTGTATAGCACACCCCTCTAGGATCAATGCTTGCTAGCTGCCTAAATTGGGTATGGGGCGGTTCCTTCCACCCTAAAAATGCACAGAGTATAATCAACCATGAAAAGTGAAAATGGTGGCTAGCCTCATCCTGTGCCACCAAACAATCTTCCTGAAACATATTTAACAAAAATAATAACTAGTTGAACAATTTCCCCTCTGCAACCTGTATAGCAAGTTTGATTACAGACCCTGTAACTTCCTTGGGCCAAACCTTAGTTAACAGTTTGCCTGCAAGCAGAATAGCTGTAAAGCTGAGTGTTTTGTCTGATATGCTTGCAATGTCGTAAGCCCGACCTCCTCTTTGTAGTTGGTACTTGGAAACTAGGGCGGGTGATAGCTTGGGTTCCTTGGTCTTTCCTATTGTATCGATCGTCGGGTGTTGACCAGTCTTGGACAGTCCGGTAATGCGATGTATGAGGTCGATGTTCAGGTCAACCTTGTTACCAAGCCAAAGGTAACCTCCATGTAAACAAGAAAGTAGGATGTGCACCATGGCATTAACCTCTGTGCCACGTCAGAAATGTGGTAGTCTCAACAGGTTGAGCAGGCCTGAGTGCTCAAGAATCTAATCATGGTCCATGGGAATATATTCGTCTGCACCTGTCCTTGGGTTCTTCTGAATTGTAAGGTATTAATCCGGCCGGAACTAGGGATATGTCTTAGCATCGGCCGAGTTATAATCTATGAATTTAGCAATAGTTGCATATCCTAATAGGTCTCCATCTTCATTTACTTGAGAATCAATCTGTAGTATGGGAACAGGAAACTTACCACTCTTGGGAATTTTTACTTCTGGTGCGTCTTCAGCACATGGCATAATGTAGTCTGCTGCATTATGAAATTTTATTAAAGGCCTCCACCGTACCATTAGCTTGTGGGTGGTAGGGAGTGCTCTTATGGTGCTGAATCTGGAATTCTTCTGTCAAGGCCTCAATGGTGCGGTTCAAGAAATGTGTTCCTTGATCGCTCATCAAAATTACGGGGAAGCCAAATCTACTGATGATGTTCTCAAAAAGGAACTGTGCGGCTATAGCAGCATCACAATTTCTTACTGCTTTGGCCTCTGCCCATCAGGTGAGGTACTCTGTTACGGTGATAATATATCTCGCGCCAGTGCGCTTTCCTGGTGAGTTGATAGGACCCACAAAGTCTATATCCCACTTGTCAAATGCATGCAGCGTAACCTATGGGCGCAGCGGCATTTCATCTCATCGCAAGGGTTTTCCTACCCTCTGGCAGATATCGCAGCATCTGCAAAATTCCTTGGTGTCCTTATGCAACGTAGGCCACCATAATCCTGCATCTAGGATTTTCTGCGCAGTCGACTTTCCTGCAAAATGACCTCCTACGGTTCTTGAATGTGCCTCTCTAATAATAGCGTCTTTTTCATGCAGCATCACGCATCTGCGCAAAACTTCATCCGGTCCTAACTTGTATACGTGTCCTGTGATCAAGGTGAAGTCTACTGCTTTAACAACCAACTGCTTCTTTTGCTGCTTAGTAAACTCATCAGGTGCCAATCCTGTAGTGAGAAAGTGAATAATATCAGCATAGTAGTCGTCTGCGATCTAGATAGAAAACAACTGCGCATCTAGCAAATTGTCCTCTAGGTTAATTGGCTCTTCTCCTGAGTCTATCCATGACAGATGATCAGGTATGGCATTCAATCTTCCTGGTTTAACAATGATTTCAAAATCATACTCCTGGAAGAGGAGTAACCATCTGCAGATTCTCCCCCCTAACACTGGCTTATTGACCAGATAATTCAATGCGGAATGGTCAGTAAAAATCTTGAACAAGGCACCCAATAGGTAGTTCCTGAACTTCTGCAGCGCATACACCATAGCTAGGCCTTCTCTTTCTGTTGTGGTGTAATTATTTTCTGTCGTCGATAGCTTTCTACTTGAGTATGCGATAGGATGATCAATATCCCCTTCTCCTGGTTGTGTTAAGACAACCACTAGTGCGATGCCAGATGCATCCACATGTACATGAAATGGCTTAGTCCAGTCTGGAAATACTAGGATGGGTGCTGTAACCATATTTTCTTTAAGTGTGTCTAGACTCTGCTGACATTCCTCATTCCATAGGAATTTTACGTCCTTCTTTAGCAATTTATCCATTGGTGCTATAATATTTGCGTAGCCCTTAATGAACTTATGAAATTTCTGTAGTACTCGGTATGACCAAGTACTGTCCTCAGTTGCTTGACTGAGTTGGGTGCTGGAAGATTTACAATGATGGCAATATTTTCGGGATCTACCATCAAGCCTTGTCTGCAAACTATTAATTCTTGCACATGATCTAGGAACTAGGAATCAAAATCATCAAAGAATAATTAACAAATACTCATGAATTGGAAATAACTGGAATACCAAATAGGTTTCCTCTCTGTATATTATATAAACAATAAAGGATTACAATTTCCATGCATAGCAATAGCTTAACTCCATGAAGAATTCGAATACCTAAGGGACAATTCAAATTCAGTGAGTGAGTCTAGCTTAACTGACTCTTTGCCATGCAATCTCACTCAGTTAACCACTTGACCAAAACCCTAATTGACTCACCAAACCCTAATTGAAGTTGGAGTGCAATAAATGACTAAATCTCAACTGAAGGAGATCAAATACATGTCATAGCAATCCAATCATCAAGTGCTAGTACTGCATGACTCCAATAAACCCTGATGAGGTTAACTGAAGCTGAACTAACCATCAGAAGTTGGTGAAGGTGCCTTGTTCACTCCAGTTCATTAAAATAATAATAAATAATCATTAAATAATCATTAAATAATATATTTAATGAATGGAGGCGCCTTAACTGACTGTAACTGATTGGTTGAACTGAAAGTAACCACCAGTTAGCAATTAGGTGCATGAATGTCACACAGATCACCCCTGGAGTGCTCGAGTTAGCCTCCTTGACTGTAGGAGAAGGCTAAGTTAGCCTCCTTGACTGTAGGTAGGTGTGGGAGTGACTAGGGTGATGGTAATTAATGCTCCTTGATGTCAATTAAACTTAGGATAGTGGTTTAACTAGGCCAATTTGACTGAAAGAGTGAGTATGATGGTAAATGTCTCCAACACCCCCCCTTAAGCTATACTCAGGAAGAGTTAGAAAACATAGATGCATAAAATGCTAGGGTGCTGGAAACAAAGGCCATAGGTCACCCTGTACAATAAAGCAACTGAAACAATGCTCAAAACAAACTAAGTGAGGAAAAGAGGGAAAACCCAGTGGGAAAAAACCCCCCCTCAAGCTAAACACTGAAAGTAGTCTGGATCACCCTGATGAACTCACCCCCAACAGTGAATGGAGGTAAGTGAAATTCTTTTCTAAAAATATCTTGGTGAATATTTCTATAGGAATCTTCCACTTTGGAAGAAGAACAATGCACTCAACTGAATCAGAAATACAAACAGCTGCACGGTGAAAACTGGACCCATGTAGAGCAACTGAAATCATCTGAAGAGAGAGCAAAGGTTCTTGAGGATTCGAACCATGTGTGGAACACTCAAGAAACTGATATGTTTCAGCCTTGAATAGAAAACCATGAGTGGTAAAATCAGCCCCAAATATTAGGAGCAAGTGTCCATGCGGATGCAGAATGTCTTCCTCTTTACTAGTTCTGTGAGGAGATGAGATTGTGACCAAAGGTAGAGAATCCCTGGGACTCTGGAGAGTGAATGCTTGAGCTCCATAATATTATATAGCTTCAGAAATATATAATTATTCACAAAATAAAATATCAGCAACCTCATAAGAGGAAACTAACACCAAATCCCCAGCAGCAAATTTGAAGAACAATTGCGGTACTTGATTTTTCACGCCGAAATTGGTGAGAGAAGCTACAAGCATGGCTGAAAGCTCTTGGATTTTAAAATATGAACAAAATAATATCAGATCATAATGTAAATCAGACATAAATAAGTTCACAACAGATCCAAAACTGTGAAATGAAATCAAATCCCCAGCAGCAGTTTCGAAGGAGACTTGCGGTACTTGTTTCTTCACACCATTGATGAGAACAGCTACAAGAAGTACTGAAGGTTTATGAACCTGAAATTTTGAACCAAGAAATATCTGATCAGATCCAAATAAGATCATATAATATCCAATAAGTTTCATATCAGATCCAAAAGTATGGTCAACCGAGATGGTAGATGCACAGTTTTCTTCTTCTTCAAAATTCTGAATTTTTGTGCATGCAATCCTGCAGGAATTTGCTGGAAGATCTAGATCATGGGGAGCGAATGTGTCACTCTTATAATCTGATATTTCTTCCAAAATATCCAAGTTTTTACATATTTTCACACCAGCAGCAACATTAGAGGGAGAAAAATCAAATTTCTCTTCACTTTCGGAAGCAATTACTGGTAAATTTTGCACAGAATTCAAAGGAAAATCACCGGTGAATGTTTGCATGGAAGTGCAGCAGTATTTTTCTTCAATATCAGAGATTCGAATTTCTTCTTCTGTTTCAGAAATATGAGAAGATGAGATATCAGAGATCTCATGAACTTCTAGAGCATCAGGAGAAGGAGTCACTTCATGGAGACTTTCTTCAATTCAAATTGAATGTGTAGAAGATTCTGCTTCATCTTCATCTTGAACAACTTCATCAGAGAGAGTAGAGGCTGATACTTTTGAGTGAAGAACTCTTGTGGTGCTAGCTTTGATATCCAAAGTATTATTATGATCATCATTGTGCTTGCCAAAGGTTCTGTCCAATATTGGCCAGAAATTCTTTGGGTATTCAGCATAATCAGTAAGGTAGTACAAGCTATCATCAAGGACCAAACATATTGCTCCAAAAGCTCTGTCACCGTCATTTAGCCAGTCATTCTCATTCTCATAAGTCTCTCTTCCAATTCCAATAGACACCTCATAGATACCTCGTCTCTTCAGAGATGCAATCATCTTCAACGTCCATTCCGAATAGCTTGTGAATGGGGTGAGAAGAGGGATTGATGAGTCCATTCGAAGTTGTACCTGTTAAGACCTGCAAATCAAAACAAAAGGGGCACCATAAGGTCGGACAACCTGAACATTTAGGATTTCATCACACCCAGCATAGTCAATCAAGAAAGATTGATCAATAAGTTCTTTACTTGGGAAATTGAGTGGTAAGCCTTGGCTTCTGGTGCAGTGCCGGATTTTTGAGCTATTGCTCAAATTTCATGGAGAAATCTGTCAAAAATCTTTTTCTTGAGAGATTGATCTTCATCCCGCCGCATGCTCTGATACCATATTAATTCTTGCACATTATCTAGGAACTAGGAATCAAAATCATCAAAGAATAATTAACAAATACTCATGAATTGAAAATAACTGGAATACCAAATAGGTTTCCTCTCTATATATTATATAAACAATAAAGGATTACAATTTCCATGCATAGCAATAGCTTAACTCCATGAAGAATTTGAATACCTAAGGGACAATTCGAATTCAGTGAGTGAGTCTAGCTTAACTGACTCTTTTCCATGCAATCTCACTCAGTTAACCACTTGACCAAAACCCTAATTGACTCACCAAACCCTAACTGAAGTTGGAGTGCAATAAATGACTGAATCTCAACTGAAGGAGATCAAACACATGTCATAGCAATCCAATCATCAAGTGCTAGTACTACATGACTCCAATAAACCCTGATGAGGTTAACTGAAGCTGAACTGACCATCAAAAGTTGGTGAAGGCGCCTTGTTCACTCTAGTTCATTAAAATAATAATAAATAATCATTAAATAATATATTTAATGAATGGAGGCGCCTTAACTGACTGTAACTGATTGGTTGAACTGAAAGTAACCACCAGTTAGCAATTAGGTGCATGAATGTCACACAGATCACCCCTGGAGTGCTCCAGTTAGCCTCCTTGACTGTAGGAGAAGGCTAAGTTAGCCTCCTTGACTGTCGGTAGGAGTGGGAGTGACTAGAGTGATGGTAATTAGTGCTCCTTGATGTCAATTAAACTTAGGATAGTGGTTTAACTAGGCCAATTTGACTGAAAGAGTGAGTATGATGGTAAATGTCTCCAACACAAACAATGTGACCCAACAAAATACCAAATGGTGCACAAAATATACATTTCTTCAAGTTTAGAGAAATCTGGTACTGCCTACATTTCTCTAACATCAGTCTTAGATCTCCTATGTGCTTGTCAATTAGTCCAAATACAATCCAATCATCAAAATATACTTCTAGGAATTTATGGATGTATTCTTTAAATACAGCAACTACTACTCTAGAAAATATAGCTAGTGCATTCTTAAGACCAAAGGGCATTACCGTATACTGGAACGAGCCCCATTCTGTTGCAAAGGTGGTCTTGGATCGATATTCTGGATGTATTCTGATTTGATGGTAGCCTGAAAAGCCATCAGTGAAGGAGTATACCTCCTGTCCTCCCACGTTGTCTAATACCTCATCAGTGAATGGTGTCGGAAATGGATCGTGAAGCGATGCATCGTTGAGCTTGCGTAGATCGACACAGATCCTGATGTCTCCTTTGGTTTTCTTCTCTTGTATGACCATGGGGCTAACCCATTCGCTTTCTTCTACAGGCTCAATGATGCCTGCTGCTAGCATCTTATCGATCTCATCTTTTACTTTTTCTTTATATCGCGGATTTAATCTATATGGGCGCTGCTTGACTGGTCTAGCATCCTCCTTCAACGGTATCCCCATGACTCCCAGGTCTCCGACTATTCCTGAGGATCGCAGCTATTCGATGCGCATGAGCTGTCGCATCGCCAACTAATGTTCCCTTCTGCAGTTGGATTGATGTAGTCACTCTGGTTTGCGGTCATCTGATAGAGGCTCTCCATGTTACGTGCCTCCTCCTCTGCTCGGATAGGTTCAATATATCTAGGACCCTGAAAAGGATCCAATGGTGCGATGACCCGGATCTGCGCGTCCTCAAAGGTCATTTGTCTTCTATTTAGGTCGATAATGGCCATGTTACCGATCGCCCAATCAATTCCTAGTAGTGCTGGATATGGTCTACTATCGCCAATGATTTCTATAACTTCAAAGTCCGCGGAGCTACGAACTCCGTCAATGTCAACTGGCACCTGCGGTAACCGACCCAGGGGTGACACACACTGCTGATTAGCTAATCTCAGATGGATAGGCAATCTGATTAACTTAGGGCTTGTTACCACGTAAGTTGTGCTTAGTGGTTTTTATCAAGTGAGCCTGGTGAACCGGATAGGGTTAACTTGTTTGGACTTCAAAAAGACCTTTGGAAGTACTTCTGGGAAGTGCTTGTTGTATCATATCACATGTTCATACCCCATGGGGAATTGTAATAAATTTTCTAGCATGATAGTGTCTGTAAAAGACTCGGTCTCTTAGAATTCATTTGTCAATCCAATCAGCCCAGGGTGTTTTTTCCCTTGGTTATTATTGGTTGTTGAATAAACGACTGATAATTTCTGAGTTTTTCACTCCATACCTCCAAAGTTGGGGTGGTCGGCTTGGCATTTGTTCCTATTGAGGTTATTAGAGTCTATGTGTCAATGTGTAAGCATGCTAGACATCATTTTTGAGTCATATGAATATGACTAAGTCCCCCTAAATGTTTTTCAATTTTTCAATTTTTTTTTCAGTGTTTTTTATTAAATTTTAATTTTTCCAAAACTTAGGCTATTTTTTAATAGTTTAATTGGAAAAATTGAGTCTGTAATAAAAGTGGGCCAAATAGTCGGTTTCAGTCATATAGGTGCTCATTTTCAAGCTAAGAGCACCATGTAAACCCATGGACCCACTCTTTCCTAAGTTTTGTGTGATCTCCCATCACTCAGGTCAAAAAGCCCCAAAAATCAATTATTGATTATTTTAATTAATAAATTGATGAATAATGGAGCAAATCCAAAATCAATAAATCAATGGATTCTCAACCGATTTGACTGAAATCAATCAGATCTGGAGTAGATTGAATGGATCTGACAAATCCTTGACTAAAGGAGGGGATCAAATCAAATCCAGAGCTGATATACAGTGGTATTCATGGGGAGTTGCACCCTCTCTCTCTCCTCCACACGTGTGGACACTCCTGGATGCTCTATGGGCCGATGTGGCGGTGTATGGGTTGATGTGTCAGCCAGATCAGGCCCCCGGTTGACAAGTAGGCTAAGCCCAACCTCATTTGTGCATTGACAAACTCTCCATCAGTTGATTTCACTTGATTCCATGAGGAATTGCGCCCCCCTGGGCTAGATGGCCTGCAAATTGTATAAATCCTGCTTGAGGCTCCCTCTTCCAAGCTAGTTAGAGCTGGACTGAAGGGCTTGCCATTGTAACTGTGTACTAATTTTCATTTGTTGAAATAAAGAGAAGCTTTGGAGGCTCAATTGTGGATTACCTTTCATGTGTGGATTGCCATTGTCTTGATACATTCGAGGTGAAACTGCTATTTTTCCAATTTTTTGCACTTAATTATTGTCTGCCTGAATGGTTTCTGAAATCATAAGGATAGATTATTGTAAGTAAGCTTACTTACTTTCTATTTACTGCATATGTTTGAATGAGTTAATACCTGTATGTTAAATAAGGTTATTTGCATACTGTATCATCCCTTTCTCATATGTTTCTTCAGATCTGATAGTTTTGTCTGCAGGAGTTGTGTTGTAGCTTACAGGTTTGCCATGGCTGGAAGATCCATGGTTCAGGTTTGATTCCATTGATTTCTAGTAGATATTTCTAATATTGTGCCCGTCAGTTCTTCTCTACCAAGTTCCCTCAGCAGATCTGCTTCAACAACAAGCGCCTTTCTTCACCTTTCTCTCCTTTAAAAATTATTAAACTTTCCTCAAACTGGTTACTTTAAAGGCTTCTTATTAATATGATCTATCTCATCAGGAAAAACACACATATATCTGATCAGTAATATCCCTCCTTTATTCTATATCTTAGTTCTATTTTGCTCATAAAGTTCAAATTCAAGAGATCTAGCTAAAAGTACCTTAGTCTCGCAAGTATTTTAGTGAAAATTCATAGCTTGCTGTTAAGGTAGTTTCATTTGCTGTTCAATAAGTGTAATATTATGCAGTATCAGTGCTTTTAATTGGATGCACAAACATCATGCCAATATCCCAAGAAAATCTTGCTTTCCTTGGTTCCTTTTTCGCCGATTTAGCTAGTTTAATTTCATTACTTTTTGAGATAAAGTAGGCTGACCCAAAGGTAATCTTAAAGTGATTTTGGAAATTTTTTATTATAAACTGATCAATTTCCTTTATCAGTTCTGACAGAGAAGAACGGAAGCTTCTGTCCAAAGTGGCTTTTGGAGCGCTCAAATCCCCCCAGGGGTCTCCCTTTTGTCACAAAAATTCTTAAAATTTTTGTATAACTGTAAAGATCTTGGTTTCATCCTGTATAAGGACCAAGAAGAACTGATATATCATTCCTCTAATATTGTAACCATTAATAAATAAATTTTCCTTTGGAATAGGCTCTTTCGAGCCCATTCCCCATCCCCCCAGGGGGGATTCGCGTCGGTGCCATTTTCGTCATTTTTATGCTTATTTCCTTTTTACTAGAATTGATCTGATTTGTAGGGTAGTATATTTAATCTTTTTGTTAATTCCATATTCCATATCTTACTTTCAAAAGTAATCATAATACTTACCCCATGATTTCCCGAGTGACCCGAAAGGGGAAAGAGATTTGTGGTAGGATTAATCAGAAAAACAGATTTGTGTAGTTGTTTTATTTGTTCTATCATTTGTTTATCAGCAGCTTTAAAATTAACCCCTCCTCAATTCCCCGATTGAGATCCACTTGGATCGAAAGAGGTTCTTGGAGGCTTTTCTTTTAAACAAGAACACATCTCTTAAAAACTTATTAAAATTTACAAGACTCCAGTGTGTATGCTCTGAAATTGGTTGTGGTTCATCTGATTAGTCAAGTTGTATCAAAAGCACTTGGGTGACTAGCATAATTATGACTCACCTTCCCCAATTAACAAACCATCAAGTGAAAATCCAACACCTCGATCAAACCTTTACGGTGGTAAAATACCCAAAGGAAGCGGGAACCTTCAGAAAAGTGACCTCGGGGTGCCAATCTCTGTCACACACCAACGGTTGCGTTACGAACATAGCCCCAGAGACTCCATTTCAGCCCACATATTCCTTGCGGGTAGCCGTGTAGGTTTTGTTTTGGACATACTCCAAGTACTCTCGGGTATATCTAAAGTCCCCCTTTTAGCCTAATTTAATCAATTCATACTTCATTTTTAACTTAAAACATACCAAGATGCAATCGAAAAACATTTACTCCAAGCACATGCAAGCACGTTGATCTCTTTGATTTGACTCCATTATTAAGGCACTGGTCATTTTTGCTTCATATGTATATTGTTTATCAGCTTTGTGCTTTTGTGTGTAATTTTCATATCTTGTCATCTTCAATTGTTTATAGTTAAAATATTCGAACTCCTAAGTAACTGATTCAGTTAAACATCACCACACTAAGTAATCATCCTTAGTAACTTAATAGGGTATACCCCCCTTGGCTCCGTTAGGAATTGAGCCTAAACGGAGGAGTCAAGAACAAGGTGACAGCCTTGACTCGAGAATTTCCCCCAAGGACACACTGAGTGGCTTGAAGATTTCTGCCACGTGATCTAGGTGTGTGAAAATGTGGAAATAGGGCTACCCATCTATTCCCATGTCTGCTTAGTCAGAACATTTACATCTGATCCCAGATCTAAGATCACCTCATCCATTTCAAATTCTCCAACCTGCGCTGTGAGTCGCATCTCTCTTCCCGTTCTGGTATGTCCTGTAATATTATGAACAACACGTTGTGTACTGCTCATGGAAGAGGATGGATGATACTGATATATAATGTGCTGAAGTTCCGTGATAGCTTGCTCATTTCTT
Organism: Pseudotsuga menziesii; assembly: GCA_001517045.1. Taxonomy (NCBI): domain Eukaryota; kingdom Viridiplantae; phylum Streptophyta; class Pinopsida; order Pinales; family Pinaceae; genus Pseudotsuga; species Pseudotsuga menziesii. The sequence continues at coordinate 38,730 of LPNX011012497.1, forward strand.
ACAAGTTTTAGACAACTCCGCAGGAAGGAAAGTACACTTCCTGTCATCTCATCCTCATCGCATCTTCCCGATGTGGTAGCCTGCGATGTCTGTACAAGGCTATCGCCACAAGGTGCTTGCTGCGGTACACCCCTAGACGGTGGTACCTACAATCCTAATTGCGTAGGGTCATCAAAGAAAGCCTTAGCTTCTTGAAATGTCTGTTTTTTCTTCTGCAGGTCGAGTGGTGTTGCTTTATTAGGAGCTCTACGTACCCACTCCTGACCTGTGTTCTTTTCCGTCTCCTGCGATGTCCCACTGGTATAAACACCGCTGTGAGTCACAATATTGACTCTTGGTTCTAGCTCTTCCTGCTCAGCAGTAATAAGTTGGATGTTCTGGTGTACTGCTGGCTTAGGTTCTATGATCTTAGCTATCGAGGTAGGGCACTCCTCTATAGTATGATCATAAGACTTGCAGTAGTTACAAGTGGTAGTGGGGCTCTGACAATCCCTAGCATAGTGTCCTACAACTCCATAGTTGTAACAAGTAACTGGTCCATGACCACGGCCAAAACCTTCTCCTCTGCCGAAGCCTCCTCCATAGCCTTGTGCTCTGAATCCTCCTCCATGGCCTCCATAAGCCAGATCATGTTGTGGTCCTACTGCTGGACCCTGTGTCTCTGACTGGACTCTGTACAAGTCTTGGTTTGCTCCAACCATGAGATCATAGGCTCAACAATCGTGTTCATCATGGCCTATAGACTTGCAGAAGACACAGTATAAGTTCTTAGGTGTCTACACGTACTTCTGAAATAGAGGGCAGTGGTGAGGTAGATGTCCTCGTGTTTTGCATATTTCACACCACGGTCCATGGGTCTTTGGTAAGGGGTTAGGAGCCCCTGTTGCTATATATTCTACAAAAACTGGACAGTCGTCTTTGGTATGGCCTTGTGCTTTACATTTTATGCACCATATGTCTTGTGAAACCTATTTCCCTTTCTTAAGCTCATGCAACTATAGCGTGAGATTAGCCAACTGATTTTGTAAAGTTGCCATGCCTGTACTGCTCTCAGCTAGAGGTGAATCTTCTAGTTTCATCGCCATCTCCAACGCATCATCCTGCATCTAGAGTTTCTGCTGCATTAACGACAGTCTAATGTGAGGGAGCAGCGCTGCAATAAACCATTCCTTATGCTGCTCTGGTGCGAACTCAAAACTGACTTGGTCGATAAGGGCTTTGAATTTCTGATCAAAGTCCCACACCGACTCTGTAGGTAACTGCTTGATGTCTTTGAGTTCTGTAATGCACTGTGACTCAGAATTAGGTTTCTTAAACTCTTTAATCATGGTGGTCTTGACCTGGACAAGTGTCCTGGGTACTGTGGTATACTTTATATACCATGTTAAGGCTCGATCTCTTAGTGTGGTAACCAACTGTACAAGTTTAAGGTTATTGTCGTTGATTTCTTTAATGGTCCACATGGATTCACATAGAAACCAATGCTGCTCTGGGTCTTCTGCCCATATTCCCTTAAATATAGGTAGCTTCATATCATCCCCCATTCTATTTCTACGTGGTGGATGTTGATTTACTGTGTTACTACCACTCGGTGGTGTAGGTGGAGGTGATGTAGCGGTGGTAGGTACTGTCTGTGAGCTACTGGATGGAGTTCCTATGGGATTGTTCTGAGTCCTGGTCTGTTTCTGTGGGGTGTAAGGGTGGTAAGGGATACCCCCCTCTGTTCCTTCTGTGGTACTATGACTTTGCTGTCTAGTACTATCTGAACTGTCTTCAAATATTGGAGATCTGAAATCTACTTTATACTTCTTTCCACTACGTGTTCGTCTAATGTCATCAAAATCACTTTCAAACTCTTGTGACATTACTATTTCTACTTATTCATCTGAAACTAGATCCATTGTTCCTTTTTCATGTAATAGCATCTTAATGGACAAGTTTAAAGATCTTAGGTACTTACCACAATATCCTTTGAAGAAATAGCGCTCAACCTCGCTGAAGCTTTTCCTCTGGTCAACTGCAAACTCTGTGACGAAGCCTTCTAGCACACTCGCAAGACAGAAGTCTACTGCCCTCGTGATAGGATTATCAAGGTTCTTCATGGTTTGAATCAGTTCTGGTGTCCAGACAATGTCTCTTTTCTTTTTGAATATGCTTGTATCAGTTAACTTTGATAACCAGTCATAAAGCTCGTTCCCAAAGGTCGCAAAAAATATCACATGTAGGTCTGTAATGATGTGTTTTTGTAACCAGTCCTCTGTACTCAGTCTAGGACTCTTGTTCTCTCGTTCAGCAAACTCTTTCTAGTTAGACCAAACCCACTCATTGAGTTTGTCCCTCATAGGACCCCACTAGAACATCAGCGCTCTGTTTGTTCAAAACTGGCAACGGAACCATTTGTTGGCTATCGTGGGTGGACCCGGGTTTACTGTATTAAACCAACAACACCCCTAGCTCACTGGCCCTTTCGGCGATAGATCCCGAAGCGGCCTGAAGTCTCACCCAAAGTGATTCTAATGGGTTGGCCAAGTACTCAAGCGTCTTGGACCAGGTTCTGTGGCATCCTATTTGTGACTCGCAGCTTTGCTATCTGCGAGGCCTCTCTCTCTACACGTCGTGCGACCCTTCTGCTCGCATCGCACGATCTCCTCAACTCGCAGCTCTTCTAGCCATGAGATCTCTCTCTCCCTGTCGCGCGGTCCATTTCCATGTCGCGCAACTTCCACTGACTCACGATGACTCCAGCCCTATCGCATCACCGCGCACCAGGAGACATGTAACTTCCTCTCCAACACTAATCCCTCAACCTACGGTATCATGCATCGTAGCTCCTCTGCCGGTGCGGTATCGCCTCCCTGCGATATCCTACTCATACGGTTTAGTGCACTTAGTGTTGTTCATGTCGACTTCCAAGACTCAACATACAGGGTTGTTTAACACTGCAACTAGTGACTGTTTCAAGCAAAGCATAAATGAACCATCATACAACATGCCAAGGACTCAACTTAAGTCTATCCTTCTATATTACTGTGAACTGAACAACGCATACATACATTAAACTGTAAACAAGGCTCATATAATAACTGACAGATGCAACAAATAAACAAACACATGAATCAATCGCATAACAATCGATTTTAACGTGGTTCACCTCTAGGATGGAAGTTACGTCCACAGAACTGTGTTTCTATTATAGCTCAGGGGAAGGTAAACATAGTTCTATTGCACCGCATATGTAGCTTGAGATCTTCTGGGTAACTCCACACACATCCTGGAGCCCTTCTCTCTTAGATCTCTTCTCTATCTCTATATTGTCTCTCTTACAATATACTCTTCCCTCTCTGTCAGTCCCTGCGGATTGTTACATGCATGCTCTTGTGAGCCAGCTACTGGTTACAGTAAGATACTACAACTAATAAAAAAACTAGAGCTTGGATTCTACACAGCCTATACATTCTAATAACTTACTGTCTCTACTGTCTACAATACCTTCCTTATTTGACCAACTAACCAACCTACTAATCAACCCTTTTACAATACAAAATATATCCCTTTATAGGCGGCCCGGAGGTCTCACCATTACAACACTGTGGGCCTGTCCCAACAGTAACCCAAACCCTAACTAGTGACAGTCGACGTATCTGTACTTTGAGGTAGCCGCTATCCATCACACCATATCTCTCTATGGTATTCCATGCTTCCCGCCACTGATCATGGGTACTATGCACCACTTCCCTTCACCATAGCTTCCTACAGTCTTCCATGCTTCCCAGCGCTGACCATGGGTACCGGCGCTGCTTCCCTATTTCTATCCTTCATCTTCAATACCTCGGCCTTGTTGCTACTTTTCCTTTATGAGGGTAGCTGAACCCTCTTGTCTTCCGCCGCTGCCTTCAATGCAGTGGGTGAGCTCTCTCTTCTCGGCTGCTCAGGTACCGTCATCTTCCTTGACTTCTCTGTCTTCTACGTCATGGTTTCTGGCTCCTATCTATAGCTAGAAACCTGCTACGGCGTCGTAGCTCTATCTTATCTCTTTTCTGCCAAAACTATCTATCTGTCAAAATAGCAGCTTCTTCTGTAGCTGCGGGACCCTACTCCAACAAATCACGTAAGTGGTATTCCCTACAGTCGCTCGTCATGGCTTTGGTATCCAAATAGGACTACTAGCATTAGGTCTAGGATGAACATGTGATGTAGCCTCCACCGCTGGGATGGAGGGTGCAATGTGACTTGTGCTCCCAAATCTCTCTGCATGGAAAGGAATGGGAATGCCCACAAGCATAGTGCTAGGATCAAATTCTGACTCGGCATGGAATTTCAGGTCATGTGCAGGGATGCCAGGCATGCCATAACTAACATAACTAGTGCTCACAGGTTCATGATGAGTCTCATCACCCGACATCCAATACCAACGACCTATGCATGAGGGATCATACCCAGAGTGTGTAGGTATATCATGTGAAGGAGTGAACCTAGAGTGTGTAGGTATATTAGGTGAAGGATCATACATAGGGGTAGGATCATCTTCTCCAACCTCCTAAGGTGGAGAAGACAACTCAAGAATTTCATCTTCATGATATCCCATCGTGTGTGAATCAATGTGAATATTATTCCACCTAGACCGTCTGTTTCTCTCTCCCAAAGGAGGAGCAGATGTAGAAGGTGGAAGTCCTACTAAACAACGAGAATGGTGGGGTGCTGCACCCAAATCCACAATGACTCAAAAAAAATGAAAAATACTCTCTAATTACGCAAACCCTAAGCAAGCTAATGTGCATAGAGAATACACCAATATAATCTAAAGCCAATCACAAGCAAACAAGGGTAGGATATGTGAGCTCCCAAATGAAGCAGGTATGTCTCACCCAGGAGAGGCTTAAGACTCCCATACACAACAAGTGAAGGTCCGTAACCAATTATTGTGGCCCTCAGCTTCAACGCATATAGCGACTTTGCTATCCGACCCCAGCCTGGCTAGGACACCCGTAGAATAACCCCTACAAAGTACCCCATCGATAACCTAGGTAAGGCAACTAAGGTCACCTCAATATAATCAATGCTTAGGCAGACAGTCGCAGGCGGGATTGACCATATGGGCAGGGTAACAAAGCCCAAAACTCTTGAAAGAACCCCCAGATATGAATACAATCCTGGAAATATCTTCTATGCTACTCAGCTATGACTAGGGGTCATCCCAATCAATAACCGCTCACACTACCTCGTGCTTAACTCCCTTGTAAGAGGAGGATCCTGAGAAACACTAATTATACCAAGGAATTTCATGCTCTCACATGGACAGACACATACATGTTGTTGTTTAGTGGTCTCAGAGAATTTACTCAGAATGAACTATTCCAAGACCCTAAAACCTAATCTTGTTGGTGTACCCTATCAAAGAAAGTAGTGTAATCCATTTTAATTAAGCGTTTATTTTATTTGGATTTATTACTCAAAAAATGTAGATGACCATGCAACCAATCATGTTATGATGCAACTCGAAGTAAAATGCACACTTAACAATCAATGCAAATGCATTGTGTCGAATGAAAAATAGGGCATGCTACTACATGAAATGCAAAATTTTCTTCAAATGACAAATGCAGTCATTCCTATATGAAAGCCTAACTAATACTTCTCTAAGCAAACCTAGTGCAAGTACCATGCAAAGTGCAAAGTGCAATGCATAATGATGCAAAGAAGTAAATATTTTTGGATTTTTTGAATAAAAATGAGATAATAAAGCAAAAGAATGATTCTACCATCTCCAGTCTCTGCAAGCACAATCAAACAGCACTCACGCAAAGTACTAAGGTAAAAGAAATATAATGCACTAATCCCAAAACAAAAAATCGAAAATGCAATGACAAGAACATTCTTAAAAATAAATTTACCCTAAAAAAAAAATGACTCTGGTCAGAAACAAAGGTGTATACAGACTCTAGTAGTATCAAAGGAGACTCAGTAGACATCAAAATTCACCCAACAACAATCCATCTTCGTCTAAAATGAAAAGCTCAGGGCATAAGCGACTGTTCGCAGTGGAACCGCATATGTACGTGGATATAGCAGTCAAAGCCGCATGTATATGCGACTGTGAGTTAAAAACTCTCGTACATGAAGAAAAATGTATAAAAAGAAAGGAAAACAGACAAACTGAGACAAAATTCACACCAATCAGACACTACTAGGAAAACATGCCCCCAGACCCGACTCAGAAATAGAGAAATAAGAGTAATTCAAGAACATTGAATTCCGATAAAAACCCCCAAAGGACAACTACTAGGAACTCCCCAATGGAGTCACCAATTCTGTTACGAAGAGAAATTCCTATGTCTTGGGGTACCACAACAGATAGCTTGACTCCAGAAATCAATCCTTTCCTATATGCAAGAGAATCCAAATATCTAACACTAAAGGATCTCAATTTGTACCTTATTCCGGACGGTTGATGTCCGTTGACCTTTCCAACTCCAGCTTGAATTGATAAATTGCTTCCTCAACATTCAGTAAACAAGACAAACATGCTATATATAATCATGTTAGATCTACTCTAGCATATATAATCAATAACATATAAGCATTTGAAATCATCCATGGATAAAATGTTCATTCAAAGACATATTATTGGATAGGAAAAGATATTTCTATTAATATAAAATCAGAGATTACAATGAATACAACCTTTGTCGGCACGTCTATGAATCGAATAAACTGAGTCCCTCACTTGGGCCTCCACCACTTTAATCCTCCATCTCTCGATAGCAAGATCACAAGAAAAGGGAAAGCTTGGGAAGAACACAAAAGTTCTCCAAGGGACAAAGGGATGCAGACTCAAGCACAAGTTCCGGCAACAATGGACTATACTTCTCTTTCTCTCAATTCCTCATGCCTTCAATGTATCCAAAGGGTTCCTTATATAGCTCTTCAATGGGGTAATGAAAGGTCGAATCTGAGCGATCTCAAGGCATAGGGAAGGCCAGGAGAAAAGTGAGTCGGATCCACATCAAGGAAAACTCCAAAAGAATTTGGCCTTTTGCACACATCTCGATGTACACAGTTTTAGGGGTCAAACCCGTGTATATACACGAGAAAGGGTTTAAAAGTCGTGTATAGCAAATTTTGCATGTTTTTAGGGATGATCTTGGAAACATCAAAGGAACAAAAATGGTCCATGGGGTCTAAGGAGTCTGCAAAGGGACAGGGAAGGCCATAAAAATGTGATTCACCATGTGTGGTAAAATCAGCTATAACACTCGTTCTGATGCCTTGGCGGTTTTTTTTTAAATATCTTGGTAGGGTTAGGTATTTTCCCTTTTTTCATGGAGGGTATTTAGACACCGAAGTCATTTTTTTTGTTTTAGATGTGAAGCTTTTGTTTTTTGGGTTAGCTAGGGCCATCAGTTTTCCTCCCTACCCCAGCCATTATTTTCCTATCTCTTTCCATGAGAGCTTCTCTGACATTGTTTTATAGTAGGAGGACTGTGGGAAGATGAGTGTTTTGTCATTTGCACCACTCCTTCATTTCACCAATGTGAGGGTGGCGGGTTTGCATCCATTGGCCAGGTTGGAATGAGCATTTTGTGGACTGTCGTGGAAGGAATTTTTTCATTTTGGGTGAAAACCCTGTTTATCCATGTAGGTCTTTATTATCAGGAATATATCACCTTCTGTGGATAGAAGTTGTTCCTTTGGTCTGAATGGTTCAGATCCAAAACAAATGAGTGAATAAATCGGTTGAAGACTATCCCTAAAGGTTAGAGATGCCTAGAATGTAACTCTAATGAAGGACCTGCATACCTGTAAAACATATCAAAGATACAAAGACATCAAAGCTACCAGAAAAACATCTATACATCCATATTAGTGACTAAGGAATCCAATAACATATATGTGAGATTAAAGAAACAAACATGTGGGAATAAAAACAACTTTGCATTAGAAAATAAATAAAAGAGCTTCCAACCATGTGCCTTAGAGTTGATGCACTCCTTCACAAGACTAGCACCTTATCCCCAATAGCTCCAACTTGCTCCACAATTTCTCTCTCATGGATTAGGCCAAGGTATCAATCCAACATCGTAACTCTACTTTTCATCTCTCCCCCTCAACCATGGAGTATAAGCTTGTATTTATAGGGCTCAAATAGATAGGAATGGTTGAGAGATTGGTGGGTGAGTTGGTTGTAAGATCCTACAAAGAGAGATCTCAACCTTAACCAACCCAGGTGAGTAGGGATAAGGTTAGACATGAGGCTCTTGTTCTATAAGCCTCAAGAAACCTCCTTTTTTCACTTTTTACCAAGGGCACCTCTTATACCCATTTATGACAGAGTGGTGATGGGTACGAACCATGCCAAAAACATAGGTTAAAGGAGGTGGCATCGCCTGGTTCTCACACAACTAGGGCGGTGCTAAACAAGGTACCGCTTATCTGCTTGAGGGTAAGAGCAGTGCTGTAATTTTGTATGTTGAAACCAACACCTAGAGCAGGATTCTCTTCAAGTTTTGGATTTGAGGGAAAATTTATGTGTTAGGGATCCTATCACATGCTGGTGATAGATTTTGAGTGTAACAGAATGCCCCCCAAATCATGAGGCTAGAGGGATATGATAGGAGAGAGCTTTGATAGAGAAAATGATCACTTCAAGGTAAGATCCAGCTTGATCGGAGAGTGTCATCGAATAGGCATATGCAATACATCAATACTTTGACTCATGAATAGATTTAACCTCATCATGGATACATACCAATACAAGACAGATCCATGAGAGTAATAAACAACCATGGCTACTAGAATACAGTGTAGATCCATGTGATAGAGGACTCAAACTTGGACATAGCTACCATATATGCAACGTAGATCTACGTCATACAGATGCAAATTTAAGCATAACCACGACCATACAAATGTGGATCCATGCTAGTACTTCATACAAAATACTCCATTGCAAACTGAGGAGCAAGCTATGAGCGCTTAACAAATACCCAGGGTCTTCGTCTCGTCTTCCACAAAGTACGATTCTATCAATGTGATTACAATGTTCTGAAGTTGAACATGGTAGAAACCACTTTATTACCGGTCAATAAGGTGAACCATTAACAAGTGCGAGGGAGATCACCATTGATGTCAATGATTCCCAAGGCATTCTAGTACAATATACTGAGTGTGAATAGATTTCTTGGTGTCAAACACCCAACAGAGTCTTCCGATCAAAGGCCAATGTTGTGAACCTTTGTCAATAGCGATAGAATATGTCATTGAGGCATACATATCTTAAGGTACTAATTTTTTTTTTAAGACTACTTCCCAGATGATGAGTTGATGGCGACAGGAATAGTCTCGTCGAAGGAGGGCCATGATGAATCTCACATCGATGACATTAAACTTGGAACAAAGTTTTGGAATATTGTAGATAATGTAACCATAGGAGTGACTCAAAGTACTGACACAAAAGATGTTTTAACTACATAGGTAAAATTATTTCTTCCTTTGAACATTGGGCGGAATGACAAAAGACTTGGCAGCATGACTAGATCAGATAGACACACAATGCGACAATGGACAATGCAATCTTTAGAAAAAATCAAAGGAGTGACATGACTCATGAAAGTGGATCGACATGTAGGTCAGATGAATACCCAATTGACCGAATGATATGTAGACAAGTGCCATGTTCAAAGGTAACAAACAACTGCCATTGAATTTGCAAAATTATTCCCTTCCCTTAATTCACCCATCATGATTGATGAGTGCTTATTTTCATTTTTAGGAGTCCAAAGAGGGTAACAAAAACTCGTTTAAGATCATCCAAAGACAAGTCCATTCCCATATATTTCACGAAACTAAGAAAGGAGGGGTTCGTTCCCAAAAAAGGGTCTCTCAGTGTTTAGTTTAATGAGTCCAACAAAAGCAAACTTAGCATCGTTCATATTTAGAGAGTCTGAACGAAGACAAAAGAAAACTCCAAAGGGTATTTTTTCGTAAAATAGTCTATCCAAACAGAAAAAGAGATAACCTACCGTCAGAGAGACGACTCTTCAAATACTTTTACGAGTAAGAAGAAGACAAGTACTTGACAATCTTTTCATATTTAGGGAGTCCGAAAAGATCTTAAAGGAGACTCCATTAGGTCCCTTTTTAACGATGAACGGTTTTACAAGCCTAAAAAAGAATCGAAAAAAGACTTGAAAATTTGATACTGAGTTCTAAGAGCATGACCAAAGTATCGAAACAAATGCTCGAGGACTTTTTCCATTTTGAAGAAGTACAAAAAAGTGAAAAGCAAACTTCCCATATATTTTTATTGTTTTCATTTCTACCCCTACAAAACTCAATAGCAACGTTAATTTCTCGAAAAATGACTTTTAATGAGTCATATTGTTATAGCTCAAAATGACACATCTCTGCCTATGACCACTTTCCCATGATTCCGTTGCATGTCAACACTTCATGAAAGTCACTGAAGAAAAACCTATCTTGGACGGACTTGGAAGGTAACCCTGGTAGAAAGTGTGGGAGGGCGGAGGTTGATTCCTCCCCTTGTGCCTAAGAACATCTACAGGGACGCCAAGTAACTGTCTATCATCTTTCTTCTGGAAATTATATCTTATACCTGTTTATCTGTTTGGCTTTAGGAATTTTTTAGTGAGTGTTGTGTGGTTTTTCTGTACTTAGTGTGCCTTTAGGTGTGTGCTTTGTAATTTTGGTTTCCTATCAACCTCAGAATTCATCTCCTAGTTTGGAACTATGGCTAGCACCACTTTGAACACCAACCAAGAGATCCCCATGCTGGGAACTCCTTGTAATATTCCTCTCACCGGGAATGTTGGTGTTCCCTTGATGGCCACCCTAAATCTTCCTGGATTCACCCTAGAGCTACCGGTGTGGTTTTTTTCCACTCCAACTGTCCTGAATGCTCCTGATGCTTCTCAAGTAAGCTCCTTATATCAAGGGCATCAAAACACTGCTTCCCCTTCACCTGTAGTTGATTCTCCTCCTCCTTCTACCTCATGTGGTGAAAGTACTGATACTAGTAACCGACAGTCTAAAAGAAGTAAAAGAAGGAGGAATAGGAAGAAAGAGCATAAGCAAGGGGGCACCCACTCAACCTCTGCAAGTCAAGTTGAACCTCAACACCCAGCCTCTGTGGTTCATGCTGGGGGCACTCATCCAACCTCTGCAAGTTATGTTGGATCTAAGCACTCAACCGCTGCAAGTCAAGTTGATCTTCACCATCCAGCCTCTGTTGATCATGCTGGTGGGATCCTTCCAACCTTTCTAGGGCACGTTGGATCTAACCTCTCAGCCTCTGTTGTTCATGCTGAGGGCACTCATTCAACCTTTGTTATTCAAGTTGAACCTCCCCATCCAACCTTTGTTATTCATGTTGGATCCATCCACCCAGCCTCTGTTGTTCATGCTGGGGGCACACACTCAACTGCTGCAAAGCATATTGATCCAAACCTTTCAACCTCTGTTGTTCATGTTGATGGTGCCCGTCCAACCTATGCAAGTAATGTTGGACCTAGTCTCTCAGCCTCTGCAAGTCATGCTGGGGGCAGTCTCTCAGCCTCTATGGTTCATGCTGAAGACTCACGTATACAAGAGCAACCATCCGTGACTTGTAAATCCCAAGACTCGCGTATGATTCGCGACTATTCCTTAAGGAAAGTCATGAATACACAAAAAAGCACATTTTAAGGGTATTTCTGGGCATTTTCAGAATTTGGTGTCTTATGGAAAGTTTTAGCTAAGTGAAATACCTTTCCAATGGTGTAGAGATGAGGTCAAATGGAGTTACAGAACTCAAGATATGGGTCCTACAATATAGGTGTTTTTTCAGTGACTTTCATGAAGTGTCAACATGCAACGGAATCATGGGAAAGTGGTCACAGGCAGAGATGTGTCATTTTGAGCTATAACACATATGGATGGATTTTATAATGATAATGATTTTAAAATATTAAAATGACATTAAAAAACCATTAAAATAGCTATAAAAGTCATTTCAAATAGTAAAAATCAAAACAACTTACTATTTACCCTTTGTCAAGAGCATTTTGGAGCAAATTTGAGCCAGATCTTCAGTTGCTGATTCTGGGAGATCCGACTGTCCGATTTGAGTGTTGTTAGAGCCAGGTAAATGAAAAAACCCTAAAATTTCATTTTTAAGCATTTATTTTTTATTTTAGGAGGGTTTTGGGTCATTTTAGGCAGGCCCTAAACTCAAAATGCAGGCATCACTCCTGCCCCTTACGGGACAGGTGGTGCATCGTAAGAACTGTGCTCCGGCGGTGCCGGTCGTGATCTTGAAAAAATGCATGGATAAGCACAAAAGTAAACTTTTAATTGATTTTAATGATTGTTCATGTTTCTAACTAGTCCATTAATGGTTTTTGGTAGGTTTTTAGAGGTAAAAAATGGTAATATGGAAGGAATGACAACATGATGAGGATGATTCCCTTGCTAAAAGAAATGTGGGATGTATAGCCACATTGAGTAACTGAGGCCTCCTCAAATTCTTCCACACACCTAGTATGGTGTCTTATGAGCGATTACTGGAGTATATCCTCCATATGTGGAACCCAGAACAATAATCCTTTGAGGTGGGGGCACATGTGTTTACCATTGAGATAGAATACATCTACTTCTTGACTAGATTGTCAAGACGGGGTGCCTCAATTTCATTGATTGGTTCCTGTGGGGGGCTGTGACTACCCAGGATGTGATTGACCGTTACTTCCTTCTCAGTACTAGAACTTCACGGAAGAATATTCCCATCAAGCAAATGAGGGATGATTCTCTCTAGACTCTTCTTTTCACCATGTAGAGGCTGGATGGAAGCCAAGGGCCTCATCAGGCTTCTAGGGCACATATGTTATATGCGATAGAGGCGATGGCACCTACAGTTTTCAACTGGGCATAAGAATTGTTACCGGTCTTTAAGGACCAACTGACCAAGTGTTGGAAGGGAATACTAAAACAGTTTGGTTATGGTTCTATCTTATCTTGTTTCGCTTTTGAGTGGGTCCCTCATTTGAGGCTCCAAGTGGCTTTTACTGATCTGAGGGTGAGAGACCGTCGTATGCTGAGGTGGGTCAAGATAATGGCTCGTACAAGAGTAGGAAGAGGGAAGGTGAAGTTTGGGACTCCATTATTCCACTAGTTTAGTGACCAGATCCTCATAGTTGAGGATTATGCTTATGCAGGCACCAATTTCAAGGGTGACCCTGACCTACCACTTCCAACTAGCGGGAAGTGTGGAGACATGGGTAAGAAAAAAAATTCTAAAATAGTTATTTATGTTTTTTGTATTTTAGTGTTTTTTATTTTTTATGTATAGTAACGAGACCTAAAATTTTCATGCAGATGTTGGAGCTGCATGACCTAGGGGATCATCCCCACTAGACATACGAGTGGGAGATCGATTTGTTCAACAAGGAGATGACCCGAAGGGAGAGCTGTAGGAGAACCTGGAGAGGTTGAATTTGGACATACCTAATACATCCATTAATGATATCCTGATGCACTATTAGAGGCACACAGTAGGAGTACCAGGTCGCTTCAGTCATCTACTACATACAGTAGTGCACGCTGTTATATGCTACCATGAGAATCACTAGTTCTTACATGATGTATTAATTAAAGCTTCCATAGCTTTAGATTTTTTGTATGATTTTTTGTATGATTTTCTGTTGCCTGAAAGCCGGGGTGCTTTAGAGGAGGTCTCATATATATGAGTGTAAACACACACACACACACACACACACACACACACACACACACACACACACACACACACATATATATACATATATATACATACTTTTTCTTCCAATGTTTGTATGCTTCAAATGGAAAATGTATTTACATGAGTTTTATATGTTTTTACTGTTTATTTACAATGTTATGAATCATGTTTAACTTGTATGCTATGAATGAGCAATATACCAATCTAGGATATAATTTGCCAATGAATTAGCAACTGCATTGTCTGCCCTAGGGATATGCCTATAAGTAATGACTTCAAATGACCTTTCCAATAAATGTACCCTTCGATAGAGATGGAGTAGTATAGGGTTTCTAATGGTGTAAACCTAGTTTAAATGAAAAACCACCAATTGCGAGTCCATGAAAACCATAAAGTTACGAATGTCTCGGGATGCATATTCAGTCAAAAGACCTATGACTTCTTCATACTCGATGATATTGTTGGTAGCAGGACCAATACAAACTGCTCCTAAAATCACTAGATCATGTGCAGGGGAATACAGAACCCAAGAAGTTGAGGAAAGGTTTATGGTATGGTGGCAAGTACCATCGGCGAAGCCATAAAAAGCCATCTTATCTGCATAACCAAAACATGGTATAAAAAGTATAGAAATTAAACTAAAAACCATATTGAAAGTACCAAAACACATTGAAAAGTCAAATAATGTACATATATACAAGGTACCATACATGAATGATCTAGGCATAGTACCTCTTTAGGTACAAGCTATTGTGAGGTTTCTCGAAGGGGACTCCATCATAATCCACAAGCTCATAGGCCCCTTTCTCTAAAACCTTGGAAACGATAAAAGGGCCATACCACATTGATTCAAACTTCCCTTTTCCTAGCTTGTCATGTCTCTGATCATAAGTTAGTACTAGGTCACCTTCATTAAACACACGAGGTTCAACAGATTTATCGTATTGCACCTTGATGCGTTTCTTGTGTGTCTCATTAACCAAGGTAGTATCTCGTCTAGTTTCGTCAAGATTGGTTAAGTATAAAAACCTTTCTTCCTTGGTATAAGTATTATGGAAAATTTCAGTGGAAAGTTTCAAAGATAGAATCTGACACTGAATAGGTAGGACAGCTTCTAGTCCGTATACTAATATAAAGGGTGTAAAACCAATTGTTGTTTTCACTGAAGTTCTATAAGCCCAAAGAGCAGAGAAGAGAGTTTGGTGCCAGTTGGATTTGTTCTCCAACCATTCAATGTAGCATAGTTTTTAAAACTTTGTTAATGGCCTCAACTTGACCATTAGCTTGCGGATAATAAGGAGTTGAGTTTTCATGGAGAAATCCCAACTTATCACTTAACTCTACCATCATCTGATTTCGGAAATGTGATCCATGATCACTGACAATAGACTGAGGAACTCCAAACCTAGCTATTACATGGTTAATAAGGAAGAGGGTGGTAGTATTGCCATCCTCTGCATATGTATCCATAGCCTCAGCCCACTTGGTGAAATAATCCATGACTACTATGATGTAATCATGCCCCCCGGCTAAGGTAGGCTTACAATGCATGAAATCTATCCCCCATTTGGTGAAAGGGCCAATGGAAATGATGGGGTGTAATGGAGCAGGGTGGGTGTGCTTTTTTTGGTAAAAGTGTTGACAGGGTGGGCATTTCTTAATAGCCTCATGACAATATTTAAAAATAGAAGGCCATAAATAGCCAGCACGCAGGATTTTCTGAGCTGTAGCTATCCCGGAAAGATAACTGCCACATGCCTCAGAATGGCAGTCATTAAGAACTTGTTTAGCCTCGTTATGGGTGAGGCATCATTGGAGAATGGTATCTATACCACGTCTATACAATGTATCATTGAAGATAATATAGCACTTTGCATGGTGAAGAATGCGGCAACGATCCTCATGAGATATAGTAGGCTGAAAATGCTGTGTCTAGAGGTAAATGATTAAATATCCATACCACGGGTCAGTTGTACTTACTAGGAACAAGAATTCATCTGGGAAAGAATCACTGGGCTCAGAATCCGTTAAAGCACAGGGAAGGTCACACATCATCTCTACAAATACTAATGACTTCTTTGAAGTAGCTTTGGAAAATGCAAGGTCAAACTCCTGTAGGATAACAATCCATCAGGAGTATTTTCCCCCTAGCACCTGACGATTCACGATGTAGTACATAGGGTTTTGGTCTGTGAGTATAGTAGTGGTGCGAAGCAGGATGTAGTGACAAAAATTTTGGAAAGCAATTATCGTAGCCAATGCTAGCTTCTCCACATGTGAATATCAAGTTTCAGAATCAAGAAGATTCTTACTAGCGTAATGAATCACGTGTTATAGGTCGTTCTAGTCCTCTTAAGCTAAAACCATTCCAATAGTAGTAGTAGAGGAAGCAACATACAAGAGAAAATCCTTCAAGTAATCCGGGGGGTGTATGACAGGTGAATGAGTCAGAGCATGTTTAAGATTATTGAAGGCTCGTTGGGCCTGGTCATCCTAGAAGAATGGAGTATCCTTCTTAAGGACACACATATAACCATGCGTTTTCTCAGCAAAGTTACAAATAAATTGACAAAGAAAGTTTTCCTTCCCTTGCAAACTTTGGAGTTCAAGCAGGTTGGTTGGGGTAAGTAAAGCGAGTATTGAAGCAATATTTAATGGATAAATCTGAATACCATCCTTGGAGACTACGAAGCCTAAGAGACATCCCATATCAACGCAAAAAACACATTTGTGTGGGTTCAGTCATATTTTGTAATGGCGACATCTCAGGAAAATGTCTCTAAGATGTTGAGGATGGTCTTCCTGTATTTGTGAATGTGCAACGAGATCATCGAGGTAAGGCTCCAAAATGTTTTTAATATCATGAAACACATAGGACATGGCACGCTGGAATGTGGCCTTAGTGTTCTTAAGGCCAAAAGGTAACTTCTTGTAGGAAAAGGTTCCCCATGGGCATATAAATGTCATCTTATGCTGATCAGAAGGCAATATCTCAATCCGATTGTAGCCAGAAAAGCCATCCATAAATGAGAAGATGACACTCCTAGCACAGTTATCGATAATTTGATCAATGTTTGGGGTCAAAAAGTTGTCCTTAGGACAAGCTTTATTCAAATCTCAAAACTCGATGCAGACTAGAATAGTTCCCTTCTTTTTGTTCATAAGAACAATATTCAATACCCATTCGGTTAGTAGTATAGGATAGATAAATCCTGCCCTTAGAAGTTTTTCAACTTTGGCTTTGATAGCCGCAGCCTTTCATGGATGGACTTGTCTCAATTTCTTTCTAACCGGTCTGGCTGCAGGATAGGTTTTTATCTCATGGACTACAATGGATGAATCTATCCTAGGCATTTCTTCATAAGACCAGGTAAAAATGTCTATGAATTCTTTAAAAAGTGCTTTATGCTCTTCAGTTTCATCTATTTAACATTTTTTCCCTATGTGAACATGTTCAATAGTTCCAGACTTGACTGATATCTTGAATGGAACCATTTTGGTAATGTTGCATAAATTACCTTCAGACTCAGAATCTTGCAACAAGACAGGTGTTTGCGAATTGTCGACAATATCAGTACCCAAGAGAGATACAAAATCATTATCTACCAAACTGGTATTGGGGAGGAATGAAGATTTGTGATGGTGATCCTCCCATATGGATGTACTTGCATTCATAATATCTAAAATAGACTCGTCCATTGGAAAAGTCTGGGAGAGATAATCCAGAGTAGGAAGCAAAGGTTCTAACCAATAGGGCAGGTAGTAAGGATTTGAAGCCACTAGATGAAGATCATCTGTACGAATATCGGAAACAAATTGGATGGCGTCATAAACTGCTTCATGCAGGCTGAGGGAGGATGTCTCAACAATTTGTTTACCCTTAGGATCATAATTAAATGAAGAGATCATATTGACTGTTGTTGTTTCTGTGCTAGAAGGGGTTGACGAAAACACGTCCATGAGGGAGGAGTCTTTCAAAATCCCTACCCCAATTGACTGGTAAGGAGGAGGAGACTGACCTAGGAAATGGATACTATTCGTTGTAGGAGTAGTAACATCTGGTGTATAGAAATCAATTTGATTGACTGTTACAATTCTTTCCAAATGTGGAAACTGGAGGGTTCTAAATAACGTGGAAGTGACAACATTCATAGCATAAAACCAGTTTCTCCTTAAGAGAAGATTGTAGTCTAATGGGGCATCCACTACTTCCACCTGAATGGAAATAGTTTCACCCCTAGCTCAACTAAAATGGTTGGCATGAGACCATAGGGATGCAAAACTCTTCCATCAAAGGCTTTTAGTGGTGTCAATGATTTTACAAGCTCTGGAGAGCCAATGGCTTTCCAACATGACAAAGACAAAATAGAGGTTGAAGCACCTTCATCCAGAAGAGTCCTAAAGACCTTTTTCCCAACTACTCTAGTTATGAATTGAAAAGCCATTTGGTGAGGTAATCTATGCTTAAGGTTCTCCAAATTTAAATCAATCATATTCGTGTCACTTGGGTCCATGGCTCCCAACATGTTTAATAAGTTTTTGCGTTGTGTGGGACAGCTTTGGAACACTTCTAAGGTAGATATTGCACATGGTGCCTGAGCTAGGTCTTCTTCAACATTATAGAACTATGCAGCTTCGGCATTAGGGTTAAAAACAACCTTCCTAAGAGTAATCTTGGGAAGACACAAAATAATATCGAGATTAGGCTTCTTGATCGTTAGGGGACCATTAGACGAGGATGTGGGAAAACCAGTAGAAGGAGCCTTATCTGGAGAAGGTTACTCAATTTTCTTCTCCTCCAGTTTGTCATATAACTAACTTTGAGTTATTAGATTAATATTTTCTGATGACATCATTTGAATTTCCATTTTGGAACTAGAATTTCCCTGGTTAGACATGTGGTCTACCAGTTGTTGCTGAGAAGGAAAAGGATCAGTGAGAACTGTAGATGTGGGGTTACTCTTCAAAAACTTATTAATTTCATCACATCGAGGAAACTCTTTCATGAAATGATCACCACCACAAAATAGGTAGGTATATTTAGCTTTCCTTTTCCCTTTATTGTCATTCTCTGGGGCCGTAGGTTTGGGATTTTCTTGTTGGTTTCTGGGTTTCTTGTTTTTACCTTTTCCTTTATTCTTGTTATTGGATGATTGCGTACTTTGAATATCATTCACCTGGGAGGAAACCATAAGGTTGGAAGGAGTAGGAGTGGAAGGATTGTTTTTTTTGGAAGCTTTAACCGCTAATGGGGGCTTGATTGAACCAATAACCCCATCAACATGAATTTCTGCAGGGGGCTTAACCGGGTCAGTGCTGGGTCGAGGAGCTTGAGGTATAAGGTCATACAAAGTTTCAGACTAGGAATAGACCAAGTCTAGATAATGTGCATGAATAATGTCTTGATATTTAGTAATAGCACCCCCCATAGCCACATCTCAGGCAATGGATGGAAATAAATATTTCGTAAACCAATCAGCCAAGAGTTGGTCTGGGATAGGAGCTTTAATGAGCCTTCTCCACCTTCTACACTCATGAATATGATCTGAAATGTGAATGGAGGTGTTTTGACGCAGAGAGGTTAAAATTTATGTGCATGTTTTGTATTGAATAGGTAGCTCAAAGTGTGTGAGGAAAATAGGTGCCAAAGCACTAAAATCCACAAACGAGTGTCGTGGAAGTTCGTTGTACCACTTTATGGCCGTGTGAGTCAAAGTGCACTGGAAGAGTCTTGATCAAATAGAATCATCCATCAAGGAATTGGATGAACACCATATATGGAAAGTCATAACATGATTTTTGGGATCATCTCCCTATTTTCCATCGAATTTTGAGATATCTGATGGTAACTTGACTGGAATGGGGGGCCATGTGGGATTGTGTTGAATGGGGTCATTGATCAAATTGGACAAATCAGGCAAGTCCAAAGTTGCTAGGAAAGGTAACTGATGATTTTGTTCAACATACTGGTAATATTGATAAGGAATGTAACCACCAGTAGGACCGTAAGTGGACTGATACACAGGCTGCTGAAAAGGCTAATGAGATGATGAACCTCCAGAATATGGACCTCCAGGGTTAAGGCTGCCGGGACCACTAAGGCCATTAGGAGTATTAGGAGGAGGAACGCTAGGACCACCGGGACCAGCAGAAGGAAGACCACATGGAGGAGTACCACCAGAAGGAGGACCACCAGGACCCCCATGACCACTAGGAGGAAGGCCACTAGAACCCTCGGGACCACTAGGAGGAGGACCACCAGGACCTCCAGGACCACTAGGAGGAGGACCAACATGACCCCTTGGACCACTAGGAGGAGGACCACCATAAAGCGACCCTCCAGGACCTATGAGGGGAGGACCTCCATAAGGCATCCCTCCTACACCTCCAACTGTATGAATAGGTATTCCTCCTAATGCTAGCATGTAGGATCCGTTGGGATGCCCCCATGGAGTAAAAGTATTTCCAGGATACGGAATTCTAGTGTATGACATGCCTGTAGGGGTAGGTTGGTAATTGAAATTTCCTATAGGTACTTGATTTGTTGGGTGACCATACCCCCAGGAAGCTTTCTTAACAACAGGTTGTGCCCCTAAGGGTTGACCTGAACTCAATGGAGGGTTAACTATATTTGTAGGAGGAACGTAAACTGTGGATGTGCCTGCATTAGAGGCATGTCAATTATGAGTAACAACTCCACCAAAAAGTAATGTAGATCATGTCGAGGGTTTCCCCCAGGCACTATAAGGTACTGATACAACTGGAGTTGAAGGTTCCCCCCCAACCCTAGAATACCTAGGAGGACTAGAAACATACCTAACATTTACAACCGTAGGGTTGGAATTTTGACCTAGTTGTTTTGAAGTCTCAACAGGATCAATAGGTTTCATAGAATCAACCAGTGAATGATATCTATCTGGCCAAGGGTCCATATTATGGGGAAGAAGAGCCAACATGGGTTCTTTATGAGGGATTTGGGTTTCTAAGATAGTATCTAGTCTTTGCATTCTCTCTTGAAAATCTTGTGCACATTGAATAGTTGATTGAATTTGTCTATATTCCTCTTCACTGTGTGAAGGATGTTCAAGAGAGGGCCTACGTACTCCAAATGAAGCAATGGCCTATCCCATAGAAGTTCCCCAAAATAAAGCGTCTGGACCATAATCCGAATGAACAGGACTATCAACATGACCTTCCACAGGACCATGGAAAGAAGTGTCACCCACGGGAGGTTGTTGGACCAAGGGAGTAACGTAAGAAGCAAATTGGTCTCTGCCTTATACAAATAGGTTCTCTTCCACTTGGGAAGTAGTTGTAGCTCCTTGGTTAGTAGCTTCCATAAGACCTTCTCCTGTGATTGGAGGAAATTCAGGTGGCAAGCCCTGTGTTCTTTTGGATCATCTGAAATGAAACTCAGCTAGATTGCATAGTCACTAACCTAACCTAGGGTTACAAAGTTAAGAAAAAACACACCAAAAAACTTTCTCCTACTCAAGCTACATGCCAACAAGAAAATTCAAATGATAGGATGAGCTCAAATGGTCGGTCTCTCACCAAGATTGTCAAGTAGGTGCAACGTGCGATATACCACAAGGTTACATGCATAGTAATCTCCCTAAATGTTGTTTTCAGTGTATTTCTCCATACAAGATGGCCAAAGGGATTTTCTCAAATAGATAAGGTATCCTAGTGGGGTCTCCTGATAAACTCAAGGTACGTGGGAGCTCAAATCGGTAGTAGTGTTGTCTAATGCACAACCATTCACAAGGGGCCTTCCGATATACAATCGAGTACGTGAAGTACCTTTCTATATACCTCAAGGGTACGTGAAAGGTTGTTCAATATACCGATGGTACGTGGAAGACCGCGCAAGTCATTAGAGGAAATTTGGGGTCTAAAATGGCCCTTATAAGAAAAAGCGCCAACAATAAATTTTGTGAGTTGGAAATCAAGAACCAATAGAATTTCAATAAAATGAGTAAACCATAATGGTTGAATTGACATATTTGTCAAAAAAGAAAACTACTTTTTTTGTTCGTATTTTTGAAAATCTCCCTATGTTTTTACTCAAATTTCAAGTGGGAGAGCTTGTTGGATGCAGAATTTAACTTTTCATCCAACGAGTACCCACACTACATACTTTTGATGGACCCTAGTACCCCAAAAACAATAAATACCTAAAAAAACATGATGATGACATCATCATCACATATTTTCAAGTATTTATTATTTTTGGGGTAGTGGGGTCTATCAAAAGTATGCAGTGTGGGTACTCTTTGGATGCCGAATTAAATTTTTCATCCAATGAGCTCTCCTGCTCAGAATTTGAGTAAAAACACATAGAGATATGTCGAAAATATGAACACAAAAAGTAGTTTTTTTCATTCTTCCTCCAAAATTAATAACTATTATTTTATTATTTTAACTATTATTTTATTATTTTAACTATTATTTTATTATTTTCCTTAGGAGGCCCATTTTAGACCTCAAATTTCCTCTAATGCCCGGGATGTAGTGGATACAAGTAACGATAGCTCTTATGTTTAACAATGCCTGAACATGTCTCTAACCTAGCACTCAAATTTCTATAAAAATTTTAATCCTATAACTACTGTTAATCTTAAAGTGGATGGTTAGGTGAATGCATGAAGTTTTGACAGAAAAGCAAAACCATGCAGATATGAAATGCAAGTTAATTCACTTTACCATTCAGTATGCCTAATTATGGGAAGGAGAGAGAGTGTTTTTATTTTCAATTTTCTTTAAGACCAAAAAATTCCCAAACAACTATACTAAAAAATTTCTAAGCACACAATCAAACAACACTTTCTTCAAATCATCTCTTTTTGAAAGCACACAGGTAGGGTAATATCTCTTTTCAAATGAAGAAGAAAGACAAACAACACTCAAATATTAATATGCAAGCTATACTTTTGAGTTTTTCTAAAGCATGGAAAGATCTAACTTAAACTATTGATACTTTTTCCTTTTGATGAGATAATGATGCAAAAGAGACAAAAGAACAAAGGAGCCCTAAAATCTTGTGAGGCTAATCAGAGATCCAGTCGCTTAGGCTCAATGAAACAATGACCTAACATCAACAAATTTTCTTTTTAGAGAAAAATAAGTCTTTCTCACACTTAACAAGAAATTGAAATAAGAAAACTGATCTAATGGAGTCTTTCTTTTCAGTGCTAGTCCATAATAAGCAGAGATCTAATCTGACCTATAGCTTCCAACTAACTCCTTTCAAGAAAAAACAAACTTACAAGAAGTAATGAATGATGAATCTAACCTAGATTTTTTATTTGAACAAACAAGAAATTTCCACATAAAACTTCCATATTTCAATCACTCAAGCAAGTTCAAACAAGCCTGAACAAAAGCAATTAAACACACAAAATCCAAAAAATCACAATTTTTTTTGCAAAAACTTGAGAAAATCAAAGTCTAGGATAGGCCTACCTGGGACCACATAGATGAAGTTGCTAACAGAGCAGTTTCAAGGAAAAACCACTTCTTTCTCATTGTACTTAGGCGGCAGCACTACTTATTGCTAACTCGACTCAGGCAGCGGCATCACTTCTTGCCAAAGGCACATGTGTGGTTCTATGTAACAACCCAGAACACAAGGAGAGTGAATAATTAAGTTAGAAATGCCAAAAAATTCATAAAAAACTGATTAATCAACAACAATACAGAGCACATAAAGTCAAGGTGGCTTAGATCTGAAGAGATCTAAATATTTCAAACCAAAACTTCAGTAGATCAGATGTAGATTTGACTGCAAAGATGGGAGGCTGGAACTTGGATTCAGACAAGAGTAGTTTCAGAAACTAAGGAAGAAAAAGACAGATCTATCCCCAGTAGATTTTCTAAATTTGTTATCAGGAATATATCACCTTCTGCAGACAGAAGTTTTTCATGTGGTCTGAATGGTTCAAATCCAAAACAAATGAGTGAATAACTCAGTTGAAGACTTTCCTTGAACGTTATAGACCCCTAGAATGTAACTCTGATGAAGGACCTATATACCTGTAAAACATATCAAACATACAAAGACATCAAATCTACCATAAAATCATCTATACATCCATATTAGTGACTAAGGAATCCAATAACATATGTGAGATTAATGCAACAAACATGTGGGAAGGAAATCAACTTTGCATTAGAAAATAAATGAAAGAGCTTACAACCATGTTCCTTAGTGTCGATGCACTCCTTCACAAGACTAGCACCTTGTCCTCGATAGCTCCAACTTGCTCCACAACTGCTCTCTGATGGATTAGGCCAAGGTATCAATTCAACATCATAACTCTACTTTTCATCTCTCCCCCTCAACCATGGAGTATGAGATTGTATTTATGGGGCTAAAATGGATAGGAATGGTTGAGAGATTAGTGGGTGAGGTGGCCATAATATCCTACAAAGAGGGATCTCGACCTTAACCAACCCATGTGATTAGGGATAAGGTTAGAAACGAGGCTCTTGTTCTAGAAGCCTCGAGAAACCTCATTTTTTTCACTTTTTATGAAGGGCACCACTTATACCCCTTTATGATAGAGTGGTGATGGGTAAGAATTGTGCCAAGAACATAGGTTAAAGGCGGTGGCACCACCTAGTTCTCACACAACTAGGGCGGTGCTGAACAAGGTACCGCTTATTTGCTTGAGGATAAGAGCGATGCTGTAATTTTGTATGTTGAAACCAACACTTAGAGCAGGATTCTCTTCAAGTTTGGGATTTGAGGGAAAATTTATGTGCTAGGGATCCTATCACATGATGGTGACAGATTTTGAGTGTAACAATCTTCCTCCCAACATCCTCAGTTTTTTCTCTTACCCGTCGTTGGGGTTACTACACCCGAAGAGATGCATTATTGTGATACAGTCCTTAGGGCTCGTGAAATGGAGTCTACCTACATGCAAGTCATGTCCAGTATTTCTCCTCAAAATTCTTGAATCCATTGTTTAAGTTTTCGATCTAATATTGCATGACTTAGGGTTGAAATAAAATACTGGCTAAGATGTACCGTGATGATTTGGTAAAGTTGTCTAGTTGAAACTTGGTTTATTTATTTATTATATGCAGTTTCAAATTCATCAGTCATAATTATATTCTTTTGGAATAAATCAACTTGACACATTGTTTTATGATTTAAACATCCTCGCCATCTATATAGCGATATGCCTCGGAAAGGGAAGAAGAAGGTGCAAGCCGCATATGAGGATCCAGAGGTAGAGGTCATAACGTGAGTTGAAGTTATATACGAAGATAGCAAGGTTGTCACTAGAAGTGAACTTGAGTAAAGATGGGAGGAGATCTACCAAATGATCACCAATTGGAGCGTCCTACATATAGGGTTAGAGGATTTGCCAATATATGCCAGCATAGAGAGGTCAGTGATTATGAAGGTTTCCACGCGACCGAAACTTTTTCCATGTGCAAAAGTAATAGGTTGGATCCTCCCAAAGGCCGATGTAACCAAAATGATTCTGTCAAATACGGAAGGACAAGATTTTGCTGCTTATATCCTTACTTATGTAGCTCGGGCCTGCAAGCTTCCCACCCCTCAGAATTATCTAACAGAGGAGCGGTTAAAAGGTCTTAACCTGGATATTTTGGACATTGTACGAAGAATGATGGTTCTCGAGAAGGAGTTTTGTACAAGGCCTTCCGGGGAATATGAAACTGCGCACCTGCACACTCCTTATAGGTTGATAGCATTAATGTTGAATAGGATATTCAGGCGATAAAATGGGAAATACTACAAATTAAGTTGGGTTGCAGTGATTTTCTTAGTGGCGACTCAGGGCACCATTTTTAACTGGGAAAATATAATATCCAACATCCTGTCCTCATGCATAAGCGTAGTGCTTGGAGGGATCTCACAAAAGAAGTCAGAGTTCTATATGATCTCTTTTCTGATTGATTATATTCTATGCACATAGCCATTCCCAGTCCTAAAGTGCTAGTGGGATAAGACCAAAACTCCTGTTTATTCTACATATCAGTTTTTTTGGGCACATAAATATTTCAGCCATTATAGGAGTATTTGCGAAGCTTTCATAATGCCACTATACAGATTAATATTCCTTGCCAAGTGTGACTACATGTCTGAAGAAGCCTTGAAGATTGTACAGGATAATGGTAATTATTAGCTAACAGAAGAAGGTCTATACCTAAGGATGTTTGGCGAAACTAGGCCCCCTTCTCTTTTACCAAGAGATGCCATGGACTATGTTGTTCACAAGGAAGTAGTGAGGCAGATTTACATTGATGGGATTGGGAACTTCATTTTTTATCAAAAGAAGGATGTATACCCACCACTCCCATTCTATGTAGGTAGTTGTAAGTTCTCCAAAGTGAAGAGTGCACCAGATTTTGTAAAGGAGTTAGAGTACTTCCACTTTCGAGGAAATGAGCTTTCATAGAAATGATTCTGAATACAAGGTTGCTAACTATTGTGTAGCAGTAGGGGTACATTTTGAGTACATGAATTATTGGGATAAAATGAAGAAATATTCCGCAATGCCTGAAATATGACAGCCCTAAGAAAAATATTCAAGAAAAAGATAACGACCATAGGCGGAAAGGGAAAAGCTGCTAAGTAGCTAAAGAAACAAGAAGAGGAAGTGATGAACACAAGACAAGAAGAGGCGCTCAAACTATCATAGGAAGAAGAATAGTGGTTAGAAGAAGAAGAAGCTGAGAAAAGGAGAGCCAAAGAAGAAGTTGAGAAAAGGAAACAAGAAGAAGAGGTACAGAAAAAGCAGGAAGAGGTTGAAAGGTTAAGATTGAAAGTAGCTGATAGAGAAAGAGACCAGGCAGAGAAAGCAGCTGAAGAGCTTCGAAAAAAAGAGCAGGAGGAACAAGATCTTGCAAATCTGGAGTAGACTCAGTCTCATAAAGATCTGTTAGAATCATATGTTCCATCCAGTAGCACAACCATATAATATCCAGCTCTGACATTAGGATTTGGGCTAATCCCTTTCATCCCATTTCAAGAGTAGGAGGTAGCTACTTTAAATACCATTTTTTATGACAAAAGTAAGAAAATAATTTTCATGAGAACTGAGAAGAAGGTGGACACCGGGGAAAATAAAGGGATCATGGTAACTGAGAAAACAATCGTCCATGGGACTAACAAGGACCCAATACTCCTTGCAAAGGTAGGTGTAGCCTCGACCCTTGAAAATCAATATAATGTGGATAAAATAATGACGGATTTGGAACATTTGAAGAACTTACAGGAGAGGATGCTAAAAGGGGAATAAATCATATCAAAGCTTGAGGTTGTTAGTGGAGAAGACATTAGGATCTGTATTATACAAGCTTTAGGCCACAAGCTCCTATTAGAGGAATATTTGAGTCAGAATGCACCTAAAGTGAAGGAAATTGAGTCTCAGCTATCAAAACATGAAGTGGCAGTTCATGTGCTGGAACCAGCAGAATATCGATTCATCAGTGAAGAATCCCAAGCATGGAGCGTTTTTATCAAGACACCAACTGGGCCCACTTAAATTTGTCTTATTCAGAAACTAAAGATTATATTATTTTGTGTTTATTCCTTTTTTAGTAAACACTAAAAGACTAAATTTTGTAAAGGAAGAGTCAAGAAAGCCCAAAAGGTTGGGACAACTCAAGAGTCATTTTTGTAATTTGTATAAGTATAGGTAAAGTAGACATACAAAGGACTTTTTCACTAGCATAGTTGCTGAAGCTTATTTTAAGAATAACTATTTCCTTTTATAATGAAGAAGATGGAATTTTGTTGGAGAGAGTGTTTCATAAGTCTCAAAGCATGCTACACAAAGCTGAATGGAGAACTATTTCTTGTTTAGCAATATATACAATCTATGAGATTGTTCCTAACCCTATGAACTATTTATGAGTTATGACTGATTTTACTTTATGTGACGAATCTTATGCAGCAATGAATGATGAATGTTTAATATCATGGAGCTATCTCTTTGTTAACTTTCTGTTGTATGTATGTATCTGGGATTTATCAGCTATATGTAGAATACTTTATGCAAACAATATAGTACATTGTTCATTCTTATTTTATATCAATCTTTCTCCTCAGGGATAGGTTAGAATAGTTTAGTTGTTTTGTTATGTTACTTGCATTTAATATTAGGCACTTGCATTCCATACCTAAAAGATAAAATATATAAATGGTGGATCGGGACGCAACCAGTAAAAGAGATTTAAAACTACACCTTAAATCTATGGTATTTGGACCGCAAACCGAATGGGTTCCCCATATCAAACAATAAACGATCTATTTGGGAATGGTTATTGGGGAGAACCCCTACTGTCGGTACCTGGGATTTTTCCAGGAATCAATATACTCCAAGAAAAAGGATACCTAACAATGAAAATATTACAAGGTGACTAGAAATAAAGCTATACTGGTTTGTAAAGGTTATGCACAGGTAGAAGGCATAGATTATGGAGAAACATTTTCTCCTATTGCAAGAATGGAATCCATTAGGATGATTTGGGCTTATTCTAGTTCTAAGCACATTAAATTTTATCAAATGGATGTAAAATATGCATTTTTAAATGGTGTATTAGAGGAAGAAGTATACATGGAACAACCAAATGGGTTTAAGGTGCAAGAAGTAGAAATTTATGTTTACAGGTTGAAAAAGGCTTTGTATGGGATAAAGAAAGCTCTAAGAGCTTGGTATTCTAGGCTTGATAAATACTTAAGGAAGAAAAGATACATAAACGGTAACACTGACAATAATATTTATATTAAAGAAGAACTTGGTAGCTTAGTCATTGTTGAGATTTATGTAAATGATATCATTTTTGGTAGTGATAATGACCAACTTAGCCAATCGTTTGCTGACAGTATGCAGAATGAGTTTGAGATGTCCATGCTTGGTGAAATGAAAATTTTCTTAGGTCTTCAAATTAATCAATATGATAAAGGTATTTTCATTTCTCAAACTAAATATATCATTGAAATTCTCAAGAAGTTTGAAATTCAGGATTGTAAACCAGTTGGTTATCCCGTGGTTAATGGATGTAAGTTAAGTCAAAATGATGATTCTGAAAATGTTGAGCAGAAAATGTATAGATCTATGATTGGTATCCTTCTATATGTTATAGCTACAAGGCCCGATGTTATGCATGCAATGTGTCAATCTGCTAGCTTTCAGGCCTCTCCCAAATCTTCTCATTTACTTTCAGTCAAGAGAATTTACAGATATCTTAAGGGCACAATGGAGTATGGTTTATGGTATCCTAAAGGTAATCATATTGATTTGTATGCTTTCACTGATGGTGATTGGGAAGGTTTTGTTGATGACAGGAAGAGTACTAATGGAGCATCATTCTATCTTAGAGGATGTCTGGTGGGTTGGTCTAGTAAGAAACAATCAGCAGTTTCCCTTTCTACTACTGAGGCAGAATACATTGCAGCTACAAATTGTTTCACTCAGATCCCATGGATGAAAAAGATGTTAGCATATACACATATTCATTATGATGATGCTATTCATATTTTTTGTGACAATACTAGTGGCATTAGTATTTCATAAAATCCAGTTATGGATTCCAAAATGAAACATATTCCTATTAAGTTTCATTTTCTCCCAGAGCAGGTTTTAAGTAATACCATTAAGTTGGAATATGTTGGTACAAAAAATCAGATTGTAGACATCTTTACTAAGCCTTTACCTAAAATACAATTTGAGAGTCTCAGGGATCAGTTGGGGGTTTGTCCTATGTAATTATTATTTTTTCAATATACTCGGGATTGCAAGTTTCCATGGTGCATCTTTCAACTTTGTTATCAGATTTTTGGCTCATCTACACTACTTTTTCCTTGTTGGTTACATCTTGCACATGGTCATGTATTTTTTATAGGGGGAGTTTATGTTATTTCATTTGTTGTAAAGGTGATATTTCTTGGTATTTCTGACAGGGGGAGCATTATTGATCCTTTGTCATCGATGACAAAAGGGGGAGAACAAATTTAAGTTTTCCATCTATGCCAAAGGGGGAGTTTGTTGGCCAGTTGAATAGGACAGGGTGAATGGTTATTGTCATTGATGTCAAACTTGACACACTTAATCAACTTGGGTTTTCATATGCTTATGGATTGCACTCAAACTATTTTATCATGGTTATTGGTTTGAAGACTGCAAGTTTATATAGCATATATATTGGTCTTTACATTAAAAAAAGATTTTTAAGTAATTTTTTAATGTTTGGCTCAATCATTGGTGGAGGTCATGATGACCCATAGCTCTCACTTCTAACTTGTTTAATTTTTTAATGCTTGAATCAATCATTAGTGGAGGTCACAATGACCCATAGATTATATTTTTAACCATTTTCTTAATCATTGTTGTAGTTCATCATTGTCGTAGCTCCAATTGTCATAGCTCACCATTTACAGAGCTCCTCACTTGCTAACTGTTTCCAAGTCACGTGATGATATTTAATTCAAATGGAAAATCACTAGTCCTGAAGAGGATTCCAATATGTTTAGCACAGTTTGAGAGTTATGGAGAAAAAATCCAAAAGTTAGATATGATTCCTATTTTCGAAAATGTCTTGAAGAAATGTTATTGTTATTCACAGTTACAGTAATTGTTGTAACTAATTGATGATTGAATTCAACTATGAGGAATTCGATTAGGGATGAGATATATAGTTCTGGCAGTTGGTTGGATTTTTTTTTTGGAAATAAAACAGTTTTGAAACTCTATCAAACTGAACTTGAATTAAAAACGCAGATGTGAACTGATTTGAAAGGAGAGATCTACAACTTGGGTCAAATTTCTTCTTGAATGAGATATACGCAGAGGTGAAGGCAGAGGTAAATGAAAAGGGAATCACAGAGGTAAACACATAGGTAAATGGTTTTGAAGGAGAACACTAGAGCTCTATCAAACTTTTTCTGAATGACAAATATATAGAGATGAACTACAAAGATTGTATGGTTGGATCTGTAAGTACTTATGTATCGAATAAAGCTCATATAATATTAGAATGGTTGGATATATGTTGCAATGAAGATTATCTATGTTGTCACCTTTTCACACACCTGGATCACGTGGAATAAATATTCAAGCCACTCGGTGTGTCCTTGGGGGCAAGTCTCAAGTCAAGGCTGTCACCTTGTTCTTGACTCCTCCATTTAGGCTCAACTCCTAACGAAGCCAAGGGGGGTAGACCCTATTAAGTTACTAAGGATGATTTCTTAGTGGGGTGATGTTAGATTGAATCAGTTATTTAGGAGTTTGAATATTTTAACTATAAACAATTAAAGATGACAAGATACGAAGATAACACACGAAAGCACAAAGCTGATAAACAATATATATATGAAGCAAACATGACCAGTGCCTTAATAATGGAGTCAAATCAAAGAGATCAGTGTGCTTGCATGTGCTTGGAGTAGATGTTTTGCGATTGCATCTTGGTATGTTTTAATTTAAAATTGAAGTATGAATTGATTAAATTAGGCTAAAAGGGGGACTCCAGATATACCCGAGAGTACTTGGAGTATGTCCAAAACAAAGCCTATACGGCTACCCGCAAGGAATATGTGGGTTGAAATGGAGTCTCTGGGGCTGTGTTCATAACACACCCGTTAGGGTGTGATAGAGATCGGCGCCCCGAGGTCACTTTTTAGTAGGTTCTCACTTCCTTTGGGTATTTTTACACCGTAAAGGTTTGATCGATGTGTTGGATTTTCACCTGATGGTTTGTTAATTGGGGAAGGTGATTCCTAATTATGCTAGTCACCCAAGTGCTTTTGATAAATCTTGACTGATCGGACGAACCGCAGCCAAGTACAGAGCATACACACTAGAGTCTTGTAAATTTTAATAAGTTATTAAGAGATGTGTTCTTGTTTAAAAGAAAAGCCTACAAGAACCTCTTTCGATCCAAGTGGATCTCAATCAGGGAATCGAGGAGGGGTTAATTTTAAGGCTGCTGATAAACAAATGATAGAAAAAATAAAACAACTACACAAATATGGTTTTCTGATTAATCCTACCACAAATCTCTTTCCCCTTTCGGGTCACTCGGGAAATCGTGGGGTAAGTATTATGATTACTTTTGAAAGTAAGATATGGAATATGGAATTAACAACAATATCAAATATACTACCCTACAAATCATATCAATTCTAGTAAAAGTAAATAAGCATAAAACGACGAAAATGGCACCGACGCGAATCCCCCTAGGGGGGATGGGGAATGGGCTCGAAAGAGCCTATTCAAAGGATGATTTTATTACAGAGGTTACAACATCAAAGCACTGATAAAATAGATCTTTCTTTGTCCTTATACAGGCTGAAACCAAGATATTACAGTTTATGCAAAAAAATTACAAATTATGTGACAAAAGAGAGACCCCTAGGGGGATTTGAGCGCTCCAAAAGCCACTTTGGACAGAAGCTTCCTTTCTTCTCTGTAAGACCTGATAAATCAAATCGATTGAATTATAATAACAAATTCCCCAAATAACTTTAAGAGTTCCTTTGGGTCAGCCTACTTTATCTCAAAAAATTAATGAAATTAAACTAGCTAAACCAACGAAAAAGGAACCAAGGAAAGCAAGCTTTCCTGGGGATCTTGGCTATCTGTTTGTGCAGCCAATTAAAATCACCGATTGCAAAATATTGAAATTATTGAACAGCAAATGAAACTACCTTAACAGCAAGCTATGAATTTTTCAATAAACTACTTGCGAAACTAAGGCAATTTAGCTAGATCTCTTGAATTTGAACTTTATGTGCACAATGAAACTAAGATCTAGAAATTTGAAGGGATCTTGATAATTAGATCTATGTATGATTTTATTTATGAGATATATCAGATTTAAAAAAGAAACCTTAAAGTAACCAGTTTGAGGAAAGTTTAATAATTTTTAAAGGAGGAAGAGAGAGAAAGAGTGTTTGAAGCCTGGAAATGTTGGGCTTTGGATTCTGCTTTGGTGGAACACCGAGGGATTATGTCATTCATAAGATACTAAAGATGAGGAAGACTCAAACCAGCTCAACCTCTTCTACCAGCGAGATCATCTGCAACTTAAAAATCCTTGCACAAACAGATGGTTAAAACATAGGTGCTGCCGAAAAAGATGATTGGAAAGCATGCAATTAAACTTAAAATACATACAAATCCAATAGATCTGGAACAAGCAGAAGTAAGAGCATAAATCAAACTAGAATAAACTCTTACCCTAACAGGAGGGATCTCTCTCCTTCAAGGCCAACAATTAACCAGCACAGCAATGATAAACAAAAGCAGATTATACCTCATAAGAATTTGACAATAAACATCCACACATGAAGAGAATTACACCATAGATCTTGCCTCCAAAGCTTCTTTATTCCAGAATGAGAAAACAATACAGTACAAGAGAAACAACACCTCAATCCCAGTTCTAACTAGCTTGGAAGAGGAGGTTGTGCCTGGATATATACAATTTACAGGCCATCTAGCCCAGGGGGGCGAATTACTCATGGAATCAAGTGAAATCAACTGATGGAGAGTCCATCAATGCCTGATCTGTGTCTAGCTGAGCCAGATCTGAGTCTCACTGAGTGCAACTGTCAATCGGGGGGTTGATCTGACTGACACCTCAACCTGTTGACTGAAGAATCCACCAAAAATCATCCATTTGAGCCAAAAACGTGTTGAGGAGAGAGGTAGGGCTAAATTCCTCATAAAGGATGCTCAAGATCAACTCTGGATCTGATTTGATCACCTCCTTCAGTCAAGGATTTGTCAGATCCAGTCAATCTGCTTCAGATCTAACTGATTTCAATCAAATCGGCTGAGAATCCATTGATTTATGATTTTGGATTTGCTCCATTATTCATCAATTTATTAATTAAAATAATCAATAATTTATTTTTGGGGCTTTCTGACCTGAGTGATGGAAAATCACTCAAAACTAGGAAACAGTGGGTCCATGGGTTTACATGGTGTTTTTAGCTTGAAAATGAGCATCTACATGACTGAAACTGATTATTTGGCCCACTTTTACTACAAAATCAATTTTTCCAATTAAACTATTAAAAAATAGCCTAAGTTTTGGAAAAATTAAATTTTAATAAA